>LPNX010231943.1:179964-251782 GCA_001517045.1 Pseudotsuga menziesii | reverse complement strand
TAGCCATGGCTCAATTACAAAAATATTTGCTAATTATTATGCTCTCCCAGCTCATGTGTACATCTTTAGTTCAACTTGCATATGATCGCGGTCATTATTTGAATAAGATTAATGGCGGAGGAGTGAAGGCTGCGTACTGGCCATCCTACACAGTCTCTTTCACGCCTCCATCCTCCATTAACGCATCCCTGTTCATGCACACCTTCTATGATTTTGCAAACTTAAACGACCAGACATTCCAGGGGGAATTGCCTGCCACTGACAAACCCGCAGAATTCACTCCCAAAGGAGCTCTCTGCTCTTTCTAATCTTGTCTACATTTGATGATGAAATATTTTACTTTTGACAATGTTGAATTGAAAAATGGTAACTTCGCACTTTAAGATAGATGGTTTTTTTTTAATTGGAGGAACTGAATAGTAAAATTGCAACCATCACATTAATAACAGAGATGGATCAAGAAAAAGACCTCAAATTTATAACAGAGATGGATCAGAAAAGAGACCTGAGATCCTTTTTAAAGTATCATAATCACTATTCATTTATATCAATTTGACTTACTTCTTCATTTAGTATATGAATTTGACTTAATTCTTCATTTATAATCATTCTATAATTCATGGCAGTAGCTTAAATCTGAGGTCAAATGGTGTCTTTCCAATGGCTAAGACAGTAGGTTAAATGTTGTGTTTTCAATCTCCAAGATATGTATTTTGAATTTTATTAATCTATATTTCTAACAAATTTATAATTGAGGTAGATTCAAAGTGTTAAATTGGATTTCTAATAATTGGATTTCTAAATACTTATGTATTAGAATGACGGGTTGATATTGACTCAAACTTGGAAACCTATAATACATAAACAAAGCAAAAATAATAAGCACTTGATGAATATCAAATAAAATATTTTGCCTTAATTCACTATTTATAGAATGAACATAGCATCACATTCTAGTGAGATATCCTTTCTCCTGAAAATGGACTCTGGACTCAGCTATAGAATCCAAAACATACCTAGAGATCGACATTACAGACAAACACAGGTTTCTTAGTTGAAATAAAATATTTTTAATTATCTATACATTTTTAGTATTGTATTTTGAATTTTATCAATCTACATTTCAAACAAATTTATAACGGAGATAGAATCAAAGTGCAAAATCCATTTTTGTATTTGGATTTCTAATTATTTATATTTCTATCAAATTTTTAAAAGAGAGATCTGAAAAAACAAAAAATAATAAAGTTGATTTATCTCAGTTATATTTTTAACAAATTTATAATAGAAATAGAATCAAAATGCTAAATCCATTTTTGTATTTGGATTTCTAATTATCTATATATCAATCAAAATTTTAACAGAGAGAACTAACAAAAAAAACATTAAAAGTGAAGTAGTCGTGGGGTTATGATAAGCTACATGAAGTTCATATTTATTTACTGTTGGAGTGAGCGTATTACTTCACAGTGTCCTATTATTTTAGGTGAACAAGAGCTGTGGCAGCGATTCCATTGGGTAGAACCCACAGCACTTTGGCAATTACATTATATGCTACAGCCTGTGTATTTTATGTCATTGAGATGCCCTATTGAATAAAGAAAGTGCTTCCTTTTTTCTTGCTCCCTCCCCCATTTATATTTGGCCTCCTCCCTACAGCCTCTCCTCGATCTATTCAAGGGAAGGTTGATATAGTGACAGAGCTTTTGAAGGGAAATCCACATCCTCTCCTCCTGGTTAACGGATAGGGAATTGTTGGAGCTCTACTACTTCCTCTTTTCATGTCATGAGGATTTTAAGCCCGAAGAAACTAGTTAAAGCCCTTATTTATTCCTAAAAACCAAGAATGGGTCAACGACTTCCCTGGACCATGTGGGCCATGAAAAGACTTCCCTGGGCCCTTTTTATACCTCCCCCTGTATTTAAGGAAGGACCTCCTTGGTCGGTCGGTTAAATCCAGGAGTAGTCTGAATTAGTTGTAAAATGGTATTTTTCTATTAGTTTAGATACCAAAAGGGGAAATGGTGTTTTTCTATTTACTCAAAATAATAAGTGGAGAAATGGAATGTGAATTAGTGTTTTTTACCAAGTTAAACTAATAAGACATAAAGCAAGACCTTGATGAAACAGCACCTCGAACAAATGGTTAAAGTCTTAATAACTACACATTTAGATCATAATCCAGATCATCAAACTGCTAAAATCTACAAATACATTAAAATCCACCGTAGCGAAACCACGAAAGACTGAAAGTAGCAATCTCGTCTATGTAAACTGCTATAAATGACTACAAATGCAAGAAATAAGTCCCTTCCTTCGGAAAAACTAGCCAAAAATCAATATATCCACGAATAACATCGAAAAGAATGGTACAATCATACCTTGAGCTTAAATGTGTCCTCTTCCAACTGTTTCTCGCACTACGACTGTATTTCCTTCAATATAAATCGGTTCTTGCTCCCTCTTTCTGAAAATGCCTTCAGATATGAAAAGAACCGTCTGAATTTGAGCTGAAAAGGGGCAGACAACAAGACTGTGCATGTTTTAGTAAACAAAGGGTGAAACGGATCCAAAAGATAGACAAAAAATAACATAAACCTTACTTTCTTATATGGATTCCACGCTTCTGTATGCACGAATCCAAGGCTTGCAGAGCTCCAGGCTGTCATTCTTAAACACCAAATTAGTAAATTCTGTTGATACTATCTCCTCCCCTTTAAAAACCTTTTTAAGGCTTTTGTTCCAGCCAACACGACAGAAAAAACGCTCATTAGAATACCACATTTCTCCACGAAAACAACTCATCGCTATCCCGGATCTTGACCATTGTTGGAAATCCCCATCTTCTCTGTCTGTCAGATCTGCTACCAGCACTGACCAGCGAACCCTAGTCTCACCCAGCCACCCTCAACGGGTTTAAAAATAGCTTACCAAAGGGCCTCCCGAGTCCCCAGAACCAGAACTAGTTACATCTGTGTTGTAAAAAATTGGCTCAGGGTTGCAAACAGTGAAGTCATAGTCTACAAGAAACCTACAGCAGGGTCAGCGCTAGGCGGTTAACGTGCTAATGGAAAAATACAATACCAATTTACCATCCATGATCCATCAATAAGAACATTTATTTTCCAATCGTATACTATTACGGTGGCTGGTAAGATCACGTGACTCCGTGAACCACAACATGCCACATAAACCGAAAATTTAATGAAATTATTGAATTAGTAAAATAGTAAATGCCAAAATTTGAAAGTGATTATGTGCCATTAAATCAAAATGCTTTGAAACTTGATTGTTTAACTTGGCAGTTGGCATCGGCGGCTGGGCCCGGGAAGCCCAGTTGGCAGTGACTCACCGGGCTATCGTGGTTCATTTTGATCCAAGCCTCACCCCTTATCCTTGGGGCCTAATTGGCCTGGACGGGTAAATTTAGGAGCAACCCTTCTATTGCAAGTTTAAACTTATTTTTTTAATTTCATTGTTGACGGGATAAATATGAAGTAAATTTTTTTTTGCATGTTATTTTTTTTTATGGTCTTCTATGACGGCCAAAATGGCCTTTGACGAGCTCTGAAGCCTTCAAATTTGGAGCCTGATTCCTGATACGTCAAAAAGTGTACGGTGTCCATTTGTGCCACATACATGATCCATTGATTAGTGATATGATGTGGAATTTGGTTTTTATTTCACGTTTTGGGTTTTTAATATTAACAGTAATTATGACAATAAAATGATGTAAATAATTTTTTTGTTTTATTAAAAAAACTTAATAAATAAGATTTTATTTACAAGGACAAAATATTGTTGTGTATTTATTTTTTATTATTATCATGTATATTCAGTTGATTCTATAAAGTTATTTTCATTTTAAATGTTGAACACAAATCTCATTTCTATCAATATTCTTATTTTAAATTTTTAAATTTTTAACTAAAATTGAACTATAAGAGAAATATAATAGATGATTATTTTAATTTCATTGGGAGTTGATTATTTCAATTTTAATGAGAGTTCTGGAAAAATAATCAATAATCTTTAAATCAGAATCTATATAATTACCTAAATTATGGACAAATCTTATACATACATTATTGGTGATATTTAAAATTACTAAAAAATACACTCACATACTCTATAACAATTCTTCAAAATCATAGATTTCAAGTAAATCCCTAAAGGATTACAAATCAATAATATAATATCAAAAGTATAGTGCATTAACTCAAAAATTTAAAGTAAAAAATATAATGCATTACATAATGGGAGTAAGCTATCTACCCGACAATTTGCACCTGGGTCCACTAACCCCATTTAATGGATAACTTACTCCATTACCCTCTGACCAAGACTTACCCGATTTGATTTATGAAAACTTTCAACTTTGTATTAGATTATATGCAATTTGCCTGGAGAATTGACTCCCTGAGAATATTTTTCATTGCATAGAACAATGTATGCTGATGTATGCGGATAAACAATTAAGAATAGAAAATATGCACATTTTAATGAGATTATATGGAAAGGAATAATCACATGGAGAATTGAATAAGTCCAAATAATTTCACTACAATGGAGTCACACTAAATGAATAAATAGAAATGTATAGGTTGATTAATTGAATAGAAACTATGCAGAAGCACAAAATGCAGTACGACACAAAACTGAAAACACTTGTATGTGATTTCGTTATATTTGAATTTGCATATTTTTTGTTCTTAATTGTTTATCAGCCTACACTATTCTATGCAATCATTTACTGAGACTTCAATGAAATGAAAAATACTAGAAGGGAGTTAATTCTCCAGGCTAATAGAGTTGTCCATATAATCTCATACAAAGCTCTAATTCTTCATAAATCAAATCGGGTCAGTCTTGGTGAGAGGGTAAAGCTATCCAGTAACTGGCGTCAATGGGTCCCCCGGTGCAAATGGTCGGGTAGATAGCTTACTCCTTACATAATGTAAATAACTCTCAAACTCTATTTCCAAGACCTTCCAACTCCCATGAGTCAATGTAATCAATGAGCATTGAGAAGTGAAATTTGTAGGAGTATAGATACTCATTGCAATTATAAAAAAATAAAATTTTTATGGGAAAATCATTGAGCTATATGAGTTTTTATCTTTTTGTGGAAAAACAATGCAATTTTCCGATAAAAAGGAATCAAAATAATTCTAATTTAATAGATGTTTCTAATTTTTAGTGATGGTAAGGTTTTTATTTTTTTAAAAATGTGGTTCACCATTTGTTAGAGGGCTACTCCACGAAAAATCCCAAAATCCCAACACCTCTCATCATTCACACATTTATTACAAAGCGCTCCACAAGAGCATCGTGTCACTTATCACTACAACAAATCCTAGAATTATCGTCCCATTTAGCGTCCTTTTTTAGTGTATTTCTTTTTACATTGAGTGGTCAAACTAGACACTAAATGGGACGCGTCATGGACAAAAATTAAAGCATCTCAAAAAATGTCTTTTTTTGCTTCCTAGATAGCATCCTTTATGACGTCCAAAATAGCGTCTATTTTTTTGCTTCCAAAATAGTGTTCAACTTTGCTTCCTAAACAACATCGATGTTTGCTTCCTAAATAGCGTCCTATTTTGCTTCCTAACGAGTGTCTTCTTTTGCTTCTTAAATGATGTCCTCGTTAGCGCCATATTTGCATCCTTAATAGCACCATGTTAGAATCCAACGTAGCATCAAATATTGCATCTGTTTTTGCTACCACTTTAGCATCCCATTTTGCACCATGTTTTACTTCCAAATATGTGCCAATTTTCGCTTCCAAATTTACACCAACTTTTGCTTCCTTTTTTGCATCGTGTTTTTCCACCAAAATGACACCAAATATTTCTTCTATTGTTGTGCCATATTTTGCTTCCTATGTAGCGCCATGTTTTGCATCCAAAGTAACGTCTTATTTTGCTACCATATCAACGCCGGATGTTTTGGCTTCATCATTAGCGCCATGTGTTGCATCATTTTTAATGCCTAGTTTCGCATCTTATTTTTATACCATATCAATGCCATGTTTGGCTTCATCATTAGCACCACGTGTTGCATCCTCTTTAATGCCCAGTTTCGCATCTCTCATTTTTTGGTTACTAATTTAGTCATTTTTAGTAATTTTATATACGAATTTTGGTCACTTATCTCTCCTTTTTTGTTAATAATTTAGTTGTTTTTAACCGATATTATAATATCATTAGGGCATGGAGGAATTGAAACACCAATCTCCTGCTTGTAAGGCAGGCGCTCTTCCATTGAGCTAGCACCCTTTAAAAATTCGGGAACCTAACTTACATAGTCCTTTATAATGGTAAAAATGATCAATACACAACTTTGAGTATCTAATGGTCGGCAAAGGATGATAGACTGTATAAGTTCACAATATATGATCAGGCATGTTATGAAATCCATAAACATTTTCTAGGAATTTTAACAAAACTCAAGAAATTGGCTTAATGGGATTGCAAAAATCACTATTCCTTAGTGCAAGTGAACAACAAAAATATAATGCTAATACAAATAGTCCTCCCTTTATACCCAGTCTTAAAATGATAAAGGCACTTGCAACAAAATTTAGTATAGATTTACAACAACATACACTACCAACAATGTTCATAAAGAATATTATCATATATGTAAAGGAAAATAGCACACATATTAAAATATATGGCCATTGAAAAAAAGTTTAGCATTCGTTGTGATCTATTTAAGAGCAACAATTTACATTATATTTATAAAGTAGTATCTTCAAACAATGCACTTAATAGAAGACAGTCTTTCAGCACACTAATCCAAGAACAAAAATGAAAATTGAATAACCTAGGCAATTAGCTAGATCTGATATAAAGGTCTTGCTACCAACTTGGAGACCTGAAGAAATACAAGATATGCAATTTATATATCACACTGCAAAGATCAAGAAAAACATATTGTCAACATAGGAAATTAAATGAACTCGGCACTAGAGACCTATTTTCACTTGGTCTTTACAAGGCAAATGTTGTTCCCTTTCTAATAAGCCTATTTCAACAGATGGTTTAATCTCTCCTTAAGTGCACTCTCAAAAAAGTCTAGCAACTGGAACAAATTCCTTTTGTTACTTCCTTATACTAGATAACAAATTGATGTGGACACCTATCTGTTCTAACTTAGAATTAAGAAACTCAAGAGTTACTCAAAAGGCTTATCGATGTCCTTGCAAATGAAGGACAATATTTGCAATCATGTCAACTGTTTCAAATTCTAGAAATAGACACCCAATGAAATCATTCAGAACCACAATACTTTAGCATTGAAAACTCTGAAAGATCTAGTAGACCTTAAGTTTCACAAGAAACCATAAACCAACTTCACACAGATAAATAAAGGAGAATAAAATTAGTTTACCCACCTAAAAATCCAAGTAAGGTGTGGTTTTACCAACACAAAAGGAAGATGGTGACACCAGCTATGTTACTCGTCTACACAATTAAGTGCATGAAGTGTGTGCAAAATAAACATACTTTTTGCATGACACAAGTTCGAAGTGATAATATCCAAAGACCACAATTTATAAAAGATTAATTAGTTATTTGTTATTGAAACGCTTTGATTAGACAAAAGTCGCAAAGGGAAATAAATATCTTATTTTTTTTTAGTACTTGGTTCTTTGTTATTGAAAACTGTCTAGCAGGATTACATAATTAGAAGTGCAATAAAAATCTAGTTAACTAAATTTAAAACAAAATCACCAACATGGAATAAGATTCTGAGAGAAGCTATATCAATAATCAACCTAGAATAGTAAACGGTGTACCTTCAAATGTGTTTTTAGAAGGGAAACAATTAATTTTCATAATATAATATAGGGATAATGAAGTGCAATGATAAAAACTTTGCACTCATAAAAGTAGTGCATGATTTTCCATTGGTATGTGGGGCCAATTTATAATTTAATGATCTTAAAACACTCTATTGAAGGAAACCTGATGTCCCTTATATTGAAGAGTATATGAGAATCATTAGACTTTTTTCCAAAACCTTTTGATCAAAAAATGAAAGAAAGAATAGAAGCATAAGTTTCCAAAGAAGAATTGAAGGGGGTATTGTCTTACTTCATTAAGGCAAAGAGCCTAGGTCCTGATGGATGGACCATGGATTTTTATATTGGCTTTTACAAGTTCTTGGAGTAGGAGAAATAAGGGTAGTTAAAGAATCTAGGATTTCTGGTAAATTGTGGGGCTTTAAAGTTTAAACATAGCTTTCCCTGCTTTTATTTCTAACACGAATTATCGCTCTTGCTTTAAAGATTACAATCCCATTTCACTCTATGATGTTATTTCACTTTGTCCTAAATTGTCCTAAAGTACCACCTAAAAATGAGAGTCAAGATAGAAAAGAAGGATCTAGAACAGTAACAATTATAAATAACAAAATACCAAACAAAGATGATATCCAAAATACATAAACTCTTAACATGGAAAACAAGATAGGAAAATATTATTTTGTTTAAAACCAAGATGCATACCTATTGAAGTAGTTCACTATAGTCTTCGAGGAATGCCACATCAATCTCAGTAGATGTGCTTGTATGACTGTCATAACTTTCTCTAAGCTTCCAGATACAAGGGGCCAAACGGTTGGTTTCATGGAATCGAAAATAACTTGGCCACTTTGAAATTCTCTGATTCCCATGTTTGCAACAAAAAATTTGGGTATTCGAATTAAATATTCACATATTATCCTGCATATAAATAATCACAATATATCAAAATCCAGATTCAAAACTAATTCAAAATATACTTCCATGACACAATTATTACAAAGAAACTCCTATGAGTATCTCCTTAGCAAAATACTCAATTCAATCTAATGCTCCTAAAAATAGGAAAACTGCAATCAAAATCTACCCAAAATGGCCTCTTTTGCAAAATTCATCCAAACAAAAGTATTCAATCCTAGAAATTTATATCTAATACCAGAATTGATTGAAATTCTGTTATTTTCCTAGACTAAGGGCTATATGATACTTATTGTGTTTTGCATTCAACCTAAGCTATACAATGTTACAAATTTCTAAAAATGCTATAAAAAGAATCTTCAAACTATGAACATAAACTATGAACATATAAAAGAATAACATAGATCTATGATCATGTGAATGAAGATTTAAACACTCTGTTTGTTTAATATAGAAGAATATCCATATGATCTGTTGAGATGGCAAAAAAATGTCCCCTCTACAAAGGTTTTCAGGATTGATAAATTGGGTAATCTCTCTAAGGACTTGGGTAATTTTGTAATCTTCATTTTTCATAATCTTTGGAGCATAAATAATGAATAGAACACGACATGCTAATTCACTATAACGGATATGGTATGGGTATTTATAACATTATCTCTTAATTTTGAAGTCAATTTAAAACAAGTTCACTAATGTAATTCAAAACCATAATATTGATTTTTATTTCCTCACAGAACCAAGAAGGATACATCAAATTGCAATTCTCCAGTCTTAAATCAAGTTCTTAATTAGCTTAATTCGTATTACCCCATATTATCAGTTCCAATCAACACATATTATGTGACTTTTCATCTTTATAGATGATTTCGTGAACAAACCAGTGATGGTATTTAGCTAGCACAAAAATATTTATGAAGTGCTAACAAACTGGTGCATAGATAGGCCTCAATTTTCCCAAGCTCTATGACATGTTCTAACTTAATCCCACACTATCTACCTTCACTCCTTCATAGGATCCAATGGCATAAGTACATTCGAGAATTCTTTCTTATTATTTATTCATTTTCTGTACATGCGAGAATTGAGATGAGAAGTTGTAAATGGAAGGTCATGAGTTCAAATCCCCTGTGGGTAATTACAAGAAAAAACAAGAAATACTATTATAGCTTAGTCAGTACACCAAAGGGCTGAAATATTCATCCCACCTGTTCCAATCTGGTTCTTGGCCAACATACTTACCCACATTCATAATATGAAATTGATATAGTTCTATGATGACCACTATAATTCAAAACTTCAACAGAAAGAAGCTTAGCATTACATCCTAAATTTTAATGTGTGGCAGGCATGTTCATGCAAAGAGACCATTTTGACACTTTTTGTAGAACACTATGGTTGTGGGGCCTTATTTACCCTTTTGCACACATTTGAAGAGGAAAAAATAAAGGGTTCGTTCGAATCAAAGTCTAATTATAACGACACATGTCGATCTACTTCAAGAGGGAGCACACTATGACTGGAAACAATTAAAACATGTTTTGTTTCACTTTCCTTAAGCGTTCATGTCTAAAGAAAAGGGCCATGCTTGGTTAACAAATTGGCACTAGTTTCCAGATCAAACTCTCAAGAGCAGAGTTTTCCTCATCATTTCTAGGAGGTTGCACCATGAGGAAGTTACCAAATATGTATTGTTTAACCAAATTTTGGAAGAGCATTCAAGGGAAACTTGGTCCTTCACATTTGAATGACCACTTTGACTCATGTATTCAATGATTTGAGCAGATAGTTAGACCTCTCATGCTCTTTTGTCCACATAGAAGCAGGGCACATGCCTCAAGTGGTTGGGATCATTTCTATTGTTGAACAACTACTCATTATTTTATGCACTATTGATCCAGTCCATTTGGGTTTTGGACAAAATATTATTATTTTATTCTTGTAGGTTTTGAGCCTACAACTCTATTGAAGCAATGCTCCTCCATTTGTGATGGTTGTTGAAAGCGAAGGTAACTTTAGAAAACCATTTCCTCTGCTTTCTAGTGCTGAGATTGATAATTAAGATTGTTTCTCCTATATATGTGGCTTTGTGTCAATGCATATTGATGCTATGTAATCATCTAAATGCTTGTTGATAATGCTATCATGCTCAAGAAAAAGTGAAGAGCTGAATCACTACCCTCCAAGTAAAAAAGGTTTGTGTATTTCTTCCCCCTAGAAGGAGGGCACATGCCTCAAGTGGTGGGGATCATTTCTATCATTGAATAACCACTCATTATTTTATGCACTATTGATCTAGTCCATTTGGGTTTTGGAAAAAATATTATTATTTTATTCATGTAGGTTTTGAGCCTAGAACCGTTATTGAAGCAAGGATCCTTCGTTTGTGATGGTTGTTGAAAGTGAAGGTAACTTTAGAAAACTATTTGCTCTGCATTCTAGTGCTGGGATTGATAATTAAGATTGGTGCTCCTATATGTGTGGCTTTGTGTCAATGCATATTGATGCTATGTAATCATCTAAATGCTTGTGGATAATGCTATCATGCTCAAGAAAAAGTGAAGAGCTAAATCACTACCCTCCCAGTGAATAAGGTTTGTGGATTTCTTCCCCCCTAAATTTTGCTTATTTCATGGTGGGAGATCATTGTGCATGTAACCGTTGAGGTTCCTATTTGATGAATATATCAAGGAAAATAAATATTGAAAATTAGCTGGTAAGTAGCATTGCATTACTCTTTATTTCTACATGTTTTTTATTCATGTACGTAGTCGCACGCAGGCTCATTTATCCCATAGTTTATAATGCAACTTTGAATACCGATTGGATCCCAGCCCCAAGAAAGGTACTTTGTTCTTTACCGAGTGCTAAGCGGGCTAAAAGATATGTTCAAGTAACCATAGATACAATTCTTCTCAAGTGACTAAAGCTTGCTAGCTAAAGAGTAGAGATAACCAATAAACTAAAAAGTTGGTCTTGAGTCGGTCTTGTCAATTGGTTATCATCAAAAGTAGCCAACACCATGATCATTTAGGGACATAAGATTATTTATTTACAACTTTGAACATGAATCATACAGTGCATCCGCTTGGGGAATCCTAAAAGTCCATTGTGACCAAGTACAAAGTATATGACCGAAAATATATCCAATAAATTTTATAAAACTACTCGGTAGCTAGCGCAATAAGAAAACCAATTTAAGGGTCTTAACTTGTGTTTCCCTTAATATTGTAAGATATATAGCCCTGAACCCATTAATCCCAAGCTAAAAAGGCACTAGTTTCCCCTTTCATCCACCACCTAAAAGATATAAAAATCACCCATTTAAATTTCTGTTAGAAATCTGAAATATAAACAATGAATATCTTATGATTTTTAGATTGACAAGTAAATACTTTGAGCACTCACATATTATCTAAAGGAAAGATTTAATTTCTGTATGAAAATTGGAATATTCAAGCACCTAAAGCTAGTTTCCAGACTTCATCTATAGTAGAGAAAACCATAACTATTTGTGTATTTCAAGGACTTTATTTTTTGGTTTGATTGCTACAATTCATTAATATAATTAATCCAAGCAACCAGAATCAATTTAGTCCCTCGTCAACTCCCTGAGATACCTTAAATTAGCCAAAGTTGTGTCCATTATAACGAATCTGAATTACCCAAAGAACATTGTAATAAATCTGATCTATCCCAAGTCCATTATTGCCAGCTTAACCATCATATTTGGACTTGGTTTTTCCACTAAGGATTACCCACTCAAGCTAGGAAACATCTAGATGGTAGAGAGAAAGATAAGGTCATTGAGGTGACAATCGTTGAATTATCCAAAAGGTGAAAACTCAAACTCTATGGTTGGGACATTCCCACAAGGTGAAAACTTAGTTAGTAACAAATTGTGGTTGGGACTTTCCCACAAGGTGAAAACTTAGGTAGTAGCATGACCCACAGGGAAAGGTGCTAGGTTGAATCGATGCATTGCTATAGAGAGGTGTCATTGGGCACATGATATAGAGCAATAATAAAATTAAAAAAACAATTGTTGGCTTAAGAATAGTCTTCAATTTGATGGGTGGCATGATTGTGATATAATCTCCCTCCGTATTTCCAAACATTTTTGGTTTCTCACAACATTTGTCCTTAGCCCCACCAAAATACATATAAAATTTACTGGTCTTTACATCCTCTTTTCTTTAATTCCTCATCTCATAGTCATAACTAAGGATTATTATGCATACACATCTTCAAATAATAAGCAAACTTAGACAGAGGTCATTTAATTACCACCATCACCTCTTCCATCTCCACCTTTTAAAACTTAAAATAATATCTAAATGATTATCAAAATACTAAATAGTTCTACCCTTAATAAATGCACCCTTCGTAAAGGGAGATATGATCTTAAGGAGGAACCTTCACATCTGCTATTAGCTCTGAGATTAGAAAAGAATATATGTTATCCAATGTTATTTAGTTATCGGCCTGAACGCAACCTGTCAATAATACAGTTGTAGACAAATATCCGAGTTATTAAATATACAATGATGACTTTATGATAGCTATTTCTAGACCATCTTAGGCAAGTCATTCACACACAGGAGAGAAAACTTGGAAGCATCTAAAATTAACTTTTTAAGCTACGATGGAAACTAACAAATTTTTGGTGGTTAATCGCAAAGATATTCAATGTTCGAGTCAATATAATAGGTGCACAAGTATAAATCAATAATTCCTGGTTTATTTCTATTGGCGGTTTCGACAAGCCAACCACCTCCCACTCGCATAGGGAGACTCGTACGGTGCACTGAGCATTTGGTTTTTTCATTCCTGCCAGTATAATAGTTGTTACAAGCTCCGCAAGCGGTTTTACCAATAAAAATCCCCGGTTTTCAAAGGTCAATGATAGGTTTATTTCATATAACTATATTATCTCCTATGCCCTATAAAATTGGTCTAGTTTTTATGCAAATGCCTAATAACTACTAGATAAAGCAGATATAGGGCCACTAGTAATGGTTTTTTTTCTGTTGATGCCGTCCCCATTCACCCATATCAAAGGTATTCCCACCTTCTCATACTCACGATCTAAAGGTAGGTTCCACACATGTTCAACCGTGCCATCTAATAACTATTTCCACCCGAACTACACTTAGCTCTCATAACTACACCTAGCTCTATAAAGAACTCAGGAACTATAGAAATCATGAAACATAGATCTAATAACTAAACCCTATATCTTCCTCCCATCATGGCTTCCTATTCAAACACAAAAGCTACCTCATCATTTAGAAAGAACAAAATAGTAAATAAATAGATTAACCAACTAAAAACTAACAATACAACATCAAGCAATAGGGAACAACAACTGCAACAAAAAATATCATGCAAATTATACTGGGTGCGATGTTGAATATTTCACACCTGTAAATGAAACTCGTTCGTAAGAGCGAACAACTACATTGTTTGGAGACCATACCATGTTTTTAATCTTAACAATGAAGCACCTTCTTTTCACTTTTGTGCCTCCTTTTCGAACTATTTTTTTACTTTCGATTGTTTTTGGTCTTTCGGTTCACTTATCCCCATGTTTTTATTTTCATTCTCCCCCCTTAACCCCGATCTGCAACTATCGCATGTCAAAGGCCAGCTAGGGAGAGGCATTACTGCGGCATACAATAATACAAATATATACAACCATGAAAATTTAGCAAAAGAATAGAAATGGAGCCATTGAGGAAGAGGATATTATGATTAGAGACAATCATAGCCGCGACCAAGAAAGTCTAGGTAAAATATAAACTAATTTAAACATAACTAGGATTTTCATACCTGATATTAGTAATTTATTGCGATTCCACGCGTGAGTCCTTGCAAGATGGCTATCAACAGAGTGCAGAGTGCCCAAGATTGCATAAACAAGATAAGGGGTTTGCAAAGATTCTCTTCCTTCAATATCAATTTTAAGCAGTTGAATTCCTACAAAATGCACATGGACAGAGTCTTATAAGTAGCAGTATCTAGATTCAACTATCAAATTGAGCAAGGAAAGCATCCAAAGAGATGAAATTTACTTATATGTCCTCCACTTTGCCCTATGTATGCCCTCAGCCCCTCCTGTGAACAGATATCCTCCAATTTTCCTCCACTTTTCCTTATGTAGCCTCGGCCCCTTCTGTGAACAGATCTCCTCCACTTTGCCCTACTTTTCCTTACGCTCACCGCTCCTGTGAATAGATTTGTTTATTAGATTCAATGGACCTTTGATTTGATCACAATGGCGAGTCAAAATAATAGTGGAGGTTAACAATAGGAAATGATTAGGGAAAATCCAAATGGGAAAATGGGGAATTGGGTTCCCTCTCAAAATTAAATTTTGCTAGTTTAAAATTCCCTCCGATATTTCAAGTTTCAAACCAAATTTACCAGCCTTTCGAATATTTATCCCCACAGTCACACCATTTGTGCTGTAAAGAGAGCCTTTTGGTATGTCTAAAATGAAGGAAATTATTTTTCAAAATTGTTTTCGGTATGTCTAAAATGAACGAAATTTTTTTTCAAATTTTTTTTTGGTATGTGTAAAATAAACGAAATTATTTTTCAAATTTTTTTTCGGTATGTTTAAAATGAATGAAATTATTTTTCAAAATTATGATTCACTAAGTTGATTCTATAACGAAATTATTTTTCAAAATTATGATTCAGTAAGTTGATTCATGACATAGAATACAAATGATAATGTGTAAATTTGTGTGTATTTTTGTTTTTAATCAAAAAGTTGTAAAATATTTTTTATTTAATCATGAAAGAGTGAAAACATATATAATGGAAAAAACACTTAAAACATAACTGATAGAACGAAAAACTTAGAATTTGAGTAAGTTACATATGTATTTGGTTTACTTTGAACCTATATATATATATATATATATATATATATTGTTTGAAAGGAATGAATCTATCTTATACTATTGTTTTGTAACAAATATGTGATTTACAGAGAAATTGAACAATTGGCTTTCACCAACTAAGAAAATAAGTTATTTTTTTACGTTTCAAGAGTTGTACACAAATATCGTTGTCATATTAAACGCTAATATGACCTCTTTGAAGTGTCATTGTGAAATTCAGGAGGACGACATTATGTGAAATTACTGAATGAACATAAATTCTATGGTAAGTAGAGCAAGTGCAACATTTTTAAAAGGCCAAAAATGAGAAGCAAATGCAGTATCTATCTTCAGTTTCAAGATGGAAGGGATCACCGTGCAATCCTTCATTCTGGGAGGCATCGCCTCAATAAAAAAAGTTTTTGTTTTTAGAAAAATCCCAGTAACATTACACAAATCCAAACCAAGGGCTATAAGGTTTGAAGTGAGCACATATGGAAGCAATGAGAAGAGGAAGCCATGCGTGAGTGCAATGGCTCCCTCACATAGGATTAATGATTCAAGACATGTTGTGCATTGGAGTGGGTGAAGATGCCAAATGGAACACATGCCCAATTTATCACCAAACAACATTTTAACTTCAAACATTTGCAATCTAAATGGAATCAAACCTAACCAAATTGAACTTTCTAAGGCAGCCATCTTCTTTTTGTGAAGTCCCTATTTTACACTATAATTCCCTTGTCTAAATTGATTGCATCATTGAAGTAATGTTTGAGAAACTAATATATTATATGGATATTTTTAAAAGTTTTTCAATTAAAAAATAACAATGTGCAACTTTCTCTTCAAGGTTATATATATAAAGAGAGAGAGAAATAATAATAATAATAGTAATAGTAATAGTAGTTAATTGTGATCCTTACATTTTAGCAAACTTGTTATCCATAGAATCATTTATGGTTTTTAGTCATTAAACTTAATTGAACTTAATTACCTTTGGTTTCTTATAATATTCTTAAGATTAATGCACATGCACACCTATCAAACAAACTTATGAAAGCAATGAACTTCTCAAATTTATAAATCATTTTCCTATAAAGCAATAAACTTCTCCATCTTCTTTATTGAATTACAATTTTTTAACTTATCACAAAAAAAACATTTTTAGATTTGAAATTAAGATTAATCTCCACGCAAATGTGAAGGAGAGTTATTTCCCTCTTATAAACATGTAACAAGTTTATGTCCAAAACATTGACTCCATATAACTATATATCCATAACAAAAAAACCCAATCAAACTATCTTTTACATTCTGCAAGTTATACAAGATCATCCTGGCTCCCTTAATAATAAAACAACCCCAATACAAAAGTTTCAATTCCTCCTTCAAATAATATAAAAAACACACATTTAGTTAAGTAACAAGAACTCAGTTTTTTAAAGGTGATTCTTATGTCCATTTTTAGCTAAAATAGAATTAAGTACACCACGTTTTTTGAGAGATGCCATTTCTAAGTGATTTCTTAAAAAATATCCTAGTATTTAACAAAGCATTAAAAAATTCATGGTTGGATTCATATAAGAATGGTTTATTCAAACAACAAAGGATTAAAGTTTAATTTCCACCTTGACACTATTTCCATGAGATGAAATATATTCACAAAATTTAAGTAAAAGAGGCAAATAATAATCCTCGTTCAATAAAAAAAATTCTCTTTTAGATTTAAACATTCTATATAAAAAAAAATTCTCTTTTTAAAAATCTTTGAATGGATTAAAACAATCTTTCCTTTACACAAATCACAACCAATTTCATTCAAATGAGTTGAACTTAATTCTTTTTATGCCAATAGAAACGATGGATAACAATCAACTTATTCCCACATATTTTTTCGAAATTATTATAGAGTTAAAAAATTTAGTGTTTTTACAACTATTACTTCATATCACGATCAAGCTATCAAATATCATAATTAGTAATGGTAGTGAGCTAATGGTGATGGAGAAATAGTTGAAACTGCAATTTACATTGTTGGAATTGCAATTTTGATTGCTGGAATGGATTCAAAGACAATAATTACCCTTGTAACACTTTGATTATGCAATTTCAACAACCAAAAACTATTGCAATTTCAACAACCCAAAACTATCCTTTCAACAATTTCCCCTTAATTTTGATCCAAAAAAATTGACCAAAAACTAAATGCAAATTATCTAAAATTTAGCTTACTCTTTTACAATCATAACAATAAAATATGATCCTTTCTCCGATATAGATTTAACTTAAAAAATATTATTCCAATCTCAAAAATATTCTAACATTTGAATTATTATTCCACCTAGCTCAAGTGCACGCAATCATCCACACTATATCATTCTACATATAAAAATGTCTAAGTAAATTTAGAAGCTTAAAAAATCCACAAATTTATTAAAGGTTATCTACTTTTAAAACCTTCTTCTACGTTATAAATAAGTAAAATAAATTAGAATCTATGTTGAATGTTCTTTTGTGCTTTTTATCATTTTTACCCACCTTTATACAATAATTGAGGCGATGAATAAATGGGTTTAGGTAAGCAATTTTGATTTAAAAAATAATTTACATGTAAATTATTTTGGTGCTTTTAATATGAGCGTATTTTGGAATCTCTCGATATAGATTAGTTAGGATTTAGGATAAAGGCACTCTTTGTACAGTTAGGATTCAAATCTCTAATAATCTATGCACCTGTAACGGAACAGTATGAATGTACGCAAAATAGGTAAAAAATTCAAAAAAGCTATTGAATGTTTCTTTCATCAATGGTCTCAAGACTTTATCTAATAATGTAGGCGATGTAGGCGATGAATAACTGTGTATTTATGTAACTAATTTTGATCTTAAAAAACATGTTTCAAAACATTTTCAGAACTAATTTCCTTTGAAAACAATCTTATGTTTTCTTTATAAAAGGAAATCATTATCTAATTTCCCTTGTCGAGACTTGAACACAAGCCTCTCAGGTAGCAGAGTATCCTCATGCTGGGTTGTGTAATTCAAGCCAGTTAAGTGAAATGAGGAGCAGACAAAGAATAGAGTCGCGAGGCTGTAATATTTTCACAAGCTTGGTGATGGAAGATCTCGGTAAGATAAAGAAATTGTGTCTAAAGCGAAGCTCTTCGAACCGCAAGGCATTAATATTTTCACAGACTGGACAGTGAAAGAGCTTGAGAAAATCAAGAACTTTGTCTTTAGCGAAGCTTCTAGTCCTGCATTTTTTTTATTGAAGTCGGTTAAGCGAAAGGAGCAACAGACATAAGTTTTTTTTAATTGAAGTCAGTTAAGCGAAAGGAGCAGCAGACAAAAGTTAAGGCCATAAGATTTGCAAGAGTTTGGAAGAGGAAGAGCTTGTAAAAAAAAACATTTGTGTCCGCAGCAAAGGTCATGGCCCAATTCCTAATCGTGTCGTCAATCATCATGGATGACGAATATACTTGGCCCATCCTTAGATCGAAAAGATGAGACCATTAATTTGGATACAGCAGTCTCATGTATACCATAGCATGTATGCATTTAGAAAAGAGAATGTCAAGCGCTCGGAAGAAGAGGTCGCAGCACCAATCCTCATGTGTATGCACTTAACTCTCATAGCGAAACACACGGAGGATCCTAAGACGATGAAATGTTGAGAATACCATCTCCTTAAATTATACCTTAAGTGTAATAAATGCTGAATGATGACGAAACTTTGAGAAGAGAAGCCCCTTAATTAACACCTTTGGTGTAATTAGATTATTTTAAAGGGGAGAATACACTCTATATTGATTTCTCCAAGAAACATGAAATAAAATGGAGTATGACATTAAATGAGATTATATATTGTGAGAAAATAATTTAGTATGAGAGACCTTGTCTAAATATTGATGTGGAAATTGCATTAACCCTAGTTCTATATATTGCAATTGGAACGAGAGTTTATGAGAGAAAAATTTAGGTAATTAAAGTTTTTGGTTGTTGATTATATTTAACAAACATAGTTTTTCTTTTTTGAAAACCTGAGAGTGAAAAACCATTTATGGGTTTAAGACTTCTTCTTTGGGAATTATTTAATTGTAACAATTGTATTTGAAACCAAAGCTTAATTATTCTTGGCAATTGGATCTCTCATAATTAGAAATGAAATCTCACCTAGACTCACATGATGGCTTCAAATTATTTTTCTATGGTTCTTTTAGAAGTAACCCAAGGGTAGCAAGAGTGGGAGGGAATCTCATTAGCATCGATGGAAATGCAATAGTTAGATTCCCTTAGGGGCTTGGAATTGCTTCAAACAACCATGCAAAATTATACATGTTTGGACCAATTTTATTAAATGACCATTTGATCAAGAAAACTATAATATTGGGGGATTCTTTATTTATTGTCCAACAAATGTATAAGAAAGTGATTAGGGAAGGTATTATTTACCAAATAACCTTGCACATAACTCATCCAAATTTGGAGGGGATTGGTGATGTATATTATTGAGTTCAATTTACAATTAAAACATATCAATAGACTCATTTACCTAGTTAATCATGTAATTTGAAAATGGAGATCATGACATGTGGGATGGAGAAAAAGAACCTACTAACATTGACACAAACAACTCAAACGCAACATGTGCATCTAAAGTACATTAAGTGATAAACCTAGGAAACAAGCCATTGAACCTAGAATCCTTTCGTGGGCCACATGTAATATCACCTAGTTATGTGGATAAGCTGGATCTTATGTTATCTTACATGGGTTTAAATGGTACTAATGGAATTGACCCTCCTTGAAATGATAAACTTGCTTCTCCGAGACCATCTTGCTTCATAGGCATAGGAGAACTCCCTCTAATTTGAGTACATTGCACAACAGAAACATTGCTAATGGGTTTGAAATAAGTTGTTCTAGAAATACTTGAACCAAGCTACTCTAATGAACCACTAAGAATTTGTTAGTATGATATGGAGTTTCTTCATTACAAATTATAATCTATTACGATTGGAAGAAATAAATGGAAACACAATGACAATACAAAGGGTTCCCATTGATTACAGAATGGAGTTGTAATTATCTTAAACAAAGCATTTTAATGTTGTATTATATATAGTTTTTTCCATTACAAATTGTACTGTATTGTGCTTTCATTCATGGATTAAGAGTTGTGGTCAGCTTCCAAGTTTGTCACATTCAATGCTTCTAGATTTGAAACCCTTAGCATCCTGGAGTATCTTGAATAATATTCAATAGATTGAGAAAATGGATTCCTTATATCCTATGCAATAGTATGTTGTTTACCCATCTTGTCATCTTTGATCACTAGCCTTATACATGGCCACATCTCACTACAATGTGTTGCATAACAACCTCTTCACAAGCTTTACAACAAGAAATATTTATAAGCTCTCTATGTATCGTCTTGCCTTGATATTTCTAACAACAACATTTTTGAAAATGTACCTCCTTACATGGGACACGTGTGAGTATACCTTATTCACATGAAATTATTGAAGAACTTTCCTAATTTTCTTCTTTTAGGAAACAATCTCAGTTGTGTCCTTCCTTCTGAAATAGGAGAGATGATGAACCTAGGAAAGTGCGATTTGAAACCGCAATAATGTCACTAGAACCATTCCTTGGAGGTTTTTATATCTCAACGAATCCTTCAAAAATAGGCAGTTTAACTGAGGTTTTAGATCTTATAGAAAACTAATTGTTGGAAGGAACCATATCACCAACTCTTGGTCATCTTGTGATGGTGTTGACAAGTTAACCTTGATTATATGGCTGATGTGGAAACACTTAACTATGATGATTTGGATAGTGTTTTAAAGATACCAAATAGCCAATGTCATATGGATATTATATAGAAATTTGAAGAAGAGCTTCATCGATATATCTTTATTTTTTGCAAGTTATGGTGTTAAGGGTTCTTTCTTAGGACTTATCTTGTTAAGTCTATGCTTTTCTTTTAGCGCCACATTTGTCCCCACTAAATTTTTTTATTGCATGTCCTTTATTATTAGTCATGGTTTCCATGGTTCACCCCAACCTCAACTCATTCTATATTTCCCCTTCAAGAAGCAACATTTTTATTTTGTTGAATATTTAATGAAGCAACTGGTGTGGTTTCTTTAGAGAAATAAACCCACTAGTTGTATCATTCAATGTAAAACCTAATGGATAACAATATTTTTATGGTCAACACCTCACAACCTCTATTACTTGTTATTAACTCCAATATCTCAAGTTTTGTAGTATCTAGAAGTATTATGACATGTATCATAATTGTGGACATCGACGTTGTTATCATCATCATCATCATCAATGACATATGGTACATCAACATCATCTTGATCATCATCCTCATTATCATCATCAACATTAAGTACATCATCAACAAAATCATTGTCATCATTTTCATTATGGTCACACATATGCCATTAGTGTTCTTAATCAATCATTGACATTATGATTCATGTCATGTAATTGTTAAGGTGATTTATATGTCGTTACAGTCATTTTGATGATAATAGGGTTGTTTAGATGTTGTTATAGTCATTTCGATGATAATAGGGTTGTTTAGATGTCGTTACAGACATTTAGATGCCATTATAATCAATTAGGATCCAAAAGTGATACCACATGCATAATCATTGTTGACATCCACATCCACATCGTCATCATCATCATACATTAAATCGACATCATTGTCAGCTTTGTAGTCATCATCAATATAATTACGACAATAATGAGCAAGGAGCCATACTACCTTACAAGAATGGATGATATAGTATTATACTTATCAAATCATATCCATACACTCCATCATAATTATTGTAATGCATCAGATTCATCTTCATGTTGTTAGGTCGAATCCTATGCAATTAGGGTCTATCAAATGTTCTTGGGGACACTCAAATTCTATTAGAGAAATTTAGGTGACATTAAGGTAATTTATCCCTCATTAGNGATCATTTAGGTGCCACTATGATAAATCAAGATCCAAAAGTACTATCACATGAATCATGATCATTGACATTGACATTGATATATCTGACGTTATGTCAGGTGTTTTCCGAACACAATTCCTAGCTCTAAATCTAGTGCAATTCCTAGTCCTTTCGAAATTTCTAGCATTATTCGAGGTGCTATACCTGGATTTATACCTGGCGCTATGTTGGATGTTTTCTAGATGCAATTCCTAGCTCTATAATTGGCTCTATGTTGAATTTTTTTCTTGTCAAAATTCATGGCGTAATTCATGTCGCTAACCTTAGATTAATATATGGTCCTATGCTATTCAAGACATTTTTTTGGAGGCTATTTTTGGCATTATATGGGATGCTTTTTGGACGGTAATTGGGACGTTAATTCGGATGCTAATTGGGATGCTAATTGGGATGATAATTGTGATGCTAATTGGGACGCTAATTGGGACGTTATTTTGGATGCTAATTATCGTCCAAAATAGCGCCAACTTTTAAAAAGGGACGATAATTGGGAAGCTAATTGGGACGCTAATTGGGATTCTAATTGGGATGCTAATTGGGATGCTAATTAGGACGTTAATTGAGATGTTAATTAGCATCCAAAATAACACCAACTTTTAAAAAGGGATACTAATTGGGATACTAATTTGGATGCTAATTGAAATGCTAATTGGGATTCTAATGGGGATGTTAATTGGGACGCTAGTTGGGACATTAATTGGGATTCTAATTAGCATCCAAAATAGCGCCAACTTTTAAAAAAGGACGCTAAGTGGGATGCTAATTGGGATGCTAATTGAGACACTAATAAGGATGCTAATTGGGATGGTATATTGGATGCTAATTAGCATCCAAAATAGCGCCAAATTTTAAAAAGGGATGCAAATACCGTCATTAAAAGCACCATCTCGTGGAAAAACATCCACTTTGTCCAAAAAATGATGAAAAATACACTAAAAGTGATAGTGGACGCTAAAAAGGAAGCACAAAGGGACACTAATCATAGGGTTTTGTTGTAGTGTTACAAGAGTAGAACCTGGGTGGGGAGGGTAACATTCATTTCTCCCAACCACCCAAGCTACATCCATTTGATGGTAAGGTTTGTAAATTGAAATTTAGAAAGTGTAGTTTTATATAAGATAAATATATTAATACTACTAGTAATATAAAAAAAACTGTAGTAATATAATAAGTTTTAGAAATTTTATTTCCCTTCAAAATTATGTTTTAGAAATTTTATTACCCTTCAAAATTATGTTTTAGAAATTTTATTACTCTTCATAAATGAATGTTAGCTAAAATTTTAAACCATATTTGATGGTCAAATTCCATCACTACTCCGAAATCCTAATCTATATATTCTTTAAATTCTATTACAATTAAAATTGAAAATCTAGATATTCATTATAAAATATAAATTCTATTCTTTATATTCTATTACAATTATTTAAAAATGGAGATATTCATTGTAAGATATAAAATTCTAGTACAATTAAATCAGTGGATAAATTTGCATCTTAATAGCTTATTTTGCGTCCATGTCAAAAAGTTCTTAAAACAAAATATTAAAGCAATTGTGGCCTGCGAAATTGACCTATTATTGGTATCACAATGGCATAATAGACTTTCAATTAACAACGATGGAGTAAGAAAAATCTAGGATTAGCAATGTAGTTAATTGATAAAGTAAACAATGAAGCACACATAAATATTATGGGTAGATTGATTGTCTCATTATTATTAGAGAGAGTATAAATAGGAAATACAAATGACAATACTATGGGTGAATACCATAGGTCAGCTAATACCATGGGTCACCTAAGTGACTAACTAACTAGTAAACTAACCATTGAGATTACAATATTCAACACACCCCCTTAATCTCAAATTGTAATACATCTTGAACACTATCTATGCCTAAGTTCTCTCTCTGATATACAAATGTAGATGTTCCCAATGGTTTGGTCAACATATCATCCAACTACTCCTTAGAGCCACAAAACAATAAGGAAATGTGTCCATCATTGTCTAAATCATGAATGAAATGATAGCAAGTGTCAATGTGTTTACTTTTTCTATAAAATACATTATGTTTGGACAACTGTATTGGAGAGCTATTATCACATAAAATAGAAGTGGGATCATTTTCAGTGTATCCCATATCCTTTAAAAGTCTTCTTAGACAAACTGCATGGCAAGCTACTGTGTTGGTTGCTACATATTCTGCTTCTGCAGAAGACATACTGACAATGGGTTGTTTTTGAGATTCCCAAGACATCATATTTGTACCCAAATGGAAAGCATAACCAGACATTCTTTTCCTATCATTAATACTACCTGCAAAATCATTGTCAGTGTACCCTGTGGGAGTATTGTCTGGTGTGTGAGTGTACCAGAGGCCATATCCAAGTGTGAATGCACCATATTGCATAATTATTTTTCCAAATTTCCAGTGAGAGTATTTGGGAGACTCCATAAATATGGAAATAAGATAGACAACATACATCAAATTAGGTCTAGTTGCAGTCAAGTACATTAAACTTCCTACCATTCGTTTATAAAGTGTAGCATTTACTGCTGGTCCATCATCATTCTTGGTTAACTTGGTGCCAAGAGCAATTGGGTTTTTATTGGTTCACATTTATCCATTATGAATATCTACAAAATATCAGTAGCATACTTATGCTGGAAAGTAAAAATACCTTTATTAGTTTGCATAACTTCCAGACCAAGGAAGTACTTCATCAGTCCTAGTTCAGTCATTTCAAATTCCTTTTTCATGACTGTCCTAAAATATTCAAGCATCAAATTACCAGTGTAAATCATTTCATTAACTTAAAGACATATCATCAACATTTTACCTTGCTCTTTTTTGACATACAGAGTGGGCTCATTGCTGCTTCTATTGAAACCATTGTTGATGAGGTATGAGTCAATCCTACTGTACCAAGCTCGTGGAGCATTTTTTAGACCATACAATGCCTTTTTTAGCTTAAACACTTTGTCTTCATGACCTTTGGCAGTATAACCAGGTGGGTGGTCTACATAAACTTATTCTTCAATAATACCATTAAGAAAGCCCGATTTCAAATCAATTTAATACACATGCCATTGATTTTGTGCTGCAATGGCAAGTACGAACCTAATGGTATCCATAATTGATACAGGAGCAAAGGTTTCATCATATTCTATACCATTCTTCTATGCATATCCTTTGGAAACTATTGGAGGAGCTAGTTGGTGAGCCGACTAGTTAAATAGCCGACTAATTGGATATTAGGTCGGCCGCGTAAGGTCATGTCGGTTGAGCGAACCGACAGGTAGTTATATGTAATTGTTTATAAATCATATATATTAGGCTATTGAGCAGGATGAGAAATCGGTTCAGTTCTGTGTATGTATGGACCCTCATGTTATAATATAATCTGTTATTCTCCATACATGTGTTCCTATCTCTTGTGTCTGTTATGTCTACATGATTTAAAATGTATTACTGGTAACCCTCTGTGATCTGTGAGATTACAACATTGGTTCCATTGCCGGTAGTACATATCTGAACGTAATGAGTATAAGCAAATGATATCAGAATAGGAGATTAAAAATTGGTGGGAGCATAAGATATCAAATTATTTGCAGAATTACACAAGGAGAAATAGATTAACCATTGCTTAGGAGAAGGAGAAATTCTTCACTGAAACACATGAGAAGTTTGTAGAATTGGTACCCCAGCTTTTGAGAAAACTTCTGGATGAAAAAACCGGAAGCAACTAAGGACTAAGAGATTTTGTAGAAATTGATTTGAGGGGGAAGAAAAAAGATACCGGAGTGGTTTGAAAATATCACAGATGAATTCTGTGAGGAGCAAGCCATAGAAGAAAGAACTTCAGTTGAAACCGTTCAGAAAAGATTCTATACAGACCTTACCGAGCAGTTCTTGTGCTCCTTACCGACCCTGCTGTTCAAGTTCCTAATAGAAAAATGAGTGGGTCATATTGTAGAACCTCACCCGTCACTACATGAACCACCACCAAATTCTAATTGGGAGGAGAAACATAAAAAGTGGGAAAATTTCATTGTTGAAATGGAGTGGGAATATTTCCTAAGCAAGTAAACAAAACCATCCAAGATTTCTAAAGAGTCGGGCAGGCTATGGGGGGTAGCTGGTCATATGTCGAGGTAAAGTGAAGAGGATTCTAGTCAAGTAAAGGAGATACCATCGCTAGCAATGAAAATTCAACCTAAAAAGGAAATCAAATGAATAGTGACACACAAAGGTACGACAAATTTTCAGAAAATAGAAAGAGAGAAGAGGCTGAAGAGAAGGGAAGAGAGAAGAGAAAAGTCTATAGCACTGCAAAGAGGAATGACTACTAGGGTGACAAACCAGGAAATAAATCCACCAGAGTCGGGTCATGACCGACAGGAAGAAGGTGTGGATGAAGAAGCATCACCCATGGAAGAAGACTTATGGATAGGGCAGCGTGAATCTCTCCAAGTAAAAATCCCCCAGGAGGTAAGACCTCTGACTCCAATGAATCTGAGTACTAGGATACAAGCCATTGTCGAAGAAGACCTAAGACTAAGAGCTAGTGAGTTTGGTATATGGAGTCAACTAGACGACAAGGTAAATGATGATAATCATCTAGTGATTCATCGATCGGAGGAAGGAAACTGGGTAACACTTCAGGCGTACCCTTCCAACCAAAGTATCCACTTACTTTACCTAACACATGAAGGAAGACCCCCCTGCCAAACAAAGCTTTGGAAAATACAGAACATTCAGACCTATAGACAAATCAGTGCAGTTGGAAATCAACAGGAGAAGTCAACCTGAACCGACTGCTTGTCGGAGAAGAAACGACAAAAAAAATGATCGACGGGAACGAAAGTTCTGTCGATAAAAACTCTACACAACATGACAAATAGAACATCCCACTACCCCCAAGCCCACCCCCACCACCGCCATCTCCTAGAGAATACAGTGACAGTGATACCGAAATGGGCCATGGATCAGTGCATATCCCTCTATATGAGGGTGACAAAGATCTTATATGACATTGGTTCATTTGTGAGTCAACATGGGAGGCAAATCAAGTTACAACGGAAGGTCGACAGATGGCACAGTTCTCCAGTGACTTGAGGAAAAGAGCACTAACATGGTACATGACTTATATCGAGAGAAATCCCCAAGCATCTAAAGCATATATTAAAGCACAATTCTTGTCTTTCTTTAAAACTCTAGACGCAAAACATATGGCAGCCAAAAAGCTGAAAACAACATCCTAAAATCCAGTAGAGTTTGTTCGAGAATAGGACAAATGATGGAAAGACCTCCTCAGCCAACTAGACTATGTAATTGACGAACAACTATTAATTCAATGGTTTCTTGCAGGTCTCTCACAGAAAATCTGGCGGCACATAAGCTTGGAGACGTTTAAAACGTATGAGGATGTGCTTACCAAAGCTCTATAAGTGGATATGGATGAAGATTCCCAGCATATACAACAGATACTAGACTAGAAGAACAACTAGAAATCATGCAGAAATCATTGAAAGAGATGAACCTAAAGAATCAGGATGTCTGGTGCATGAAATGCTCAACGGCTGGACACACTAAAGATAATTGTCGACAGGACGTTCGATTTGTTTAGAATAAAAGATTCCGCGACATCTGCCAAGAACATGGAGAACACACAACAAAATATTTCCCTTATAACATGAAAAATGGTAAAGCATCTTGGTGTGCAATCTGTGAAGTAAAAAGTCACGCAATGGCCGACTGCCATCTAAATTTAAAAAACTGACAAAACTACAAAAGTAGTCTACTAGATGAACACAATCGTGCATAACAACGATAACAACCAGTGAAGCAATGATCAAAACGAACTAAATAATCAAAGATATGAAGGCCATCGATATGAGCACCGGTTCAAAAACCGACGTGGAGGATATGGAGGTCAAGGTCGATTCTCTTGGAATACTGATAATCGACCATGTCAGCCCATCCAGTGCTTTACATGCTACAAAGAAGGTCATCAATATGCAGACTTCCCATACAAGGACAAAACCAATTAAAAATTTTGTACTAGCTATGGTGTAGGTGATCACTCATTAGAGGATTGTCCTACCATGCTTGACAAAATCAATAAAAAGAAAAATGTTAATGTCTTGTCGTGCGTTCAAAAACATGATGTAATCAATACAAATAACTTGCATATAGTAACCCGACAAGGGACAAAAATTTGGAGTGATAACCCACATATAAGAAAAATAAAAGAAAAGAACGATTATCCTAACCCAGTCAAACAAAAACAATTGTATAATGACACAATGGATATATTTAAAGAATTTGCTCAATAGGAGGAAGCTGATGACAATCAACAAAACACAGTTAAAGAATTAATACGTTTAGTACAAGATGATAAAGTGGTATCTCAATTCATTGACTTATTGTATAATATGAAGCATAATAACAATACAAAAAAACAAACAAAAAATATCTGCAGTCTAAACCAAAATGACAAAAGTGACGCCGACCCACTTGTCGACCTAGAAATTGAAGGATACCATGTTCAACAAGTTGTGCTCGACTTCAAATCACAAGTAAATATTATGACTCGTGACACTTGGGAACAATTGGGAAGACCTCGACTATATGAGTCAGGGGTATACCTCAAGTTAGTCGACCAAGTTCTGATTGAACCCATCGGAGTTTGGAGAAATGTCGATACGAAAATAAAAGGAATATCGACCAAAGTCAACTTTGAAATTATTGACCCTAAGGAAGGATCCAGTTCCTTCCCAGCTTTAGTAGTTCGACCTTGGGGAAGAAAAATGAAAGCATCGATATATTTAGACAAATAAAGGACAAAACTAAAAGGGAATGGATAGAAAGTCATAGTACCTATCCACCCATCCCAAGGAAAACCTTGGATAGAACCTATTGATGAAGAAGTTGACATCCGACAACTATATCAAATACAAAATAATGAAGACTACATAGAACCTAATGTCTATGGCGAGCTTCACTTAGGAAATCAAGATTTAGTAAGATACAACTCAGACACATAATTATATGATTTGGAAGTTGAAAACTATGAGACACAACCAAGAGGTTGCTGGACCATTTAGACAGTACAGAAGAAATCAGTACAATAGTGTTTTTTAGTTTCCATCATCCCAAAAATATTCGAAAGAAAAGTAGGGAATATCCTACGTTAAATCCAACAAATGTAAGCATCAGAAAAATCCCAAGATATAAAGAAAGAGAATCACTAGTTATGCATATAGAACAGGTATCTAAAAACATTGGCGAACATGACCGACTACAAAGCTTAGTAGAAACCTTTATAGGACAAGCTGCTGGATGGTGGGATACCCATCAATCAAAATTGCAGATATGGACAACAGCCTTGACTTACTTTGTAGAAATATTTGGAGGGAAAAGGCTAACCAAATAAGCACAAATACCTATGTTCATCCAAGGGCAAGACCCATTAGAACACATAAAAACATGCGAAAGAGAGTGGAAAAGACTTGCGTATAAAGATGAACGTACATGGCCACACTTGTTTCCATCGACGCTAACCGACTTACCAAACAAATGGTATAAAATGGAAGAAGCACGGGGTGAAACATTTCAATGGCATGAACTTAGAGAGAAGTTCATTAAAGACTTCAGCTTTAGACCAAAAAATGAAAAGCTAGCCGAAACTGCAAAACAAATAAAAGCATTTATAGAACTGACTGGGAAAAACAATCTGATACAAAACTATGATCGACCGACAATACCATGTAATAACATACAAACCAAGATAATACCACAGTCGACAAGACTACAAATGGAAAACGAAAATCCAGAAGGGAAAATATTTTGATGGAAATCATACCATTTAGAAACAACAAAATCAATTCACACAGTACTTAAAGTTGAGACAGTCGACAAAGAAGATACTGATCGAATGACTGTAGCAGAATTTCCTGCTACATTCTCACAATTCAAAGAAGGGAGTCAACTGATCAATGAAGCTAAAGCACCAGAATGGTTAGATGTCAAAGTTAAAACTAAAGAGTTTGACATATCAAATGATGATCGACCAAAAATGGAAAAAAATCGTGATTATTGGAGTGAAGAAAAAACAACCAAAATAGTAAACTTACTAAAAGAATTCTAGGATGTATTCGCTAGAAACTACAAATACCTCAAAGGTCTAGTCCACGAAATGGGAGCAATGAAGATCAACATTAAACCTGATTCCCGACCTGTAAAGAAGAGGCCATACAAGTTAGCTCATAAATACAAAGAGATAGTCAAGAAAGAGATCGACAATATGCTTGCAGCAAGAATTATCTACCCTATTGACTAATCAGAATGGGAAAGCCGAATGGTCGTACAACCAAAGAAACATGACTCGACAAAGCTAAGGATCTGTGTCGAATTCAGAGAATTAAACAAATTCACCTTAACAAACCCATTCCCAACACCCTATGTAGATGAAATCCTAAATGAAGTTGCAGGACATGAATGTTACTCGTTTACAGATGGATTCTCAAGGTACAACCAAGTACCAATAGCTAAAGAAGATAAAAAAAAGACGACATTCATATGTGAATTTCGATCATTTTCCTATAGAGTTATGCCTTTTGGTCTACAAAATGCACCTGCAGTATTTTTGAGAATTGTTGTCAAAACATTTCAAGAATATATCTACAAAACAATGGCAGTGTATTTCAATGATTGGACGATATACTCTATGCTGAAAGATCACTATAAATAGATGAGGCTCATGTTGGAACGATGTCGACAAATCCATATATCTTTGAACATAAGGAAATGCATATTCTTAACTCCTATAGGAATACTACTAGGGCACATTGTATGCAAAGAAGGCATGAAGGTCGAATTTTCAAAAATAAAGATTATCCTCGAATTAAAACCACCAGTGAACCCAAAACAAGTCAGGGTACTTCTTGGTCATACAGGGTATTATAGGAAATTCATGAGATACTACTTAGATATGACCTATCCATTGGAAGAACTATTAAGAGAAGACCAGGAGTTCGACTGGACAGATGAATGTAATTTATCATTTGAAACACTAAAAAGGAAACTAGTAGAGACACCTATCCTAAGGTTCCCAAATTGGTCGATCAAATTTCATGTACATATCAACGCATCAGGCCTAGCAATAGGAGCGATCTTAACACAACCAGGGGACGATGGAATGGATTACCCTATAGTTTATAGCAGCAGAAAACTAAATAAGGTAGAAAGAAACTATTCGACAACAGAAAGAGAAGCATTAGGAATGGTCTTTGCACTGCAGAAGTATCGACATTACCTACTAGCCAACCCTTTCATCTTCTATACCGACCACCAAGCATTGATATACCTTGTAAACAAACCCTTACACCATGGGAGGATTTTTCGATGGTTACTACTATTCCAATAATTTGAATTTGAATTCGTTGTTAGACCAGGAAAATTAAATGTGAGACCCAACCACTTGTCGAGAATCGACACAGGAGAGGAACCGATAGGAGTCAAAGATGACCTACCAGATGCACACTTATTTCGAATAGAAGCAGTCCCAACAAAATTAGAAGAAATAGCTCAATTCTTAGAAAATGGTCAAGCACCAGAGGGCATGAGCATGAAAAAGAAACAAATCTTAGCTATGAAGGCTGCCCCATACAGCCTCATAAGTGAATTTTTATATAAAATGTGCTTGGACGACATCCTCAGACGATGCGTATTAGAACACGAAAGAGATAATATCATGTACAAAGCACACTATGGACCGATGGGAGGACATTTTCAAGAAGACACAACTACCAAGAAAATCCAACATTCATGGATATGGTGGCCGACACTATAGAAGGATTGAAAAATTTTTGTTAGCCAATGCGACAGATGTCAATGACTGGGTCGACCTCTACCTAGTACAGAAATGCCCTTGATATCGGTAAACCCAAGTTTGACATTTGAAATTTGGGCCATCAGATTCATCGTCATGTTGTTAGGTCGAATCCTATGCCATTAGGGTCTATCAAACGTTCTTGGGGACACTGAAATTCTATTAGAGCAATTTAGGTGACATTAAGGTAATTTACCCTCATTAGGATTAATCAAGATCCAAAAGTGCCATGATTATGAAGGATTGAAAAAAGTTTGTTAGCCAGTGCGACAGATGTCAATGACTGGGTCGACCTCTACCTAGTACAGAAATGCCCTTGATATCGGTAAACCCAAGTTTGACATTTGAAATTTGGGCCATCAGATTCATCGTCATGTTGTTAGGTCGAATCTTATGCCATTAGGGTCTATCAAATCCATAGGACCATTCCCAATACCAGCAAAAAGAATAGGTGCAAGATACATAATAAATGTAGTAGAATATGTAACCAAGTGGGAAGAAGCAAGAACCTGTCAACACATGTTCCAGTGAGACAGCTGCTAAATTTATCTAGAAAAATATAATTACCAGATTTGGATGCCCAATAACCCTAATCAGTGACCAAGGTTCACAATTTATAAACAAAACCTTTGAAAAACTAACAGACCAGTTCAAAATTGACCACCGACATAGTACAAATTATCACCCTCAGTCGAATGGAGAAATAGAGGCATTTAACAAAACATTAACAAGGGGCTTCACAAAAATCTGCAACACCAAAAAGGATGATTGGGATGAAAACAACCCTGTAGTATTATGGGCTTACAGAACAGCCTACAAACATTCGACCGACCAAACACCATTCCGACTAGTCTATGGCCATGAAGCAGTTATTCCACTACATTTTCAACAGCAGACACCTATCATAGCAGATATTTTACATGTCAATGTCGAAGACGGTAGGAAGGATCGACTGATAGAATTAAGAAAGCTAGAAGAGCACCGACTGTTCGCCTTACAACACCAAGAAATCCAAAAATAGCAGCAGAAGGCTTGGCATGATCGCAATATCAAAAACAAAAATCTGTCGGTAGGGGACCTTGACTTACTATACAACATTTGAGTAAAAGGAAAACCCAAAAATTTACACACAGAATGGATGGGACCTTACGTTCTCGAAGAGATTCATACCAACAGATCAGTATGACTAAGGACATTACAAGGCATAATATTTCGGAAACTTGTTAATGGTGCCCAACTAAAATGGTACAAAAATTTTAAAAAGTTCAAAAAAGAAAGAGAAGAGACATACATATAACCACCATAACTACCAAAACAAAGATATAAAAAACTAAAAACCCCAAAAATAACAAAACAGAACCAACACCCATAAAATAGAATGATAGGAAACTTTGAAATATATAGTAACCAACATTTCGACAACCGACACCAACCCCATTGACATATCGCCATCAACCGCTCGCACGATCGACATTGACTGACGACCCTGAAGGTCAAATCATGCCTTCATGACTATGGACAGAAGGAGCGCCAAAATCAAATCACAATTAACGCAAACTCTAGAGACCGTGCTGGACCATCACTTCCGCCATTAATACATCCATCGACAGAAACGTCACCCGCTCCACTTATAAATATCAGGCTAGAAAAATATCATTTACCATATTTTGAAGAGATAGAACAACTGAGCATTCAGAAATTTGAGAGCTGAGATCCTATAAGAAAAGCCAACCAAGAGACCGACAAGATGGATCTGAAGCAAACTAGAGCTGTAGCTGCAAAAAAAAAGAATTGCAATCCGCTAAAGCCCCACTGAAGAGAAGAATAAGAAATATAAAAAATGCCAAGGTACAGCAAACCTCGTGGACCAAAACCTGGGCAGAGATCAAAGAATGGGCTTACCAGGATAATAAAATAACACCAGAAGTGGAGAAGATAAGCTACAACACCATCATGAGCTACATGAACACACCGTTCATGGCAAGCTTTGGAGGAACAAAAGAAATATCAGTGAAATTTATCGTCAGTCGATATCCCAATGGTAAATTTTACTTCAACCGATTCGTAGAAATCTCTGAGGAAGTAATATACAAACTTACTGGTCTCTCAAATAAAGGCGACCCTGGTCCATACCCCTATTGGTATAAAAAAAGGACTGGTAGAACGACTAACTAGAACACCAAAAGGAAAGAACTCCAATGAGCTGATGATCAGTCAAATACAATCCCAGATGCCGCAAATTGTGGCCAAAGTCATAGCAACATGACTCACTCCTACAGGTCGAGGGAGTGATCTCAAGCTAGACATGCTAGAAGTATTCAACACAATAGCAACTACATGAAAAATTTACCGTTGGGCTCAGCATGTTGCCGACATGCTCAAAATGATATGTGAGAAATGTCAGGATAACAATGCACCACTTGTGCCCAGTCGAGGACAAGCAGTTCCAAGAACCACACAAGTACCACATGTGGAGGTTCAAGCCATTCTCACAAAATGGAACACAGAAAGAATTGGAAAATGGTAAAGTAGTGCTGGAAAATTGGTTTCAAAACCTAAAAATCCAGACAACTAGATGGAGGGTTCCTCAGAACATTTGAAGAAGACTACCGAAAACAACACATATTCAACTCGAGGTTGACCACACAGCAGTCTAGTACATGCAAGGAGAAAAAGCAACATCGAAACCTCTCGACTACTACCCAACAATCAAAGAGATTTTTCAAGAGCTAGCTTGACAATCCAATACAAAGTTTTCAATACCAGCAAAAGCCAAAGAAATAAATCAACCAATTGAAGAACCATTAATAGACCAAGAAAAAGAGGAGGACTACAAACTCCATTTGCACATCAGTACCTTCGTGTTGGAGGATATACCGGTAGAGGATACCAACAGACTTCAATTGACAATTGCCCCACAACCTATCCAAATGGGAGGCAAACTGACTGAACATCAGGTAGCCAAACCGACAGAAAAAAGTATCATTCCAACTCACCGACAGGAAGAAGGAGAGGAGCAGATAGAAGAAGACATTGACCTAGATAATCCCGAATATGCTATGGCAAAAGAAAATTTAAGAAAAATAGCAAAGGAAATAGCAGCTTCAAGGAAAAAGAAGGCCATACAGGAAAAAGGGAAAGGGAAGTGTAGAATTCTCCTATCTGATTCACAAGACAAAGACGAACTATTGGCTACCATTGCCAACATTCTAGAAGACGCAACAACAAACAAAGTTTCGGTCGAAACACAATTCAAATGATTTGTCAATGTAGGAGCAAAGCAAGGACAACTGAAAAAGGTAAAAAATGAAACCACTTCAACTGAGGAAGACATTGTTGATTTAGTTTCTACACCTCCACCCCCATCTCCAACCCAGATTACACAGGAATACACCACAAAGATACCCACCATAAGCCTATTCAAAATTTTTAAGAATGTTATGCCCGAGACACTGAAAGAACGGTTCGACTAGGATGGTGATTTCCAGGCATACATTGAAAAATTACCTGAACTACTCACCTCTGTCCAAAAGATTACCACCAAAAGTCCACTAGTTGAATCTAGTGCATCATGCCAAACGTTATCTCAACAAATTGGCCAAATACCCCAGAAACCAAGATCTGTGGGAATTATCAAGTCCACATTGTTTAGGAACCCCGACAAGACATCTCAAATTGTCATAAGTTGCACCTCATCCATTATCCCTTTTGACATCCCACACCCTCCACTATCCAATGTGACTAGCAAGAGATGTGGAGGAAGATAAGCTGGAAGATATCAACTGGGTGATCGACAACCTATTCTCAGATGACCCAAATGATTCACCACCAGAAGTAAAAGACCCGACATCGACTGAAAGTATCCCCACTACACCAATTACACTAGACCATTCACCATCTCCACCACCACTTCCCAATCCAGAACCTTTACCAAACCCTGAACCAACTATGCCAAATCCTTGAGATACACATCCAGCTACAGGTTCCACCCAAGAAAATCAACTAGAAATTCCATTGACCGTTGAATATCAGTAGCCCGAAAATAAACCACAAGAGAATCTACCACTTGCAGATGCACATGCACAACAAAAAACAGAACAACATAAACATAAGAGAAAAAGAGACAAAAATAAGAAAGAACACTACAAAGAATCAAAGTTGACAATGGTCCACCTTAGTCAACTTGGATCGACTACTACAGTTGACGCAACAAAGCTAATAGAAGGAGAGTTGGGAAAACTCTTAGAAACTATGGCCATTGAGGCAAAAACAAGAAGCCAGACCGGACGACAACAGCTCCACAATATTAAGAATGAATAAGTAGAGTTTCTATCAAAATGCAGAAAATTAGTTCAGACAGTAATACCGGTACCTCTTGAGGCCGACACCGACAAGCCACTTGAAAAGGCATACCAACTATTTGAAAGCATGGTGTCAACTCTACAATCCCATCTATTAAATAGAAAGGAAGACCAAAAAGACAAGACATCTAGACTGTTAAGGCAGCAGTACACAGCATTCTCAGAAGCCCACAAAGTGCTGCAAGACCACTTAGAAGAATCTGTCATCACAGAAGAAGTACTTCGTGATTGGACCACTTATTATGGACAAGTATTTCAGTGAACCTGGTAGACCTGAGAACAAATTCAAGCTCTAGAAAGTAGAAAAGGCACCGAAGAAGCACTAAGAAACAAGATACAAGATCAAATTGTATTAGAAACAACCAAACTACAGAGACTAGAAAAACAATCACACCAGTGGGTACAACAAGCACTCCCAAGCCTTGATAAGCTAGATACAATCTGCTCATAGATGAAAAGACTATTGGAGGCAGCAAAGGAAAAAGATCAATTCATGGGACCCAACATGGAAAGCATAGTAGAGCTCTCCATCTAGGAGAAGATGTCGACCTTATCAAGCATCACAACATTGACTATCGACATCCAGAAAGTATTACAGAGCTGGAAGAATTTCAACACCAACTGGCCGTGACAGCAGAAGCAATTGTGGAAATATGCGTATAGAAATGACCAACCATCCGACTCCACAGTCCATGAAGACAAAAATACCATAAACAACTACCTAATACAACACACTGTTGAAGTACCTCCCCTGTTTCTTCGGGACAAAGAGAGATTTTGTTCATGGGGGAGATGTTGGAGGAGTTAGTCGGTGAGTCAACTAGTTGAATAGCCGACTAATTGGAGATTAGGTTGGCCACGTAAGGTCGTGTCAGTTGAGTGAACTGACAGGTAGTTATATGTAATTGTTTGTAAATCATATATATTAGGCTATTGAGCCAGATGACAACTCGGTTCAGTTCTATGTATGTATGGACCCTTATGTTATAATATAATATGTTATTCTCCATATCTATGTTTTTTTCTCTTGTGTTGGTTATGTTTACATGATTTAATATGTATTACTGGTAACCCTCTATGATCTGTGAGATTACAACAACAACCAACCTTTCCTTGTGATTTTCAAGTTCTCCTTTTTCATTCAGTTTGGTCTTATAGACCCATTTGACTTCAACATTGGTTTTGTCTGCATGGATTTCAACAAGATCCCAAGTCTCGTTTTTCTCTATTGCATCAATCTCTTCATTCATGGCTTTTACCCACTGTGTATCCTTCAATGCTTCATGAAAGGATGTGGGCTAACAGGAGATTATAACATATTCAAGTTTCTCATCAATAACTGGATTTTGTTCATATAACTCTCTCAAGCTTCTGTGGTGGTCTCTTTGCTAGTGTATCTTGTTACTGATGTACATCCAATATTGGATGTCTGATAGGGAGATTTGACTGATCTGAATGTTCTTCATGTTGTATGTCTGAAGGATCACTCCAACATTTATCTTCAATGAACTTAACATCTCTTCTCACCACAACCTTTTTGGTGACAAGATTATACATTTTGTATGCCTTATGTTGTTCAGTGTAACCAGTGAAAATGCAGTGCCCACTCTTCTTATCCAATTTTCTTCTGAGTTCATCAGGTGTATGCGCAAATGAAACACTACCAAAGACTCTGAGATGTGTGACACTAGTCTTAGTTCCACTCCGTGCTTCTTCAGGAATATTTTCATGGATAGTCACCATGGGTGATTTGTTGAGCAAGTAGACTGAGCATGCAACAGTTTCATCCCAATACTCATCTGATAGTTTCTTGTATGACAACATGATATGTGCCATGTTCATGACGGTCTTGTTCTTTAATTCAGCAACTCCATTCTGTTGTGGAGTGTATCTAGTGGTGAATTGTCTCTAGATTCCATGTTGCTTACAGAAGTATGAAAAATCACGTGAATCATATTCACCTCTGCCATCTGACTTGAGTATTTTAATGAAATTTCCAGACTGCTTCTCAATGAGAGCCTTGAACTCTCTGAACCTAGAGAAGGTATCTGATTTGTTTATGAGAAAATAAATCCATACTTTCCTACTAAAATAATCAATAAAGGTTAGAAAATAAAAATACCTCATATGGATTGGGTTTGCATGGGTCCATAGAGGTCTGTATGACCTAAATCAAGATGTTCTTTGGCTCGAGATGTGGAAGTGGGGAAGGTGTCCCTTTGATGTTTATCAATGATACAATCCTTACAGGTGTTAAATTGTTCATGAATAACTGGTAACCCTTTGAACATTGACTGTTTGTGCAGGAGATTGAGACTTTTAAAAGGAAGATGACCGAATCTATAGAGCCATAACCAAGATTCATCTAGATTGGAAATTGTATGGGCTACAACATGTGGAAGGTTGGCACTCCTGATATTGAGAGGAAATATTCTATTCTTGGTCATTTCAACTTTGGTTATGAGTCTCTTACTGAAGGGTTTATCATAAATAACTTTAGTATGTATCATAAAACCGAATATCATATTGGTTCTGATGTAATTGGCCTATACTGATCAAATTTGCATTCAAATGTGGTACATAGAACACCTCATGAATAAATTTCTTTTCATTTTTCTTTGTAAGACCAGGGACAATACCTTTTCCTTTGGATGGAACCAGAAAGCCAGCTCCTAGCTTGATATTCATGACAACAGAGGAATCCAAATTGGAGAATAGTGACTTGTTACCTGTTATGTGATTGCTGCAAGCGCTATCTAGCAGCCATAGACCTATGCTGTAGTGTTCTTCAGTTGCTTGATAAGACAGAAACATCACATCTGGCGAGCCTTCTTCCTCTTTAGAGACATTCTATCTCCTATTGTTCTGGTCAGCTTGCTTCTTTCTGCATTCTCGTTCATGGTGTCCATACTTCTTACAGTAGTTACACTGAACATTGGAGTTATTGGTCCATCTCTTGCATGTCCCCCTTTGACCTTGAGAGTTGTGAGTGTTCTGAACATTCTGAGTGTTCATGACTGTGACTGATTCTGTTCTCTATAGCTGGAGACCGTTGGCCTCTTCTTTCCTCTACCTTGTCCTCCTTTGCCTCGACCTCTGTTGAGGGATGCTTAGGTGCTAAAAGAATTGGTCATCGACTCTTCTTCTTGATTGAGTCGAGCTTCATGAGATAGAAGAGATCTAGTCAACTCTTCTAGGGTGAACTGAGATAGATATTTTTCCTCTTCTATGGTAGTCACTACCATAACAAACTTCTTTATTAGACACTTAAGAATCTTTTGAACAACTATATTATGTTCTATAGGTTCACCGTAGGTTTGAAATTGGGTCAGAATGCCTAAAACCCTAGTCATAAAGTGATATACAGTTTTTTACTCTTTCATCTTTAAACTTTCAAATTGAAGGCGTAGGGTTTGCAGTCTTATTATAGTTTTTACGTGATCAGTTCCTTTGTAGGCTGATGCAAGAAGATTCAAAGCTTGATATGGGCTGGTAAGATCCACCGGAAAATGTGGGGAAAATGGACTCCTCGATGCAACTTTGGATCAGCCATGTGGCTGTGAGATCTCAGTCTTGACGAGCTTCGACAACACTCTTGTGGGCATTATTCATCGTGACCAGAGCATTTGCTCTGTATTTGGTTCTTTTAACTCAGTTTCAACCATATCCCAACATTTGTTGAGTTGGAGAAAAATATTCATCTTGATAGACCAAAACTCATAGTTGGCCCCGGCCAAAACGAGTCTAGAGATCGGCTTCAATGAGCTGGTACTGGCCATCTTTCCCCCTTTTGATTATTTGAAAAAAAACAGAGCATCGCTCCTTGGTCACTCGAAAAGGGCGGTGGGGGGCCGCGGTGCCAAGGATTGGTGCAAGTGCTAGAGTTTCACCGCGCTTTGCAAATGCAAGCAGAGCGGTGGTAACGCGCTTTTCTTCTTCAGAGTGGTGGTGGAACTGCTATTTCACTATGTGAAACATGCAGTGGCCTTTATTGGTAGCGCACTTCCGGAAAGGGCTAAGTGCAGTGGCGTTTCGAAAAAAATTCGATTTGGTGATCTGGAGGTGGGTGCTTTCGTCTTTTCAACAATGCGCTTCAGAGGAGGTGGACGGTCTGAAGTTAACATGGATCAGATCTATGCGTGGGTGATGGAGCAACCACATGAGTCACTAAATTGGAGTAGCTCAGTGCCCGTAAGATCTCTTCAGATATGAACTGAATCAAAGCACTGTGGCAACACTCTGGAGATTCAAGGAACAAACAGATTCACTCAGCCACAACGCGAGTTTGTCATGGTGGACGAAACCAGCAAGTTCAGATGGGCTCGTGGTTATATGCTATAGCTACCACATAATCACTTTCCCACACGAATTCCGTTATCAAATTCAACACCACCCTTCATCCTGCTTGATTATTTTACGTTCTTTTGTTCTCCTGATATGCTCACGGTGTTAACTTCCACCGTTTCTTCGCCATTTAGGGTCGTAATAAAGTTTCGCAATTAACCAGATCAATAACGTGCCCTCTCTCGAGAGGTATGAAGATCTCCATGAGTTTATATGGAGCTGCACAAGTTCTTATCTGGAGATGCGGAGATTTGGAGTAAAAAAAATCGCGAACCAAGTCACTCAGAAAAAATAAAACATCACGAACGTCGAAACCCTAGAATGCAATCTGGGAATAAAATATGTTAAGGAGGAGTATCCATACCAACATTTTGGTTAAAGATATATGAGACATTGAATCTTAATTAAAAGGAAAGCCACTAGAAATCATCCTTACCGCTTTAATTTTACTAGGACTTTCGTATGATGTCTCCGTAAGATTTGAAAAGAACTTGCAACATTTTAAAAACCATTTGCTTTGGTGGGTTCGCTATTCCCAAAGCATAGGAATTATGATAAATACGATATTTTTTCTCTTTGTTATGATCAAAACACCCTCGCGACCTCACCAATAGGAGATAAAAAGCGAATCTAAAACCAGAACAGAGTGGAATGACGCAACTCTGACATGCTCCAATGGAGGGAACTAAATGCAAAGGACACTTGAAAGAATATAGACACCAAAGGTTACCCGACATGACGACACCAATTATAAAAAAACAATTCCTTGGTTTCTATTATAGATATGTATTATAAATTTAAGTGAATTTAAAAAAAACAATTAAAATTTGAATACGTAGAATTATATTTAAAAACTTATTTTAAATTTTATAATTTAATTTTTGTGAAACTTAGATTTCACAAACACAATTTTATTGTGCTTCTCTTAATGTAATCCGGACTTCCAATTTATTATTTATTTCTCCTATTTTGGATGGATTTCCACTTTATTTGTTACACTATTTAGATAAAATTGGGTTGCTTTATATATTCTAAACCATAAATGCTTACATAACATTTGAAAATGTATTTGTATATTGTTTTCTAGTGGATGTGTTCCTAGGGATTAGAAATCTCTTTTTGTTCCTTAAAAAAATTAAGATTGCTTTTTTTCCAAACTTATTTAGAAATGTGAATTGTTATAATATAAATTGGTATTAAATATATGATGTTTATTCAATAGTCATCGACACTTTTTTTTAATGAATTTGACCAAAATCAATTATAATTTGTCTAAGTATATGTTGGATATATTTCAATCATTTGAACATCAAAAACAATTCTAATTTGTGTAAGTATGGTTTATATATATATAATAAAATGATATATAATTTAATTGATACAATGATATAAGTACCATCATATTTAATGGATGACCAACTGTAGTTTAATATTGAAATGGCTTTCACCCAAAAAGTCCAAAGATTGATTGATAATACTAAAAAACATTAATATAACAATCCATAGAGTATGTAATATTGATTAAAAGAAAACTAATCTATACAATGCCAAATGAGAGATGGAAACCGAGATGGTGGGTTTCCACATTGATTAATCAAAATACTAGAAATACAAACCTAGTTAATATAATTAACTAAATCTAATTTATTGATAATTGAAAGAAGAAAATGTTCCTAAGATAATACTATCTACTCTATCTTTAACTATATCTAACATAAAACTTGTCCATATTTACGGCCATAATTATCTAAAGTTTAGATAAGATTATACTAGGAACAAGCTGTACATCAAAGTCCAATCCAACTAGAATTTTATGTGTGCAATGTAAAAATAAGTAGAGTACACAATCAATGGAATGGTGGGATGCATCTTTTGATCCTAGAACATGCCCCATGAACAAGATAATGGCCTATTCTAAAATGCCAAGGTTATCCCTAGAATGATAGAGCAAAAAGTTCTTGAGAAAACTAAGAGATTGTATAGGAAGGAAACTTGGCATCAATACCTCATTCAAAACTAGCTTCTATATGTAACACCCTGGTTTTGAACCTGTTTGCATTAAATGCATATGATGTAGATATTGTAATTAACCATGGTGTGGAGCAAAAGGAAAAATCCCCACAATTGATTTATCGTTTTATGTTTCGACGATTAAAATCGAAGCCGATGGTATTTTGTGCTAGCCAGGAACGTTATAATTTTGGACATCATGTAAATATGCAATTTAATTAAAATACCCACAACTAGCTATGTCAATGCAACATTATAGAGATGGGGGCATGATTTCCTAAGCAATAGGGGGGAAATAATTCAAACCTTTGAGCCAATGGGGAAAATCCAAATGTCAAATGGAGAACCCATCAAACTCTCAACTACCTATTTTGTCTTTTGTGCCCAATCATTAAATTCTCTTAGAAATTGGTTGGGTTAGTTATTGCATGAGAATGGGCAAGGTATGGGAGTCAAAAATTTGAATTTGGGGAAGCGCCCATTTTTGGGAAAATGTTTTTTGACTTATGGGGCAAGTTATTGCCCAAAAATGCTTCCCATTCCCTCATGCATTCACGTCTTTCTCCTCTCTCACGTTTTTGGAGATGTCGTGCATTCCCTAGTTACGTTTTTTTGTAGATTTCTTCATTTTCCCCATGGTTGGGAAGTCATTTTAGGAAAGCTCAGGGGATGGGATCTTTGCTTAATGGTTTTGCTATTGTTTATCCTCACTACCTTCCTAAGAAAATCCATTTTTTTGTTGCACAACGAGTGGAAAAAGAGACCCACATTTTTGGGTGTTTGTTGAGCCATTTTTTCCCACATGAAGCCATAAAACGATTTTGGAAATCGAATTGCTATTAGGGGGCTGTTTTACCCATTTTCCATTTCCCTTTTTATCTCCTAAGATGTTTTTCTTCAAACCGAGAACTTGTATTTTGTGTGGGTGCATCCTTTGGTTTGGTCTGAACCGGTTTGGAATGGAATTGACGAAGAATTAACTTGATAAACCTAGTGTGGAAAGGAACCTCACAGCTAGATCAAGAGGAGCTGGATTATCTTCTTTGCACACCCCGAATAGCATTGGAATGGAAGGCATAACATGAGGGACTGTGTAGTAGATAAGAGGATTCTTCCTTGTGTTGGGTGTGTAGGGGTTGGGAAATCCAAGCTAGATTTTGTGTAAGTGTCCATAGCTCTGTGGTTGAGCTCACTAGCTTAGCAATTCAACCCCTCCACCTCATTGGAAGCCTGATAAACCCAAATGTAGTTTGGCTTGGATGGATTTTGATATGCCTTTGGCTATGTGTGAGCCTACTAGTGTTCCCTTATTCCTTGTGGGAATCATGCCTAGCTCAGGGGTGGCAGTGTTGTTGAGAGATTGATGAGCACACTGGCCTATGGTTGGGTGGAACGTTGTAGCAACACAGCTGGTTGTGGGACAAGATTCTTCATAAGATAAGTATCTCCGTGTTAATTTCTGCATTTGTATTTGCTTAAGGAAATATGATGAACATGCTGAATGTATTGCATGAATGTTTTTGCTTCTGCTATAGATTGCATTATGAATTATGTGTATGTTTTTATTCCCAATGCATTTTATATTACATTTTGGGGCTTAGTTGTCTAGATTGATAGCAACATAGTTGCGTCCTCTCTCTCGTAGAAGGGTGGGGATGTGACACTATAGGTTTGTAATAAGCATATTGGTGGAGGTGGACTTTTGAATGGGAATATTTGACATCATAGAGATAGTAATCCATGTTCATACTCATTCTTGGATTCTAGACTATGTTTGGATCCCCTTTAGATGTGTGCAATGCCATGCTTATCGGAATCCAATGTAATTTTTTTTCTTCTCAAAGAAAGTATATATAAATAAGTATTGAATAGTGTGTAGGGATTTATAGTGTCATAAATAATTAAATGAATAGAAGAAGTGTGTCTCAAAGCATCAAATGGAGTAAAGCAATTCACAAAAAAGTGTAAGATCTAAGATGACAACCAAAGGTCAAAAGATGACTCTAAATGAAGATAAGAAGGATTTGGATAATACCCAACATGTAGAGGATTTGGATATAGGGGTTAGAAATCCTAAAGTGAATTAAGAAAATTAGACATGTGAAGCGTAAAAACTTATTAACTAATGTAATAAATTTAAAATGCCTACAAGTATTTGATAGCCCACATTGTGATAAAGAAAATAATATATTGATGAAAGATGATATTACAATGAAAGGGATGCTTGTATAAATACCCACACATGGGTTTCCTTGGTGACGAGACATAACCCTTCATAAGGTGTCTCTTCCTTACATGTAGTTATTAATATTTAATTTATTATATGTTTATATTTATTTATTTATTATTATTTAGGTATGCAACATTGCCTCCCCCTTAAGGGAAACTTTGTTTTAGTGAAGGATTTATTAGTTATTTTTGCTCGTAACACCTCCACGTGTCTCGTTGAAACTGTAACTCCAACACTCGATGAAACATGGTGATGTAATTTTCAAATCCCTCAACTAAAATGTTGCATTTCCTTGGAAGTGATCCATCCGAGATTTACCTTTATTGGAGCTGATTGTTTGTCTCTTTGTTGGATAAATATTCTTTTTTTTTGTTTCGGTTGAATATATTTTGTGTTCTTTCGGATATGAAATCATAACTTCCTTGTTTATGTTCATTTTGACCTCGTCGTTGGTCAAATTGACTTTTAGAATTGGGTTCGTTGGTCAAAATGACTTTTAGAATTGGGTTCGTTGGTCAAAATGACTTTTAGAATTGGGGTGTCGATAAGGATTTTTTATTGTTTGATTTTCTCCTCGATTGACTTCTTTTTGAAATATGATGAGGATCGAATTTATTTTTGTTTTTTCAAGTCATCAACTTGATTTTTTTTCAAAGAGTCTAGATGCTTCCTTCTGGATTTGTGCACTCTGAATATATTCTAACTTTTTGTCTTGTGACTTTTTTCCCTCTTTTAACTTCTTTATTGTTCCTCTAATTCTTGATTAAAACTTCTCAAGTGTTGGTTTTCTTCCTCTTTATCTAGTAGTTTTCCTTCGGTGTCTTCGTTTGATTGTTCTATCTTCTAGGTAGTTTTTAAATTTCTATTTTTTCCAATTAATTTCTTGTTATGGTTTTTTAATCGATATATTTCTTCAGTGTTATTTGATAATGTGCTTTTGACAGTGTTAATTTCCAACTTGTGTGTCTTTTTAGTGTTGTCCTCTTTCTGTTGGAGTTCACTAATCTATTGTTGAAGGTGGCGATAATCTGTTTCTATGCGTCTTACTTTTAACTGAATGTGTTTGATTTCGTCTTCTTTCTCCTTGATAATTTTATGTAAACATTTTATATCTTCTTCTAGATCATTATTGCTTCTATAAGGTGATTTTTTGACATTTTTTTAGTTTCTAATTTTGTCTTCCAGGTTTTGATTGTGATTTTTTAGATGTGAAATTTCCATATCCTTATTTAATAACCTTTTCTGGAGCTGTTGCTTTTGATCTTTTAAGCTATGATTCTCATGTTCTACTAAATGATTTCACAATTATTGCTTCATAATCTTGAACTAGGGATCTTTATTGGTCGCTTTATTTTTCTCTAACTCATCCAATGTTGTTTGCAACTACGACTTCATTTCTGAATATGTAGGTGTCATCGTTTGCGATTACGACTTTTGTTTGAACTTTGTCTTCTATTCCAACTTCTTCCTTGGGAAAACAAATCCTCTTGACAAATCTTCCTTTTCTTTTGACTTTGTATTTCTCACTTCGATAATAAATGGTCACACCAAATGTGTAATATTCTGCTCTTTGTAATTAATAATTGTAAGTGTTTACAATTATTAAGTAATAATAATTATTATTAATACATTGTTTTAATAATAATAATTAAATTATTATTAATACAATGTATTAATAATAATAATTAAATTATTATTAAATTTCTTTGTGGATTGTGTGTGGATTTGGTGGTTGGGAAGAAGGAATTTTACCTTGTCCACCCAAGTTCAAATCTTGGGGATTAACTTTTATAAAAAATAAATATTAATGGATTTTTTTTTATAATAAAAAAACTAAGTGTGGTTTCATAATACAATGGGTTGATTTTTTCATTTTTTTGTTTTTTGTCTTATTTTACTTTCCCCCCTCTCTTCTTTTTCTTCCTTAGAATCTCTGAAAATTACCAAAAAAAATCTGAAACTTCGGCTAAAAGCCGGATTGAGCACAATCTTGAGGAAGGGACGTGTATGATACCAATGAAGCGTAAAAGCTTCTTAACTCTCGTAATATATCTAGAATTCCCAGAAATATTCGATAACCCACATTGTGATAAAGAAAATAATATATTGATGAAAGATGATATTACAATGAAAGGGAGGCTTATATAAATACCCACACAAGGGTTTCCTTGGTGACGGACATAACCTTTCATAAGGTGTCTCTTCCTTACATGTAGTTATTAATATTTAATTTATTGTTTGTTTATATTTATTTATTTATTATTTATTTAGGTATGTAACATTTCCTTCCCCTCAAGGAAATATTTGTCCTCAAAGATTTGTTTTAGTGAAGGACTTATCAATTATTTTTTTTCATAACATCTCCTCGTGTCTCATTGAAACTGTAGCTCCAACACTAGATGAAACATGGCAATATAAATTTTGAATCCCTGAACTAAATTGTTGCATTTCCTGGGAAGTGATCCATCTGAGATTTACCTTTATTGGAGTTGATTGTCGATTGGTTTGTTGGATAATTCTTCTTTTTTGTTTGTTTAGGTTTAATATTTTGTGTTGTTTCAGATATGTAATCATAACATCCTTGTTTATGTTCATTTTGACCCTATCATTGGTAAAAATGACTTTTATAATTGGGGTGTCAATAAGGAGTTTTGATTGTTCACTTTTCTGCTAGATTGACTTCTTTTTGAACTGTGATGAGGATTGAATTTGTTTTTTTCTTCTTCTTCATCAACTTGAATTTGTTTTTCGGAGAGTCTAGATGCTTCCTTCTGGATTTGCGCACTCTGAATCTCCTCTAAGTTTTTTTCTTGAGACTATTTTTCCTATTTTAACTTCTTGATTTGTTCCTCTAATTATTGTTATAAAATTTTCAAGTGTTGGTTTTCTTCATCTTTATCTAGTAGTGTTCCTTCGAGGTCTTTGTTTGGTTGTTCTGTCTTCTTGGTACTTTATAACTTTCTAACTTTCTCAATGAATGTCTTGTTATGATTTTTTAATCAATATATTTCTTTACTGTTATTTGATAACGTGCTTTTGACAGATGTAATCTCCAACTTGTGTGTATTTTTAGTGTCGTCCTCTTTCTATTGGACTTCACTAATCTATTGTTGAAGGTGGTGATTATCTACTTCTAGGTGTCTAGCTTTTGTTTGAATGTGCCCGATTTTATCTTCTTTCTCCTTGATGATTTTGTTTAAAAATTTTGTTTCTTCTTCTAGATAATTATTGCTTCTATAAGGTGACTCTTTGAATTTTTTTGAGTTTTTGATTTTGTATTCCAAGTTTTGATTGTGACTTTTTAGATGTGGGATTTCCTTATCCTTATTTAATAACCTTTTATGGAGCTCTTTCTTTTTATATTTAAAGCTATGATTATCTTGTTCTGCTAAATGATTTCGCAATTCTTGCCTCATAATATTGAACTCGGGATCTGTATTGGTCACTTTACTTTTCTCTAACTTGTCCAATGTTGTTTGCAACTATGACTTCATTTCTAATTATGTAGGTGTCATCGTTTGTGATTATGACTTTTGTTTGAAATTTGTCTTCTATTCCAACTTCTTCCTCGGGAAAAATAAAATCTTCATGACAAATATTCCTTTGCTTTTGACTTTTGTATTTCTTACTTCAATAATAAATGGTCACACAAAATGTGTAATATTCTTCTCTTTGTAATTAATAATTGTAATTTTTTCAATTATAAAATAATGATAATAATTATTAATGCAATGTATTAATAATAATAATAATAATAATAATAAAAATTATTATTAAATTTATTTTTGGATTGTGTGTAGATTGGGTGGTTGGGAAGAAGGAGTGTTACCCTCCCCACCCAAGTTCAAATCTTGGGGATTAAATTTTATTAAAAATTATATTAATGTAATGGTTTTTTTCTAATAATAAAACCAAGTTTTGTTTCATAATACAATGGGTTGAATTTTGTTTTTTTGTTTTTTTCCTTTTTTTTAACTTTTCCCTTTCTTATTTTTCTCCCCCTTTTTTAAACTTCTCTTTTTTCTTTATTTTTTTAGTAAGGTCAAAGACCTTTGAAGTCATAGAATCTATGAAAATTACCAAACACAATTTGAAACTTTGGCTAAAATGCAGAATGAGCACAAGCTTGATGAATGGATGGCTATGATACCAATGAAGGATTAAAACTTCTTAAATCCCATAAGAAATATAAAATGCCCACAAATATTTGATAACTCACATTGTGATAAAGAAAATAATATATCGATGAAAGATGATATTACAATGAAAGGGAGGCTTGTATAAATACCCACACAGGTGTTGCCTTGGTGACGAGACATAACCTTTCTTAAGGTGTATCTTCCTTACATGTAGTTATTAATATTTAATTTATTATTTGCTTATTTTTATTCATTTATTATTTATTTAGGTATGTAACATTTCCTTCCCCTTAAGGGAATCTTTTTCTTAGTGAAGAAATTATTAGTTATTTTTGTTCGTAACATCTCCTCGTGTCTCTCTAAAACTGAAATTCCCACACTAGATGAAACATGGCGATATAATTTTTGAATCCCTGAACTGAAATGTTGCATTTACTGGGAAGTGATCCATCTGATATTTACCTTTATCGGAGCTGCTTGTTTGTCGCTTTGTTAGATAAATCTTCTTGTCTTTTGTTTAGGTTGAATATTTTGTGTTCTTCCGCATATGAAATCATAACTTCCTTGTTTATATTCATTTTGATCCTTTAGTTGGTCAAAATGAATTTTATAATTGGGGTGTCCATATGGATTTTTTATTGTTCTCTTTTGTGCTAGATTAACTTATTTTTGAACTGTGATGAGGATTTAATTTGTTTTTGTTTCTTCTTCATCAACTTTAATTTTCTTTCGGAGAGTCTAGATGTTTCCTTCTGAATTTGTGCACTCTAAATCTCCTCTAACTTTTTGTCTTGTGACTTTTTTTCCCTCTTTTAACTTCTTGATTTTTTCCTCTAATTCTTGATTAAAAATTCTCAGGTGCTAGTTTTCTTCCTCTTTATTCAGTATATTTTTTCGGTGTCTTTGTTTGATTGTTCTGTCTTCTTGGTACTTTTTAACTTTTTGATTTTTGCAATTAATGTCTTTTTAATGTTTTTTAATCGATATATTTCTTCAGTTTTCTTTGATAACATGATTTTGACAACTATAATATCCAACTTGTGTGTATTTTTAGCGTCTTCCTCTTTTTATTGGAGTTCACTAATCTGTTGTTGAAGGTGGCGATTATCTGCTTCTAGGCGTCTTACTTTTATTTGAATGTTCCTGATTTCGTCTTCTGTCTTCTTGATCATTTTGTTTAAATGTTTTATTTCTTCTTCTAGATCATTATTGCTTCTATAAGGTGATTCTTCGACATTTTTTGAGATTTTGGTTTTGTCTTCTAGGTTTTGATTGTGACTTTTTAGATGTGAAATTTCCTTATCCTTATTTAATAACCTTTTTTGGAGCTCTTTCTTTTGATCTTTTAAGCTACTATTCTCATGTTCTGCTAATTGATTTCGCAATTCTTTCTTCATAATCTTGAAATGAAGATATTTTTTGGTCGCTTTATTTTTCTCTAACTCATCCAATGTTGTTTGCAACTATGACTTCATTTCTTAATATGTAGGTGTCATCATTTGCAATTATGAATTTTGTTTGAATTTTTTCTTCTATTCCAAGTTCTTCCTTGGGAAAAAGAAAATCTTCTTGACAAATCTTCCTTTGCTTTTAACTTTCGTATTTCCTACTTCGATAATAAATGGTCACACCAAATGTGTCATATTCTACTCTTTGTAATTAATAATTGTAACTTTTTCAATTATTAAATAATAATTATTATTATCAATACAATGTAATAATAATAATAATAAATTATTATTAAATTTCTTTGTGGATTGTGTGTAGAATGGGTTGAGAAGAAGGAATGTTACCCTCTCCACCCAAGTTCAAATCTTGGGGATTAACTTTTATAAAAATAAATATTAATGGAATGTTTTTTTTTTATAATAAAAAAACCAAGTGTGGTTTCATAATACAATGGATTGATTTTTTTATTTTTTGTTTTATTTTACTCCCCCCCCTCTCTTATTTTTCTCCTTTTTTTTAAACTTCTCTCTCTCTCTCTCTCTCTCTCTCTCTCTCTCTCTCTCGTAAGTTGAAAGACCTTTGAACTCAGAGAATCTATGAAAAATACCAAACAAAATCTGAAACTTTGGCTAAAAAACGGAATGAGCACAAACATGAGGAATGGATGGCTACGATACCAATGAAGTGCAAAAAATTCTTAAATCCTGTAATAAATCTAAAATTCTCACAAATATTCGATAACCCACATTTTGATAAAGAAAATAATAAATTGATGGAAGATGATATTACATTGAAAGGGAGGCTTGTATAAATACCCACACAGGGGTTGCCTTGGTGACGAGACATAACCTTTCATAAGGTGTCTCTTCCTTACATTTAGTTATTAATATTTAATTTATTATTTGTTTATATTTATTCATGTATGTAACATTGCCTTCCCCTTAAGGGAAGGTTTGTCCTCAAAGCTTTATTTTAGTGAAGGAATTATAAGTTATTTTTGTCCATAACATCTCCTCGTGTCTCGCTGAAACTATAATTCCAAAACTAGATGAAACATGGAAATATAATTTTCAAATCCCTGAACTGAAATGTTGCATTTCCTGGGAAGTGAACCATACGAGATTTACCTTTATCAGAGCTGATTGTTTGTTGCTTTATTGGATAATTTTTTTTTTGTTTTGTTTAGGTTGAATATTTTGTGTTCATTAGCATATGAAATCATCAATTCCTTGTTTATGATCATTTTGACTTTCCTTGTTTAGAATATTAATACAATGTATTACTAATAATAAAAAAAATATTATTATATTTCTTTGTGGATTGTGTGTAGATTGGGTGGTTGGGAAGAAGGAATGTTACCCTCTCCACCCAAGTTCAAATATTGGGGATTAAATTTTTTAAAAAATAAATATTAATGGAATGTTTTTTTATAATAAAAAAACCANCTCTCTCTCTCTCTCTCTCTCTCTCTCTCTCTCTCTCTCTCTCTCTCTCTCTCTCTCTCTCTCTCTCTCTCTCGTAAGTTCAAAGACATTTGAACTTAGAGAATCTCTGAAAATTACTAGACAAAATATGAAACTTTGGCTTAAATCCGGAATGAGCATAAGCCCGAGGAAGGAATGACTCTCATACCAATGAATCATAAAAGCTTATTAACTCCCATAATAAACATAAAATGCCCATATATATTTGATAGCCCACATTGTGATAAAGAAAATAATATATTGATGAAAGATGATATTCCAATGAAAGGGAGGCTTGTATAAATACCCCCACAGGGGTTGCGTTGGTGATGGGACAAAACCTTTCATAAGGTGTATCTTCCTTACATTTAGTTATTAATATTTAATTATATATTTGTTTCTATTTATTTATTTATTATTTATTTAGGTATGTAACAACTTGTAAGTCATTTATAAATAAATTATCTTCAACTTGTTTATCATTTTATAAAACTATTGATGATTGGGGAAAGGAAAAATGGACCTTGAGTTAATATGAATAGTGTGGGTGGGTCTCTTGCATGGGAGAAATGTCATAATTGAAATAAGGGTGACAAGTTGAAGTTTAAAGAGGGTGGTATTAGTGAAATGAAAATGAAAATAAATATCTAATGTTGGTGAAAAAATAGGGATGAGATAGTTCTTAATATTATTATTCATCAGAAAGAATTGGATATGATGATGTTCATGTACACTACATTCAATCCCTATATATAAAATCAGGTTAAATAATAAATGTATTGTAATTGGTTTATGATATGATCTAATAAAAGTGGACCCATCAAATAATTGTGAGAGAAAATATTTCCTCCATCATGCCCAAGAGATAACACTAAGAGATATTCGACAAGGAAAGCATTGGTAATTCAGACGGGTCCTTATACATTAACATGTCCCATCAAAGGTTTATAACCGATAATTTAATCCCTTAATATAAGGGGTATGGAAAACCCTTCCAAAATATTGGCCTTATCTAAGTTAGTGGAAATAATGTAAGTTGATGTTTTTCTTGCTGCAAGAGACAATGGCGATAGGGAATAAGATAGTTGAAAATTTAGGAAAATTGCTTAAAGGTTCAAATTTCTTAGTTATGGAAAATTTAGGAAAATTGCTTCAACGTTCAAATTTAGGTAATGGTGCTTTTGGGGGGCTTATAACTAGTTGGAAAACTAGTAATATCCTCTTATTGATGTCTTGGTGATTTAAATTTCACTCTTAGTAGTGCATATGTATGGGGGTTACATGAAATATTGTTTATGTTGGAAGAATATTACAAATTCAAGATTTAGGAGGTGGGACTAGTTGATGTTAATCCCATTAAAATAATGTCCGCATGGTGAAACAATGATACAATGGTAGATGGTGTTTTAAAGAGGTTATAAATAATTGTTAAGTATGATAACATTTTAATGAGAGTGAATAAAATTAGATCATGAGTCGGTATTGGGGGGATGGGTGGTGGTGTTGATAAGATATGTACCCTCCTACTAATTTATATAAGATATTCTAAGCTTGTTTATTACTTTAAGTTAAACATGGATTAGTTAAAAGGAGAAGAATGTGTTAGCTTGGTGTTCAAAATAAAATAGGGTGAGCTGTGATTCATATGTGAAAGGTCTAGAACCTAAGTGACTCTTGTCCCCATTTTACCTACTAAAAAAGAAATTTATTTAATTTCAAAAACTTAACTTCTTCACATAACAATGATCACAAGTATACCTAGAAGCATACATAATTTCACACATGCACATGAATTTTCTCCTTAAAATCATTTTATCTTTAAATTAATAAAAAATTACAAGAAAACCTCCAAGTTTCTTAAAACCAAAAACAAGATGGTATACAAAAATCACCCCAAACTAAGGTGTATGAATTCTTGAAGAGAGGTGCATATCCTACATGGAATGATGACGAAACTAATTTCTTCTATTATATGACCTCATAAAAATCTACTTGTATGACGGTACATACCTATTATATTGATATGTATGACTATAAGGATCTATTTGAATGACTATATGAACCTACTATGTAGATTCCTATGATGGTACAAATATATTACATGATTGCATTGTATGATACTAATACATCGTACCTTCCTCTCAGCTGATGCATACTTATTTCTCTCATATGATAGGTGTCCTTGTTTGACAAAACTATGTTTTTACACATTGATTCTCCCTATAATTCAATGCAAAGTTCTTTGAAGATTATTTTTGCATTAAATCATTTTTTTCTTTAGATTTTAACATGACTAATCACATATAGCATGGGGGTGGAATTTCATTCCCATAATTATTAGTTTTAAACCCTTGGAATTTAGTCACTTAAAATCCCCATGAAGGATTTATGTGCCTCATAGCCTTGGAAATGTCTAAACATAAAGATACCCCTTAACTAAGAGAGGGAGAGGGCACTTAGATGCTTAAATTAATTATAAATTGAGGTAGAGTGAGGAAGGACTTGACTATCAAATTGATTATGTGATTATGCTATATGATCATTGTTTCCAAGATATGCGATCATTTTTTTGTCCATCGTGTTAGAATATTGAGAAATATGCATAAACATACAGCAATGCATTCACTAACATGTAAATCAATAGTAGGAATCGAGTAGTCTACTCTCATATGTTAAAAAACACCAAATAATCAAATAGTAAGAGAGGGACAAGTGAAAAAGAGATAGTACACCAGATATATGTGGTAAAACCTCAAATGGGGAAACATCCATGGGAAGGTATTCCTATCTTTATTCTTCATAAATATCCACTCTTATAGTTGATATCCACCCACATATGCTTATTAAAACTTTACAATATGTTCACAATATTTCATCAACATAATTACCCAAAGGGTATCCTTGACCTCCATTATATAGCTAGAGGTATGGAAGAATTACCTCCCATAATACATGTGGGATAAATGACTTTCCACCACCTTATATAATGAGGATAAATGATTTTCCACCACCTTATATTATGATAATAGGAGAATATTACTCCATGATGCATGTGCGATAATTATTTTTACATAAGATAGAGAGAATTGTGCTTTTCTTTCCTAGATAATTCATCATAACAACTTATGACATCACACTAGAAATCATTACACTTCCAAAATCAACATTACAACACAACACCCTAATCTCACAGTGTGATGTATGGTTTAAATTAATCCAAATCACTAAGTATAAATATACTTTATTAGAATCAATCAACAAAATCTAACTCTTTCAGTTTATTCTTAAAGTGAAATAAAAAATAAAATTAGAGTCAAACTACTTATCTCACATTCACATTGAAATTGTGTGGAAGTTCCTATCTAAGCTACATTGCAACATGGAAAATTTTAAGGATCGGTATTTTTCTCAAAGTGTAGAAACCTTGGTGAATCTTACCAATTCTAAAATTTGAAAATATAAAACGTTTGGAATTTTTTTTTAAAAACATTCAAATTTCTAAGGAATTTATATAGTTTTTGGATAATGTTGGTGTTTTTTAGAGTGAAAATTTTATCCCATGGAATTTGGGTGAATCACCTTTGGAAAAAATGAAAATTGGCGAATCATTTTTTTCGAAAAAAATCCCCAAATTTTGCCCCTAAAAATTTCCTTGCATTGCAAATTTTTAATATACAAATTCAGTGAAATAAGTAAAAAAAAATAAGTATATTAAGTTTCTCAAAAATGCAAAAAAAAAAACCGACAACAACTAGAAGGAAGAGAAACAAGATGTGTTGACACTAAATGCTCAGAGTTCCAAGGTAATGTTTTTCCTAATGAGGGGAGAAACATGTTAAATAATTTGGAAAAAGATAAAATAGAAGCTAATTTATAGAAGAGAGGAAGATTGAAATATAAAACGTAGGGATACATGGATTGAAATGGGTTATTAATATACAAATTTCCCCATAATTATACAATCATGGGAAGATAGTAAATTCCATTTTGGACATGAAAAGGGAATATGGAACTAGGGATATAAAGTTTGAATATAATTAAGAGCAAGGGATTTTAGACTTTCACCCTTTTTATTCTCAATCAAATATTACTAATATGGTTGAGATAGTAAAGACTTCCTTATACTTCCATAGGTTTGTAAATGAGGAGGGGAGTTAATGCTAATGGAGGATGTCTCAAAGAAGAATTGAAAGCAATATATCATTCGTTCTTCCAAATGAGACAATGACAACTTGGACATATATGGGTGGTCATTATAGTTCCATAGAAGGTTTGATGACCTACTTGAATATGCTATTTTAAGAGTGATAAAAGAGTAAATAGCTCAAGGAAGGTTGCTACGGAATCCAATCCCACGTTTCCATCATTATTCCTTAAAAGTGATAACCTATACATAATTGAAGAATTTATGCCAAACTCCTTATCTAAATGTATAAATAAGATTTTGCAATATTTGGCCCAACATTTAAAGTTTTAAAAATGAAAAAAAAAATGAAAATGTATATTAATGGAGTCATTAGGTTTTTGAAGGGTAGAAAGATTCATGATTAAAGATGTGTTTCAAGAGGGAATTTACTCCATAACTCAAAAAATAATCCAATAATTATCATGAAACTAGATATTTTGAAGGTATATGAGGGTTCTAACTAGTTGCTTCTTGGATTGATTCTTATTCATATTGGTTTTAACTTTCAAGTGGTTAATTGGATAATGGGATGTGTCACATATATGTCTTTTGTTGTGTTAATAAATGGTTTGTCATCACAGTTCTTCAATCCTTTTAGGGGATTATGGAAAGGGTGCCCTCTCTCACACCTATTGCTTCTAAAAATAGATGACAATGTGAGCATAGGAATTAACTAAGCTAAAATGCCATAGGAAATTTTAGGAGTAAAAGTGGTAAAAGATACAACTCTGTCACATTTATTGTTTATAGATCAAGTTTTTCTCTTTTTGAAGGGAATTGTTTAAAAGCTAATGAAAATAAAGGAAATATTGGATTTGTATAGTGATATATAGGATTTGAGGTAAATTTGATGGATTACTCAATTTATTTTTGTCGTTTGGTTAAGGATACAGAAAGGCAAGTGATAGAGAAATTTCCATTTAGATGCATTGATTTTGATCATGGTATGCAATAATTTGTATTTCCACTCAAACCTAGGAGTTAAATACTAGGAATTCTACTAGAAAATATAAGGCTAGAGTTTACATTTGGGCAATAGGTGGTGGAATACTAACCCTAGTAGTTTTTGTCATAAAGGATATACCAATATTTGTGTAATATCTAGATTACATATTGAAAGGTATTTTGTAAAAATTTAGAAGAATGGTTTTCATATTTATATTGTTAGGAGAAACATAGTATGATAATATTTAATAATCTAAATGAAATTGAATAATCAAGACAAAATATGGAGGGTGGGGGTTGAAAAATATTTAGTATTTGAAAAAATTGTTGGAAATATTTTTGGGGTGGAGAGTTATATTTGGAGAGAGTGTGTGGATGGATATTATGGCATAATAATATATGATCCACGGACCTATTATTAACTAGATAAGGATTTAGAGGAAGACTATCAATAATATTTATTTTCGTTAGAAGTCCTTAGTGTATTCTTTCCCTCTTAGTAGTAGATGTCTAGTTTGGAAGATAGGTAATTGAGTAAAAGTAAGAATTAGTGTTGATCCATGTATTGGGTTCAAAGGTAACTTTATGATTCAAGAGAGGATACTTAATAATGTGCATGATATAGGAATTTATACTCTCAAAAAATAAAGTGACCAATTGAATACCAACATGTGGAATCAAGAATGGAAGAAACAATATCACTTAGGGTTGAAGGATGAAATTTTAAATTTTAGGTTATTACTTACCAAGGGTGAGATACCAAGAAAACTTATTTGTAGATAGAGAAACTAAAGCATGGTAGCATAAATGATTATGGAAGGTAAATGGACCAAGAAAATAAAAATTAATTTGTGGTTAGTATCAATAAATAACTCTTTTTATTCAATATGTTTTCCTCCTTCAAGATGTTGTCCTCTTTTTAGTCCTGGTGATGTCCTCCTTCAAGATGAACATCCCATTGCGTTCACCACTAAATACCTTTCCAGTAATAATTTATCCTCCTCTACATATGAGAAGTAAATGATGACTACTTTTCATGCAATATAGAAGTGTCGACCACACCTCCTAGGGAATCATTTATGCATCAAGACTGATCATGAGAGTCTAACATATTTCTTGAAACAATGGGTCTCATTCCCAACACAACATATATGGGTTAGAAAACTCATGGGTTATGATTATGAGATCACTTAAAATAAGGGTAAGGAAAATCTTATGGACGATGCTCTTTCCCGCTGATTTTATGACCGTGTTTCTCTTTCATCTATTTCTATTCCTATTGAAAATTGGTTACAATCTGTTCAACAAGGCTATGTCAATGACTCTTCATTATTTGAAATCATCCAATAGTTGTCCAATAACCCTTTTGCTATACAACATTACTCTTGGGATGGTTCTTATTTGAGATACAAGGGCCGTCTGGTGCTTTCCCAGAGCATAGATATTCAACAGGATGTAACCAACGTCATACCACAAACTATTTTACCAGAACTGGATAATGAAGGATCCATTGATTTGGAGGCGGAATCCATCCTCAATAAGCGCACTCGTGAACTTCTCTCTTGGTCCATCACATAGGTCTTAATTCAGTGGCATAACATGTAACCAAATGATGCTACATGGGAACCACTCCTTCGGATTCATCAAAAATTTCCACATCTAAAGCTTTGAGGACAAATATTTTTTTAGAGGGAGGGGATGTTAAGAACCAGTGTCAACCCTCCTCTTTATTTCATTAGTACATTTTTGTTGGACACGTATTGTTTGTAAGTCATCTCGTTAGTATGTTGTGTTATCCCATATTCATGGGGAGTAATAGTTGTTTAGATTATACTTAGTATATAAGTACGTGTTGAGGTCAATGAAGGAATCCACCAAGTTATTTTGTATTGAGCTTGATCAAATGAGTTTCCCCCATTGAAATGGCATGCAATTAATAAAAGCTATTATGTTCTATGCTATTTCAGTTATATCATCCATTTTCATTATTTATTATAGGAGGTTGGACTCACATTAGCATCTTTTATCTACACAATCATCTTGTATACTCTTCTTTAGATATTATTTACAAGTCATACAAACTTCTCTACTCTCATGCTCTCTGGTTTTGGGCATATGTATTTCTTCTCTCCTTCACTGCACTATTGATCCACACACATCTTGGATTAATTCTCTAGATAAACAACTATCTTATTTTCTTCTTAATCTACAGAGTCACTTAACTAACCAATAATCGACCAGATAACTAGATAAAATAACACACATATTGGGTTCTCCCTTTTATAAGATTATACCTGTCTTAATCAACCAACTCTTTTCTTTCACCGACAGGATGCCATTTCTATTTTCGTACCTTCAATTACAACTGACAATAGGCACTATCAGGACAAAAATAAAATTATTCTTTATTACCAAATTGTGCTTTATTCTAACTAACTCCTTACCCACGATCAGTCGAACTATGCTTTTTAAATTCTCTACTCTTATTATGTTGTGGTTCCTTCTATCATGGTTGCTCTTGTTGTCGATCTTTTTATCGAAATTGCTTCAGTCACATCTTCTCTTCTGTCACAACTCTTCTTATACCGCAAATCTTCTTGCGACCAAAATCTTTATCTTTCCGAACATAATTTTGGTCAAATTCTTCTTTTTTATTTCCCTGGGTCAATAAATGGTAAACAAATTCATTGTAATCTTCATATTATAAAAAACATCTTTTGTGGTTTTCTCCCATTTGGTTTGCACATTAAATATATTTGGTATTGTGTATGATTTTTATGTGATAGTGAATGATATTGTTAATGGTTTATGTTACATATTAAAAGTGGTAAAAGGTGCCCAATATTGATTCACACCCCCTTCAGTCTTGCTGAATATTTCAACAATCCCATCCAAATTAGCAAATGACACAATGATCATTGAGTTTCTCAAAGAAAATATATTGTCAATATTTGGGTGCCCCAGAAATATCATTAGTGACAATGCTCAATATTTTATATTAGTCAAAATGATATAATTATGTCAAAAATACAATATTGAGTTGGGACACTCCACCCCTTACTATCCATAGGGAAATGGATTGGAAGAATCTTCTAACAAAATCCAAATAAGGATAATCAAGAAGATGCTATCATAAAACACAAAGACATGGGAAACCAATTTAAGGTATGCTTTATGGGGAGATATAACAAGAATCAAAAGGTATATTGGAACTTCCCCTTTTCATATTGTATATGGGAAATAAGTAGTATTCCCAATCCAATTAGGGATACCTACGATTAAGCTCATGAAAAATGAAATATAAGAGGCAAATGATATGGTCAAAAGGATCTATGAACTCGTAGAGTTAGAAAAAGAGATGAAATAAGTTAGTCTTAAGTTGCAGGAACAACAAAGGGGGATGAAAGATAAATTTGTTAAAAGAGTAATAGAAAAGGATTTCAAACCAAGAGATATAGTCTTGAAATGGAATACAAGGAGAGAGGAAAAAGTAAAGCATGGAAAATTTGATAACCTTTGTGTAGGGCCTTATTAGATATCTTTATCCAAGGAAACAACAAATATATTCTTGTACAGTTGGATGGAGAAATAATAGAGGAATCTACGAATGAAAGGATCCACAAGTTCTTCTTTATATATTGAACAAATTGAAAGAATTATACAGTTATGCAAATAACATAGTAGTATCATTTAAATGTCTACTCATTTTCTTTCCTTTATATTTTGTTCAAAAATTTCATTTTTTTACATTTCCAAGTTTATAAATAATGTATAAATCTAAAAACTATCTCAATTTGTTAAAAATATTCAAAGGAGGATAAATCCATAGTCTAATACAAAAGGCACAAATCTATAATTCTTAGTTGTTTGCAAAACTAAAATTTGTCCATGCTAAAGCCAATGTTATCACTGTAAATGGTCCAAGGCTCACAACCCCTAAATAGATTTCCGAAGATTTAAAGATCCTATATTTTAATCCATTAGAGTATTTTCATAAAGATTCACATGCCTCAAAGCCTTCTCAAATAAATATTAGAACAAGGAGGTGCAATGATGAGGCTCTGTAAACCACAAGGTAAGAGGAAAGTGAATGGGAATAAGGCTAATGGTGGTGATCTAGAGATAAAATGGGAAGGAGATAAATAACGATCGATCAAATCATGAACATGCCTAAGAGATCAATGGAAAAAGTCAAATGTGAATTGAAAATATGCGAGGGTGATAAGAAAAGTGATCGAACATATCCAGCGTGGGGTCGAGAGATCAATGAACAAAAGCAAATGAAAATCAAGAAGATGCATGCATTTTAGAATTCCTTGATGATCCATTGGTCCAAACCTCTAAGGAAATGTGGGATATTTTTATTGGTAATGACTCCTAAGTTCCCTCTCCAAAACCTCTGTGCCTCTGAGTCATTACATCCTTTGCAAGCTAGAGTGCTTTTTTTCCAGATAATCTAAAATGGGAAGTAAATATTCCATTTAAGAAAAGAAGGACTAGATGGAATCTATTTAAACCAGTAGTAGGATGACATGTGTCTGGTGGGGCCTAGTGACACCATCTATTGTCATCTTCACACACGAAACATAATTTCTTCGGTTGTCCAAATTCAAACGTAGTCCAACCATTAGTAAAAATTCATGCACTAATAATTTTATATTAAATTATCAACCAAGGATTCATAGAATTAGAGGTGCAAGAACTATATGTGTAGGATTGGATCCTAGACTAGCCTAATCTAACCTAAACTAAAGCCGACAAAACACCTAAATGTAATAATAAAACAAACAAAATGGGATAACTTAGCACCAATAGAAGAATTGTGTCATGGGGTGACCATATCTCATGAGTTGGGTCATTAATCTATTCGTTGTTAATTAAAGCTATGAAACATTAAAATTCAAGAAATTAAGGCATATGAATCTAAAGGAAAATAAAACTAAATGCATAGTTTAGAAAAACCAAGTTAAATAAAACTAATAAATAGAGAATAACCTCAAAAATGTATACCCAAAATAAATGGTATGCAATGTCGACTTGGATTAACAACATAATTAACAAACAATATTAACAACAATTAACAAATAATAAACAATTATTAATAAATACAAATTAATAATAAATACACATTAAGTAATATTACAAAAATTAATAAATATCAAATATTAATAAATGGTATTATAATCCTCAATTAGTAAAGTGAAACGTTGACTTAATGTAAGACAACATTTATATAGATTTCTCATAAACACTAACAAATAGACATGTATAACTTTTTGACTGACTTATGTACGCTTAAAAATATATTTACGCTTATAGGTGTATATATCTCATTTTTGGAGTTGGGGTTGGATTATCATATTAACAAGATTCAAGAGGTCATAGAAAGTGTACATATTACATGGATTTGATAATCGTCACATTTACTTAGGGTTTTCGTTAGGGTTAAATGTATTAAAGTTAAAAATTAGTTTACAACTATCTGTGATTTGAGTTCGTGGAGTTTTTCTGTTACATCATCTTACAACCGTTCTATGTAGTTAGATTTCATGGATTAAATAATATTACAAACATTCTTTGCATTTATATCTTGTGGAGTTTGTAATAGGTTATGAACAACATGTAGATGTAGGTGGTGGTATTCGATCACTACTACTTCATGATGTGTGGGTGCATAGGATTGTGGATTTCTATGATTGTTATGGGGTTTCAGGTCTATACAATAATGAATGGTTAGCAATATAAGAATGAAATGCTAGTAGTAAGCACCGATCATCCAATGACCAAGCATGAAAATTATTAGGCAACTGTATTTTCAAGATGAACAGGTTGAAGATGTTTCTTTTCCTAGATTGGACTACAATGTGCTATTAGTTTAATCATCAATTTTACTTTCAAATTCCTCTTCACTCTTGCATAAAGAAGAGGGTTCTCCATCACCATTTCCTTTCACAATGGTCCTTCGAATAAGAGGTAGGCTATTATCCTTTCACGGTATGGGCAACAACCTTTGTATTGATTGGCCTATCCTAAAATTATATACAAATTGTTTCTTATATGTAGACTGTTCTTAATTTATATAAAATTTGGTTATAGTATCTAGACTGTTCGTAATTGGAAATTATATCATTGGCTTCAAATTTTCAAGTCTAAGAAAGAACTTATATTGGACAAGAGTTTCAGTAATGCAATCTCTTCTCAGGTTTTTCCAATTGAAACCAGCCTCCTAGGAAGAAATAACAGTAGCATAGAAAATAATGAACTTATAATTTATATACAATTTGTTTATAGTATCTAGATAGTTCGTAAATGAAAATTATATGATTAGATTAAAAATGATAAGTGCAAACGAGAACTAATATTGGATAATAGTTTCTGTAACGAAATCTTTCTTGGGTTTTGACAATTGAAACAAGCGGCCTAAGAAGAAATAACCGTAGCATAGAAAATAATGAACCAGTCAGTTAGAAACACCTAGCAACAAATCACAGTAGAGTAAAAAAAATAATGAAAAAAAAGATATATGTATTCGATATATAATATATAACTGCAACAAACCAAAAAACAATTAACCAACTGCGTCTAGCAGCAAATCACAGTAGAGTAGAAAAAATAATTACAAATAATATTTTTGTATTCGATATATAATAGATAACTGCAATGAGCCATAGCTGAAACGAACCATAGATGATTGCATGAGTGCCCCTATTATTCCTAGTTTAATGCTTCTATGCAAAGGCCATTGTAACCATGTCTCCGCCATCAAACGATTTTTTCCTTCGCGTTGCAAGCTCTTCCTTCTGTTGTTGCTTCCATATCTCACAATTTTCTGGAGGTCGAACTGCATACGTTGACAACCAAAAAGTGTAGTTGTTTCTATTAGAGTATGCGGAACCTGGGATTAGAGCCAAATAGGGTTTAAAGAAAATGACGATATGGTGGGGAGAGCAAATCTAAATCGATCTAAAATATAAATTCTAAGCTAGAAATTCATATGAGAATTCTAAAATAGTTTAATCGAATACTGTGGACTTTGAATTGAAGACCAATTTTCAGAAATTAATTTTGTTCATATTTTATGTTAATGACATTCACTCATACTCATTGTATTTAATTATTCCACCATGTCCATTATAAAAATTATCATCTACTTTTAAAAATTACTTCAACCCTAACTTATTGATGCCAAACTAACAACTAGATGGCTCTGTAGATCCTAATCAGTAGAAATTACCGATTAAAATCTTCTTCCAAAAGTTTATTCCCTCAATTTAGGTTTTTACAAATATGTTTCCGTAACTCAATTTCTGTAATTGAGTTTTCGCAACAACCTTTTCGACAGCTTCTTTTCGCAAGTGCGGGTTGAGATTTGTGGGTATGCATTTCTCAATTTTAAGAAACTAAATTCCTCATCTTTTGACCGCAAAGGTCCTTTCCGCAATCAGATCACTCATTACTGATTGCGGATACACCTTCCCTCTTTTCCCAAAAATGGGCTTCCGCAATTTTCCTCCTGCAAGTATCTTTTTGGAACTCCTAAGAACAGTCAATCTCTTGCGAAATGTTTCCTGGCCATTGATCTATGATCAAGTGTGAAAATCACCCTAACATTGTGGATCTCTTATCTCCCGTGCATGTTAACCTTGTGAATTCTTTCCCTATCATCGATCCATCTTTTCTCCTTTAATCTGGATTGTCAAATATCAGTTGAATGAATTGAATGCAACTTCTGCAATCCTACATTTATTGATCAGAGGATCAGTTAATCAATTTGATCTAGCTTTATCTGAACTTGATCTCCTTCTCTAAATCTCTGTATAACTTCAATAGCTTCATCCTCCATGCAACTCTACAAATTTGTTCATCCAGGGCATCTGTCCAAGGTTTTACACAACAACCATATCATTTACTCAAGCACCCATACACAGGGATCGCTTAGATGTCTTTTGTAACCTCAAAATCCCTAATTTTCATAGAATATAGTACAAACAGATCTATTAAACATTAACATAGATCATCAATCATTCAATTCATATATTCATACACTCATAAAGAAATGCACTTACACATAGATAAGTTGAATTAGGCTTTTACACAAGAAATTTGCATTGATCTATAATCTATGTTCTGATCATCTCATGTCTATTACAAACATAACTAATTATCTTGGGAGATTCACTATCCATCTAGAAGTACATACATAACAATATTTGTACCCAAAATCTGATGAGAAAGTCCAATGACATCCGACAAAAATTACTATTTTGATTTCACTTTAAAATTACAAAATTTGATTAATTTTTTTTAATTGATAGAATTATATGTCAAATTTTCAATGTAAATATTTGTTGTTTCTATTGTCAGATTTTGGAAGAGACGTTGTCGAAGTTTCAACGAGACTTTGTCAGATTTGTGACAAGACTTTGTCGGATTTTTTACAAGACTTAGTCGGATTTTTTACAAGACTTCGTTGGTTTTTTGACATCCCTAGTTGTCGGATTTTTGACATATTTAGAATATTTTTGCAACGGTAACTAGGCTCCTTGGAATTTTTTGCAACGGTGACTAGGCTCCTTGGCATATTTTTGCAATGGTAACTAGGCTCTTTGGCATATTTTTGCAATAGTAGCTAGGATCCATTTTTTCGGATATCCGATGATGGTTGAATTTAAAATATATAAATTACAAAAACATTCCAACATGTTTTCTATAGAAGTGATGGTTTGCGGAAATTATTTTATTCCTTGATAGACGGTTTGCGGAATTATTTTATTCTTCGATGGATAGTTTTTGGATATCATTTCATTCTTCGACAGACAGTTTGTGGAAATTATTTTATTCTTCGACAAATGGTTTGCGGAAATAGTTATGTGTGGAGCTTGATTTTTTAATATCGTCGATAGTATTCATTCAATATTTTTGTGACAAAATGTCAAATAGAAATATTCTTGATCCAAATGAACAAAATTGGCAATTGCTTGCTAGATTGTGGGATGGAATGAAAACAAGGGGTGATAGGAAATGTTATTGTCCATGTATTGAATGAGGGGCTTTAAGAGGATACAAATATTGATCACAACAACCATAAAACATTGTAGGGAACATGGACACGCTGAGGGATGAATATCGTCCATTTGTAATTTTTGGGTATAAAGTTTTTTTATATTTTTTACATTGGTAAATGTATGTATTATTTTAATATTTATTATATTAACTTATACCTATTGATGTATTCATGTACAATTATAAAGGAAAGACATCCTATGGAATATTGTCTAGAGGAAGTGCTTTCAAAACAAGTACCGGATGAACATGGATCTATGCTTAATGGAGAACAAGTTAATGATCCTATTGAATAAGACGATCATATTGATAATGTAGTTGAATATGATGGTACAAATACATTTATCTGTGATTCGTTTAATGTTAGAATCCATGATGATGATGACGATGATCATGAAAATATTGATGACTTTGATAATGTTCACGATTTACCTCTTCTTGAGAAGGAATACAGACCCCTTTATGAAGGCTCCAACACAAATATTCTCTTTGCTATATTGTTGATAATGAACATTAAGGCTATGAATGGTATTTCAAACATTTCAGTCAGACTAATGTTAAGGTATGTAAAATAATCCATCACATATATATGATTGTGATAAAGGTTATCTTTGTTCCTCTAATAATTGTATTGTTAATTCATAATTCAAATTAATACGAATGAAATGTGTTTCATTAATATAATTTATATATTATATTAACTAGATTTTTATTTTAATGTGTTGTAGCTTGATAGCTGAATTTTTATTACCACTATCAAATATTTTACCTTGCACATATAATTATTTATTTGCCATCATGAACTAAATTGGAATGCATTATGAAGCAATTCATGCATGCCTCGATGACCATGTTATATATTATAATCAACATGAATTTGAAACACAATTTCCATAATGTCATATTAATAGATATCTAACATATCAAGTAACAAAAAAGGTGCCTCACAAGGTTCTTCGTTATATTCCCATTATTCCACATTTGCAATGATGGTTCAGGTGCACAAAAATATCGCAATTTATGGATTACCATGCAAGGAACAAAAGTCAAGATGACATTATTTGAATTCCTGCAGATGGTTCTGCATTTAGAGATATGGAGGAAAAATGGCCTCACTTTAAAGAAGAACCTCGTAATCTTAGGATTTCTTTGGTAGCAGATGGTGTCAATCCATTTGCAGAGATGAAATCTGTTTACATGGTGTGGCCTATTTTTTTTTATCAAAAGTAACATTCCTCCATGCTTGTCAATAAAGAGGGAGCACATAATGTTGTCGATGATTATTCCTAGTATATTGTGTCTACAACTATTTTATTTTCAATGTAGTTGTGGAATCTCATTTGTCATATTTTTTTCCTAATGTCATATATATATATATTTTATTTTTCTCTTGTGCATGGTTTATATATCTAAATAGTACTCATAATTATATATTTTATATTTTCAAATCAATCAGGTAAGTACCAAGTTAAAGATATGAATGTATATATCGAACCTCTTATAGATGAGCTACTAAAGTTATGGAATGGAATCACTATGTATGACATATATTGAACAATATGACAATGAAAATTTCAATTCCATTCAATGATTATATGGACACTACATGATTCCCCAGGGTTAACCCATTTTAATGGTTTGTGTTTTTAAGTTCCAATTTAATTGCATTTAATTTTACGAACTAGTTAATAGTATTATGCACGCATGTTTTTTGAAATGTACCATCCATTTTATATATAATTATAAATGACAAAGATATTGCATCTCTTTATGTAGGTATTCAAACAAAGGGAAAATTTTCATGTCCACTTTGTGGTCCTAAGATCAAATATTGTCGCTCAAAAGGCTTAAGAAAGGAGGTGCTTGATGAGTATAGGAACTTCCTCTCTAAGAATCACAGGCAGCAAACAACTGAAAAAAGATATATTCAATGGGAAGCAAGAGACTGCATTGAAACCATAGAGAATGACACCTCACTTATGGAAGTTTCAATACAATAGAAATCACCAAGCTAGTACATATGAATCATCGTATATGAAATTTTATGTATTTTTTTTAATTGTGTATTGTTTACTGTAATTGAAATTTATTTATAAACTATGATTCACGAGCTACTAAAGTTATGGAATGGAATCACTATGTATGACATATATCGACCAAAATGACAACGACAATTTCAATTCCATTCAATGCTTATATGGACAACACACGATTCCCCAGGGTTAACTCATTTTTATGGTTTGTGTTTTTAAGTTCCAATTTAATTGCATTTAATTTTATGAACTAGTTAATAGTATTATGCACACATGTTTTTTGAAATGTTCCATCCATTTTATATATAATTATAAATGACAAAGATATTAAATCTCTTTATGTAGGTCTTCAGACAAAGGGAAAATTTGCATGTCCACTTTCTGGTCCTAAGATCAAATCTTGTCGCTCAAAAGGCTTAAGAAAGGAGGTGCTTGATGAGTATAGGAACTTCCTTTCCAAGAATCACAGGTAGCAAACAACTGAAAAAAGATATATTCAATGGGAAGCAAGAGACTGCATTGAAACCATATAGAATGGCACCTCACCTATGGAAGTTTCAATATAATAGAAATCAGCAAGCCGGTACATATGAATCATCGTATATAAAATTTTATCTATTTTTTTTAATTGTGTATTGTTTATTGTAATTGACATTTATTTCTGTAATTTATTTATAAACTATGATTCATGATGTCAGTCATGATCATGAAGGCATTAATGGGATTCCATGAGGAATGAGAAGTTATTGTAAACAATTCAGCAAGTTGGCCTACTATGCACACCTACAAATCACTCATCTTCTTGATACAATGCATATTAGAAAGAAAGTGACTGAAAAATTATGGCGAATATTGGATCTAAAGAGAGACAAAGAAAAAATGGTCAAAATTTGCAAAGACATTCAAGAAGGAAACCATGTAATGAAAGACATCATTCAATTTCATACAAATGGAGGTCAAATTAATATAAAATCACTTCCATGGATGTTAACGATGCAGCAAAGTAATGTTGTAAAAGAAGTCACGCCAAAAATTAAATTTCCCATTGGATTTTGTGTGAACATGAAGAATATCATAACAAACAAAGGTAATTTTGTGGGGTGAAAACACATGATTGGCATGTCTTCATGAAGGTAATTATTATGGTATCCATATAATTATTATTTTTTTATTCCAGTGCATATTGTTGTAATTTTTTTTGTCTACTCTTTGTTTAAAACCTGATGTGGTTTGTATATTGTTACAGTATGTTGTACCTCTCTCTCTCCCAAAAAACTTCGACAATAATGTCAAAAAAGTTATATATAATCTTGGGAAATACATGAGGTAAATAACATTTTTTCCATGTTCTTAGTGTTTGTTTAATTCATCGTAGAACTTATATTTGTTTTTTCTGCACTAATTCATGTTATGCAATATGATGTTTTTTTTGTTAAATATCGTTATTGGTTTGCATCACTTGTAGATGGTTTTCATCTAAATAAATCCACAAAGAAGATATAAAGTATTGGAGGAGAGAAATTCCTCGTCTTATGTGTGAAATGCATAAGCATCTACCTTCATAATTTTTCAATGCACGGGAGCACTACATCATACATCGAGTCGATGAAATTGAATTGTGTGGACCTGTGCACTCAAGGTCCATGTGGATGGTTGAGAGGAACTTGAAATTTATGAAGGGTTTGGTTACACAACGAGCATGTGCTAAGGGTTATATGATGGAGGGATATACGGTATACCAAAAGATTTTTTGTATTAGTGAATATCTTCCTAATTTACTATCAAATATCAATTTACATCGCATTTGTGATTCAAACTCCAATAAATGTTTTGAAGGAGAGTACCTAAACGGGAAAGGTAGATCGATGAAGGTGAAAGGTAATTATTATCTAGTGGATATTAATTAATATAAAACATTTGACTATTTATTTGTATTGAATTTTAATTTTCATTGTCATCAAGTAGTTGGTCGAGAGTGGGATGCAATTCATTTATACATCGCAAACAATATTGACTGGATGAAGATATGGATTTAACGATGTGAACAATATGGTCATGGAATATCATGGGAAGGTGTTTCTTCATTGGTTAAAGTAGTACATCGTGATGGAGGTACCAATATTACACAAAGGGAAATCGATTTAGCATATGGTTTAAAAGATAAGCAAGAAATCATTTTAGTCAAGCACACTATTTTTTTTTTACAAATTACATATTGATGTACATGTTGATTTTTTCCATGTATGGAATAAGCATGAACTTAATCATAAATATTGAATCATTATGTAATATTTTTTTGTATGGATTGTTGTAGGTAAAACATCATACAACTATGTGGTGTAATGGATGTAGATATCGCATCAAAAAGTTGGATGAAATGAAGACAAGACCAGATTGTGGGATATTTGCATCCTTTGAGGTGACCAATGTTTTCTCTAGAAGTGAAAAACATCCAAAACTCTCAGGAAATTGATACAATGGGTATATGGAAGATATTCATCAGTGTGACTTTAACTCCTTCAAGGTAGTTCTGTTTGTTGTCAAATGGTACATTTTACAATTGAATCAAAGTGATCCTGATAAAACTATTATTGAACATGATAATGGATTTAATATGGTAAATAGAAGGTTGTTTGAGCCAGGAATGAAGCCCTATGTTCTTCCAATCCAATGTGAATAGATATTTTACTTTAAGGTCCCAGGTAGAGTGGGTTGGTCATTTGTTGTGAGACATGATCCAAGGGGAAGGCCAGTAAAGTATAACCTAGAGGAATATAATGAATAGGGTCTCAAAGAAGAAAATGTTATTGAAGATCATGATCAACATGAGTTAGATGATCATGTTCCAGAAGAAGATGTCAAAGAATTAGTTGAATAAGATGATGTCGCAGACAATGTCCATGAAGATGATATCAACAATGGCATGATGATCATAACTGACATGGATGACGATGATGATATGTACAATTCTTATAATGTTGAATCTAAATTGGATGATACATAGGATGACCTGGATTAAGAAGATGATGAAATCCATTGAAGTGTAC
>LPNX010231943.1:159964-174964 GCA_001517045.1 Pseudotsuga menziesii | reverse complement strand
GAAACCACTCATTGAAATTTTGAGGCATATCATGCTAGGTAAGGAGTCCTGAAAGGTCAAAAGGTTTGTATGCATAAACCTTCCAAGGGGTGGACATGGTAGGAGGATTCACAGGAAAGAGGTTGAGAACAAGAGGAGAGGAGGAGGATACAAGGGTGAACTCATAGGAGTATTTTTACACCTCCTATGATATGCTTTCTCAGGCTCATTGAAATGAGGCACTAGGTTACATTAAGTACTTCTTGTGGATTACTTCTTCCGAGGGTGTGTCACCAGAAAATAATTAGAACAAACTCATCAATTGAGGTTAATATAATATATCAATAGGAACAACCTTGTCATCGACAACGACAGGCACCAAACTATTGATGTACAAACTAGCACCAACTAGTGCAAGGCTCACAAGGTGCCAACTTGGTTCAACCTTGGAAGTCTTGCAACTGTCACCTTAACAAGAAAGAGCTCCCCTCACTTAATACTGAATAGACCAATTCTTGGGGCGATCGCAAGCAGTTACCTTAGGAGAGAAGTGCTTTCTTCAACGGTGTTCAAAAGAAAGGAAAACACTTTTACACTTATTATCAAGGTGAATCAGATTCAAGGGTTAAAGAGAGTCACAATTCCTAGACTTGTGCTTTAAATAATTTGCAAAAATGGATATAAAATATTTCCAATGAATTTTGAAAATGTGACAAAATCATATTAGCAGCATTTAGTGATATATTTAGTAAAATACTTATGCAAATTCAAACCTTTAAACATAAAAAACCTAGCATTTAACATAACACATGAAAGTAAGCAATGAGCATATGTATTATCAACATTTGTATTTAGTCACGATCATCACTTTTAATAGTAGTATATAACATATTTTTAGCTGAAATAAATCAGTCTTGAGTAGTTGAAGTTGAAGGGTTTACTTTGGTAACAATTCTAGGTAAAAATAAGAAATTTTTAGCAAGTCAAACTTAGGCTCTATTGGTGGGAAATTTGTGGGTCTAGGATTCGTAAGGTATGAACAAATCCTACAAATTATCCAACTAGAGAGACATTGGCCAATGTCACTACAACAAAGTCTTTCATGAATTTAGGCCTCCTATCTTAAAGGGCCAGACTAGCCACGAGCAACTACTTGAATTACAAGAGGAGAGGGAAATGTCCTAATAGGTGCGAGGTATCCTCTTCTATAAACAATCATTTTTTACGGTCTACCCCTACACAATGCTTCCTAAATGGAAGATTTTTTCCTAGAAGCTGTTTAGGGTGTGTGTAAATGAAAAGAGAGGCAGTAAATAGGGTAAGGCTTGCACTACACTAGAGACAACTAACTTGTGCCTAAATGTAAATGATAATAAACAAGGCAGAAATTAAACAAATATTTTTTAGTAGATCCAAAAGTTTGTACTTTCGCTCCTTTAATCCCCATTCTCTTAAATCCAAGTAAGTTATTTAGAACCCTTCCTTGACTTCAAGGGGTAAGACAACAGAAAGGGAAATGTTAGAACATAAATATAAAAGATGCAATGGTGAAGAGAGTGAAAATACCAGTGTATTACCAATTGGGTAGATGGAGTCCTTAAATATAGTTGAAACAATTAGTAAGCAATACAGAAAGGAAGAAAATATATTTACACACTTCCAATGAGAAATATCTTCACTTCTCTTCGATTGTAGTTATTCGAAGAAATCCCAGTTTAACCAACAATAGATAAAACACTTATCCAAAGAATAAAAATATTATATCCACCAAAGTGTATCAACATGCACATAAAATACATAAAATATTTTCCATGGAAATGTTATCTTTTACTAAGCTATACAAAAATAGATACTATCAATGATAAACTATCCACTAGTAAATAAAGAACTAGAGCATGGAAATAAATAACAGTTTCATTTAAGCACGTATAACTTACAACATTCAACTAGCAACATATCTCCACAAAAGGAAATAGACATTTCTGCAGCATTTCATTATTTTTGGAACCAAATACCAATACAATGTCTCATACATCCAATATATAGAGGATAGAAACCTCCCCAAACCATTTCCTCCATTCCAAAACCATGGCATCTAGATACATCCATGACAAAATATAAACAATATTCCTAGTAGAAAATGGCATCTATATACATCCAATCTACCTCAAGGGAAACCAATGTATCACAATACCATGGTGATACATGCTTTAGGAAAAATAGTGGGAGCACCCCATACAAAAATAAAGTAATGTGATACATATTAATAAGCTATAATCCAACCAAAAATAAATATGGCTAGCCTAGGAAATTCTAGGAGACTAGGATACAAGTGATCCCCCCCGCGCCCCCCTTACATTTAAGTTATAACATGTTTTTACATATCTAGGGTAAGAGGGGTCTCCCCATCCCTAAGGGGACCACAACATACCCATAATATACAACATGAAATCATGTGGTAAGGCTTCGATATGATGAATAATTTGCTATAATCAAAACCTATATAGATTGTGTCTTGAGAATACGTTCACTTCCACCTAAATCAACCATCCACAACTTGCTTGTAATGTTGTATGCATCATCATCCCTCTAAATTCTAATGAAAATCCTAATCAAGTTGAAATGAGGATATCCTTCAGAAAAAAAAAAAAAACACTGCACAAAATTTAGTAAACATTACTACAATTCACCTACGTGACTTGCTTGAATCCTCATTGACTTTGGTCCATGCAGTTGATCTTGCTCGTATTCCTAGACAGTACAATTGAAATTCTTGTTTGAAATCCATCACTACAACATCGTGCACCTGCCCACTACATTGTAATCAATATTGTTTTGGTTAGGGATAGCTTATGATGACATTTGAGTTTACCAATATGGAAATGGAAATTGAAAGGCTATACTAAAACTAGAAAAGTGCATCAATCTATTCAAATATTGAAATAAAATTTTGTAAGAGAATAGAAGCACATTTCAAAAACTTAAGAACAGTGTAGCATACGAATAATTGTAAGGGTAAAGGTTAAAGTACTGTCCAAAGAAGTATTTCGAAGGCGTTCCTCGAATGTGTTAGGAACAATATTAATCAAGATAAAAATAATTGCTTGGTGAATCTTCATGCGGCTTCATGAAATTTCCATGATAATTCAATTTTATGATATTATCCGCTTAATCTTCTCTCACAAAAATATATTTGAATATTTGAATAGATGGCATCATAAGCTATCCCTAACAAAAACAATGTCGATTTTGTTCATTCAATGCATGGTATTATCGCAGAATCCTGGCGCAACTGCGAGGGTAGTGTTTCATTGTTTATTCCCTTCTGATAAAGAAAGAAAAATTGGCATTTCCAACATAGTATTCTTGACATAATTTTATAAATCTTATGTAAAATTACATTGTGAATACTATAGAATCCATATCACCATGAGCAATGTTCTGCATTTAGGACAAGGTCTTAAAAATGAAACTATAAGATTTATAATTTTTAGATGGTAAATATCAGGCTCAAACATAACTCCTTGTTTGAAAACCTGAATATGGTCCAATAATATCCCCATTAGGTCATAATATCATCACCAGTAATCAAGATAAACAAATATAAACTCCTTAGAATCCCATTGTCCAAATTCAATTGATAAAGTTAGGATTGTTGCAACAACATGATCTAATCACCAATGATCAAGAGAAATAACATTAAGCTTGTTAAGTGCTTATCTAACCCTTGATGATTTATTTTGGAAAAAAACATTCCATGTTAGGACTTGAGTTGACCAATTGTGGCCTTGATATGAACTTTGATGACTTTAATAGTGCAATGATGGCCCTGCTTAGGGATTGATCTGCTTAGTGGTGTCAAGAGAAGACCAATAGAAAAGAAGATTCATGTAGATGATGATGTCAACCCTTAACAAATCCTCACATATGTTATTTACTACTCTCATAATGTCATTGACTAAATTAGATATTGTCGTTGACTAAAAATGTTATCCTTGACTAAAGATCTTGTTGTTGACTAAAGATGTTGTTGTTGTTGACAAGGGATTCATGTAGATTTAGGGTGCTAGAGGTGTTCCTTAAGAAGGTTTTTGTGAGGTTAGAAAAACCCTGGCAAGGTTCTTTGAGGTTGTAACAAACCCTACTAAGGTTGTAACTTCTGAATGGATGTTGAAGACTAAATTGAACCTGATTAGAATCATGTGGCTGCCTTTGAAGAAAAAGTTAAAAACTGTAAGTTACTGAAGGTATAAATCCAAATTTATAATGGATTAGGACCTGAATTTTTTACTAAATATACTTCAATATGTCTTTTTATACTCCTCAAAAAAATTCTATATAAGTCGTCCCCAAAAAAACTTTATAGCAAAAATATCCAATGCACCACAAAATGGTTTGAACTTTGAATATAATCAAATTTGGAATATCTAGATCATAGGTATTTGAGAATGAAAGTGATTCTCGTAACTGGTGACAGCATGCGAATAATAATGTATATTTAGATGATGGCCTCATAATACTCAAATGACCCTAAATATGAACCAATGAACAATAGTTACATTCATAGCTTTAATGTACTGGGAATCTTCATTCGCTGCTACATAACAACCCAAAACCTATTTAACCAAAAATACCACACTATATCCATATCTATGATCATTGATTTGGCCTCTTAAATGAACATCCAAAATTACAAAACACCTACAAGATGCAATAGATATTATCCTTGGATGGAAAGAACCTAAGTTGACCTCACTTTGGTTTTGGCTGGTTGTCATAAAATTAGTACTTCAGTAACCATATTAATTTGCAAATGAGTAGCAATGTTCTCTCTAGTACATGGTGCTGCTAGATATTTATGAACACTCATTGAGGATAACCCTTTCCAGAGACACAAGGGATTATTTCACCACATTAAAAACTTTTACTCAGAATCATGAATGACCCACTATAAGTTTTTAAACAAACACATAATTATTCTATAATTAGGTTAATGGATTAATCTAGTTTTGGCATGAACTAGTGAACGCCATTCAATGGGTTAGAAGAGAGAATTTTAATCAATAAGAAAATATGGCATTAAGTATTAAATCATATACAATGTAATAAATGCTTGAAAAACATAAATGAGACTAATTTACCATGATGTCAATCATTATGACACTAATGGGGGTATATAGGGGTTGAATTTACAAGGTTAAATGTATATCTAATAGGGATTGGCCTAATAGAGGAACCACATGTGCAATGGGTGAGAAGATGTATTATGTATGTTTAGAGGTCAATATAGTGATTATTGTATACATGGACTTATAATTTGGATATATGGACATATATGGGATACTTGGGAGAGGTTTTCCTCATGAAAAAGGAGTAGTTGTGCAATTCATCTCTATTATAACTTTGGAAGTTGTCCTCCATGCTCCTATTTGGTGTACATTGGTTGTGTGTGTTGGTTTTATCATGCTATTTATAGTACTAGGTTCATAAAATTTGCTATTAGGGTATTTTTCACCTTCAAAATTAGTCATCTCATCATTTTTGTTTCAAAACATTTAGATCCACTCTTTTTCTGGATCATATCTCTTAGTATATATCTCTTTGTAGATTGGATCTCTTTGTTTCACAACTTTCATATCCACTCTATACAAGTTGTGGTTTTTGTCTAGTCCTGACAGAGATTTCAGTAAAAAAGATATATGAATATTGCAAAGTCCAAAATGAGTGCCATTTGTGGCATTAGAAAGAATATGGACTATGGTTTTTCCTAAGTTACCACAATACCGATACAAATCATGATTCAAATTCAAGTTCATATTTGGATCTAGGTATGGATCCACCATATTTTTGAAATGCTATGATCTAGATAAGGAAAGTATATGACAAATAAATAAATAAAAAATATTATCAGAATTTACATTTAGAAAAAAAAAGAGTTCAGAATCAAAACCATTTAAGAATCACAATAGTAAAACTACAAGTTATATCCAAAAAACAGATTTCTTATGCATATTACTGGCCATCCATGTACCATAAACGATAACTGATAATTTGATCATTTATAGCCCCCTATTGAAGACAATTTTAGCATAAAGCATGAGGTAGGTCAAAACAACATTTTGGTGAGCCACATCCTCATCTCCATAACAACAATGAATAAGTGGTTTTCTTGAAGCATGTTTCAGGACTAAAATAACAGTAGGTGAAAAGAACAACAACGTAGAAAAAAGGATAGAGCATACCTTGAGCATAATGATACATCAAACCTTGAGAGAGAAGACCTTGATGGATCATACTCTGAGAGCAAGGTGTTGACATATGGACTGATAAAAGCTTAACCATGAATGGAGTTTAAGGTTTTATCCTTTTGTCATTTAGGGTTTTTAGGAGTTTTCATTAAAAAACTAGAGATATAGTTGAATGCAAAGAAGAATTCTGTCCTTATTGATGTAAGGTATAGTAGGGTTCCCATAACTGTATGTGCTTTGTAAATTACTCATCATCCAATTTTGATTAACAATTAGTTATAATTTCAAAAGTTAATCTCCATAGGCGAATCTATTAACATTTCAGTAAGCTAAATTTCAACAGTATACTTTTGGCATATTTAATTTTAGAGACAATCCCACCACTGGCTCTACCTTTCATAGGGGAATAAGTTAAGCAATTTTTGTGGTCTTGGTCAAGACACTAAAAAATGGGAATAGGATAGGGTTGTATCCATTCTACTAGAAAGGAAAGTGGAGGATCTCCAAATATTTGGGGAATGAGGTTAGTATTAAAGTGGATGAGTGGCAGATTCAAAAACTAGAATCTACTACTACATGTTGCCTCATGCAACATGTATAGAAAATGAGATGAAATAAACTTTTCTAGGTTATCCTTCCCACATATCTTCAGAGAAAACAATACAAGCTGACATCCTTTCCAAGAGAGTAGTGGAGTCTCAATATGGTATGTTGAAGTTAACTGAATTTGTATAAGATTAGGTCTCCATTATCCCTCCAAAGAAAATCCTCAACTCAATTGAGTATGTGCTCTATCCCATGAAGGAGTACTACATGCTTGATTCTATGATGGTTATGACCATTTATTTTGCTTCTTTAGAGATTTTCTTTGAACCAAAAAGGGTAAACACTTGAATAAAAACAAAATTTTGATGGTTGTTTTAGATTTGTTTCATCTCCAAGTAGTTTACATGCCTTTTGCAAATAACAATTGTTTTTAATAGAAATAAAAATATATTCATTTTTTTTAAAATAAAAAATGAACAAAGATTATGCTAACTTAAAGAAGCCAAGAGGTCCATTGCAATATACTGGAACCACCTATGGGTCATTGATTAATTTCATAAATCATAGTAAATTTTTCACATTGGAATAAAAATTAAGTTAAATGTCCAAGGAAAATATCCATGGTCAACCACCAAAACAAAAAAAAATGGCAATGCATAAACACTTAGTATTTTTATCTTTGGACTAGATTAAAAAGGACAATGAAGGTTTAGTAAATGAATACTTGACTACATCTATATCTAGTGGTTTTGTTTGTGAGATGGAGTGTTAACATCCCCTACACACTTTCCATAAGTAACATGTTGGTACCATCCTTGAAAAGGGAAAGTGACCAAGGGTCTGTTCCAGGATATTTACATTGGAAAAAAAATGAAGACAGGACTAGATATAAGAATACCAAAATTCTACACCTAAGTAAACATTCAAGAGGCTAACATTTCTTGTGTCAAAATAAATACATGATTGATATTTTATCTCTCGAATTACACTGGATTCACTCCTTTTGATGATAAAAGTTTTTATATATACCACTTAAATAAAGATGCCTTAACTTGAGCTTTTGACATAAATCTTTAGACCATAAGGACTTCTTATGAATCTAGATCTTGTGAGATATTTAGCAATTTTAATCTACTAGGCCCTTGGGGATTTATTTAACTTGTAAATATCATTTTCAAATTTGCACAATATATGCTCTTTATGTGCATCTTGGAATCTCTGTAGTTGAAGCATGATACACATACACCTCCTCCTAAATATCCATCAAGGTAGGCACTCTTTACATCCATCTGATAACATTTCCAAGAAAGATAATATATCATGGCTAGATCCAATCTAAAAATGACCAGATTTGTTGTAATGACAAGGGTCATCTCTTTCTCCACTCATTGTTTCTATGCAAAATACTTTGGAACTAGGTTCTCCTTATTTTTATCTAGTGAACTAGTTTCTTTGTATTTTTTGTGTACAATGTAAATCCATCTACCGAAAATGGGTTCCTTACTTATAGGAAACAACATTAGTGATGTTTATATCATTGTTAGCCATACTAGTGTTGACTTGAATACTACCATAGTTTCTAAAAATGGCTATCTAGATAGAAAACTAGATAGCATATTCTAATCTACATACAAAATTCCAAACTGAGCGAAAAGTTTTTCTCACGAGAAGTGGCCTACCTATTGAATAATCCCTTTGTCCCCAAACACAACAACTTTACAATGTAAAGGAAAACTAAAAATAACATCATACCTCAAAACAACCCAAATGTGAAATGTTTTGGCAGTGTTACAATTCCAGACAAATGTTAATGGGTTATAGAGTCCCCCAAAAATACTGTACCCATGGAGGTGTAGCTAGCCGGCCAATTGGAGTTAGTGACAATGTAACTAAGGAATTCATACAATGGTTTAATGAATCTATAACATTATAACATCTTCTGAAATGTATCCTAAATAATAAAAATGTAGAGAGATAGGCAAAAATGAGAGAGGAAAATAGAATATTATTGTATTTTTATGATAAATTTTGATCCCAAAGTCGGATTGGGGCTCTCTTTGTACTATTTCAAAGGTCTCATCGAGAGCTACAATTATGATGTTTTGAGATTTGCGAGTTTCCTCATGGTTTGGCTGTGGTGGGAATTTTTGTAAATGTGGGCATGAGGAATCTTGAAAAACATCTTTTCAAATATGCTTTATGAAAAGAATCCTTTAAGGAATATTTGAGAAGATTCTTTTCATAAAGCATATTTGAAAATATGCTTTTTGAGATTCCTCATGCCCATATTTACAAAACTTCCCACCACAGCCAAACAATGATGAATCTTGCAAGGATCAAAACATAAAAAATGTACTTCTCGACAAGACCTTTCCAACAGTACCAATAGCGCCCCAATCTAACTTTTGGACCAAACGTTATTACAAAAATACCATAATATTATTTATTTATCTCTCATTTTTTCCTATCTCTCTCTGCCTTTTTACTTATTTAGGATACATTTTGGGATTGGTAATTCCTCATCGAGGGGTTTCTTGATAGAATGCCCAAGGTTAAGATCATGTGAGGTGGGTTGATAATTCATGATTTTAACAAAGAAATTAATCTAATACCAAATTCCAAACTGAGCGAAGTTTTTTTCTCACGAGAATTGGCCTACTTGTTGAATAACCCCTTTGTCCCCAAACAAAACACCTTTTAAATGTAAAGGAAAACTAAAAATAACATGATACCCCAAAACAACCCAAGTGTGAAATGTTTTGGCAACGTTACAATTCCAGACAAATCTTAAAAGGTTTTAGAGTCCCCAAAAAATACTATATGCATGGATGTGTAGCTAGCGGTCCAATTATAGTTAGTGACAAAGTAACTAAGGAATGCCTATAATGGGGTACTGAAGGGTTTCTTAATAGAATTCCCAAGGTTAAGATGATGTGACATGGGTTGATAGTTCATGATTTTAAGAAATTAATTAATGTCTAGATAGTGTTCTTGTATGGATGAGATTGTGTAAGACAATGGGTTTATGGTAGAAGGGATCCGAAGCATGGGAAGGGTTTGTGATGGATAGATGGAGTTGAAAATACTTATAAGAAATATATTGTCGTGCATGTCACTGACATTAGCATTTGAGGTTGATGGAGTTAAGAAGGTAGGAAATTTATCTAGGTGATGGATATGTCATTAGAGATGATAGTTTCACATTCAAAAGTGTTGTATGCTCAATGTGGATCTAGTTAGTGTATTATTTTTTTTAAAAGTTGTGCGGATATTTTGAGCACACAATGTCATAAGGTTGTTGGTTTGTTTTAGTGCCTATATGAATTGTAGTGCTTGTTGATGTAACAATCCTTGGTAAGTATACTATTTTGGTAATGCTTGTTGTTGAATAATGGATTCCATACTATTAAATGTTTTTGGTGAGGATTTGGTTGATGGAGCTGGTTGATGGTATTTTTTACTATGTATATTGTTTATTTATCCATCTTTGCATGTGCCTCCTTTTATTTCTTAAAATTGGTATTGGTTGGAGGTTTTTTTAACATGATGGTATTTTGATCTTCTTTTCTAAGTTTTTTCCCACCATGGTGCAGGTAGAACCAAACAGGTATTTGTCAGACCTATCTTCCCCCGAGGAGGGGAGTTTAGGAAGGCTAGAGGAAAGTGAGACATCCAGTAGGAATACAAGGTCTAGATCAACTAGATGTCAGAAGATTAGAAGAAAATTTAATAAACACATGGTGTTATAGTGGATTTCACCACACTAGGTGAATCACACATTGTATGGCCTTCCCCTGTCCCGCTGCAGACTCATTAGCCCCTATGGACCACTTTTTGTCTTTTAATGTATCTTTGATCATCCCTAAAAACATAAGAAAAGTGATATACGCGGATTTTTCCCTGATAACCGCGTACATACACGGATATTCCCCTTATAGTCGCCTACATTGGGATGTATGAATAATCCAAATTCTTTTGGAGCATTCCTTGACTTGGATCTGACTCATATGACTCCTGGCCTTCCATATGCCTTGAGATCGCATGGATTTGACCTTTCAGTATCCCTTTGAAAAGCTATATAAGGAACCCTTGAGACATTGAAAGCATAAGAGAGAATTGAGAGTAACGAAACTATAGTCCATTGTTGATAGAACTTATGCTTGAGTCTGCATCCCTTTGTCCCTTGGAGCACTATTGTGTTCTTCCCAAGCTTACCTTTTGCTAGTAAGCTTGCTATCGAAGTGATGGAGGATTGAGGTGGTGGAGGCCCAAGTGGGGGATTCAATTTCTCCGGTTCGCAGACGTGCCGTTAGAGGTTGTCACTTGTAATCTCTGATTCATATTAATAGAAATATATTTTTCTGTCCAGTAATGTGTATTTGAATGAATATTGTATCCATTGGAATATGTCAAATGCTTTTACATTATTGATTATATATGATAGAATAGATCTAACACCATGAAATATAGTATGCTTGTATTGTTTACTGGTTGTTGAGGACGTGCTATAACAATTCAAGCTAAAGATTGGAAAGCTCAACGGGGACCTACTTCAACCGTCTGGAATAAGGTACGAGGTTTGATCCTTTAGTGTTAGACATTTTATTTCTATTGCATATTGGGAAAGATTGATTTCTGGAGTCTACCTATCTGTTGTGGTACCCTAAGCCATAGGAATTTCTCTCCGTAACAGAAATGGCGACTCCGCTGGGGACTTCCTAGTAATTTTCCTTTGGGGGTTGATTTCTTGGCATTCAATGTATTTGAATTGCTCTCTCTCTCTTGTTTCTGTGTCGGGTATGGGGGCATGTATGCCTGGTAGAGCTTGATTGGTGTGAATTTAGTCTCAGCCTGTCTGTTTGCCTTGAATTTGTGCATATTTTTCTTCCTGTACGCGGGTTTGTCACTTACAGTCACGTATACATGCGGTTTCCCCTAGGATTTCCGCATATACAAGAGGGTTTACTGTGCACAGTCGCGTATACCCTGGTTTTTACCTTTTTGTGGAAGATAGTGGATTGCTAGGTGAATTCTCTTAGTTGCTGAGTCTCCTTTGGCACTGCCTAAGTCTGTTAATACCTCTGTGTTTGACCAGAAACATTTTTTTAGCCTAAATTTTTTCTTTTAGGAAAGTTCTTGTCATGGCATCTTTGATTTTTTGTTTGAGATTAGTGCATTAGAGTCCTTTTTCCTTAGTGCTTTGCTGGAATGATGTTTATGTGTGCTTGCAGAGTCTGGGGTGTGTAGAATCATTCTTTTGCTTTTTGTATCTCTTTATTTTCAAAAAATCCAAAAACATTTGCTTATCATCATGCATTGCATTTTTCACTTTGCATTGTACTTGCACTAGATCTAGATTTGCTTTGGAGTAATAGTTAGGACTTCATATAGGGAAATTTGCATTCAGCATTTGAAGAAGAAATTGTGCATTACACGTAGTACGCATACCCTGTTTTCATGGACACAATGCATTTGCATTGATTGTTAGGTGTGCATTTTGTTTCTTGTTGCGTCATAACACCATTAGTTGCATGACCATATCCTATTTTTGAGTAATAAATCCAACTAAAATCAACGCTAATTAAAATGAATTACACTCTTTTCTTTTCTAGGGTGCACCAACAAGCTTAGGTTTTAGGATCTTGGAATAGTTCATTGAAAGTTAATTCTCCAAGATCACTAAACGACAACAACTAGGTGTTTTTCCAGGGAGTGTGTGAAATCCTTGGTATAACCAGCGTTCTCAGGAAGCTCCTCTCAAAAGGGAGTCAAGCACTAGGCAGTGTGAGCGGTTGTTGATTGGGATAACCCCTGGTCGGTAACTGTGTAGCACCAACTATATAGCCAGGATTGTATTCGTATCTGGGGGCTCTTTCAGGAGTTTCAGGCTTTGCTACCCTACCCATACGGTCAATCCCTCCTGGGACTGTCCGCCTGAACGTTGATTATATTGAGGTGACCTTAGTGACCTTACCTAGGATATCGAGGGGGTACATGTAGAGGTTATTTTGCATGTGTCCCGGCCAGGTTGGGGTCGGACAGCACAGTCGCTTTATGCGTTGAAGCTGAGGGCCACAATAATTGGTTTTGAACCTTCGCTTGTGGTGACAAGGGCCTCTCAAGCCTCTCCTAGGTGAGACATACCGGCCACATTCGGGAGCTCACTTATCCAGCCCTTGTTTGCTTGCTTTTGGATTTATATTTTATTAGTGATTGCTCTGTGCATGCTAGTGGGACTAGGGTTGACATAAATAGAGAGTCTTTGCTTTTTTGTTGAGTCATTGTGGATTCGGGTGCGGTTCCACGCTGTTCTCGTCGGTTAGCAGGACTTCCTCCTTCCACTTCTCCTCCTCCTTTGGGAGAGGGGCCTAGACTGTCCAGGTGAACTATGTCATGTTAGAATAATCAACCCATAGTATTTACCCACTTAGACATTATTTCATTTATTTTGTCTTATTTGCCTAGTCCATGAGTCCCACCATGTGCAAGTTGTCAATTGCCTATCCATAGAGGTCAAACTTGCCATTATTGACTCATGGAGCGCTTGGGAAAGTCCTGGGAGTCAAATCTGCTTTATTCCTGGCCTCCTAGGTGCCCTTCTTCTTTTTCTGCTTTGTTGACTACTTTTCCAGTTTTTAAAGCATATAAGGAAAGCTAGACTAGGTGAGGTGAACCTGTTTTATTCCCCTTTCATCCTCCACTCTTTCCTCCATGCAAAATCATGTATGAGCTTTCATTTGACCACTCTTTAGCTTTCCCATGCGCCCTTGCTAATTCGTGGGGTCCTTGATAGATTTGGGATCAGCTTTTTACACCTATGGGGGATTTGCCTATTTTGGGTAAGCCTGCTTTATGCTAGATTTGGATGCTCCTCATGCATTCTATTTGCTCATGTATTCTATATATTCAGCAGCCTATGTTATTACAGGGTTTTCTATTGTACACTCAGTTAATATAATTTTGTGTTACAGCTCCATATTCAGTCTCCATTGTTGATAATTTTGCATGATCAATTGTTAATTGCTGTGAGTGAAATTAATCTACTGCAGGCCTGAATTTATACATGGTATCAGAGCCATTGTAGGTTGTTACTCTCCTCCAAAAATTGTTTTGCAAGTTCGACATCAAGACTGGGAGCCTTCTACCACAGCCGGGACAGATTTTCTAAAGCTATGGATTCACAGAAAACTATCCTCACTCCCTTCAACTATTTTGAATGGAAATCAGAGATGGAGATCTTGTTGAGAGCGAAAGGCCTCTATAGGGTGACTATGGCTACAGAAGCAGAGCCCAATGCTGCTGCAGAGAAGATCAAATGGAACAATCAGAGAGATGAGGCCTATGGCCTCCTATGTCTCAGTATTTCCCGAGACCTCCTTTTCCATCTCGATGGATTGAATTCACCGGATCAAGTACGGGAGAAAATTTCTGAACTCTTTGGAAAGAAAGATGAGATGAGGGGACACCAAATCGAAAATGAATTGATTTCCCTGAGTCCCAGTAATTTTGAATCCCTGCAGCTATATTTCTCCAAGTTCAAAGCACTAGTTTTGCAGTTGAAATAGTGTGGTATTGAAAAGAAAGATGAGCAGCTCGTATTTTCCATCCTCTAGAAGCTAGGGCCTGATTACTCAGTCTTTGTTTCGACCTTCTATGCCACAAAACTCATAGCTCAAACCTGGAAGATGCCTAGCCTTGCAGATTTCATGGAATCTCTCACACAGGAACAAGACAAGCTGGTGATGATGGGCACCATCAAACCTTCCAAAGACCAAGCTCTGGTTGCTGGAGATTCGAAGGTGGATTAAAAAAGCAAGAAGAAATCTAAAAAGCCACCTGAGAAAGGAAGAGACAAGAAGCAGTCTCCATAGGATCAACAAGGTCCCAATAAAAATACCCAGAAGAAGAAAAACAAAGGTGATATGAACAAGTGCTCATACTGCAGTAAGGGAAATCATACTGAAATCTCTTGTATGAAAAAGCAGATAGATATGTTAACTCAACTGTTGGAGAAGAATGGCATCTCCCTTCCAGAAGGCTCAAAGAAGAGAGAAGGAGGATCAAGTTCTGATGACAGAGAGAGAGTTCATGCTCTAGTTGCTGGCACATCAAGCTCACCCAGTTTTATCATAGATTCTGGAGCTTCAAGACACATGGTTTCGACTAAGGAGGCCTTCTCCTCATTGGATATGTCAAAAGGACCATCTATTATACTAGGAGATGACTC
>LPNX010231943.1:146689-157353 GCA_001517045.1 Pseudotsuga menziesii | reverse complement strand
GTCCTTGATAGATTTGGGATCAGCTTTTTACACCTATGGGGGATTTGCCTATTTTGGGTAAGCCTGCTTTATGCTAGATTTGGATGCTCCTCATGCATTCGATTTGCTCATGTATTCTATATAATAAGCAGCCTATGTTATTACAGGGTTGGCTATTGTACACCCAGTTAATATAATTTTGTGTTACAGCTCCATATTCAGTCTCCATTGTTGATAATTTTGCATGATCAATTGTTAATTGCTGTGAGTGAAATTAATCTACTGCAGGCCTGAATTTCTACATGTCACACACTGATTCACACACCACGGAGGATCATTCAGAGACTATTCCTAAACCACCTCCTCCCATTCGTATTGACGATGGGGAACTTACTCCTACATACGATCCTTCACATGACTTGGCTGAGTTCAGTCCTATGATTTCCCAGATAGGTTCTTCGCATGATAGACCTAATCACTCTAGGGTGGATTCCCCATTGACATGTTACCGGTATGGAATGCCGGATGATGCAAAGACTCACTTTGACCCTCCTATCACTAGCTACGGTAGTTATGTTACGACTAGTTTTCCTATGCACGATTTGACATTTCATGTTGAATCCGACTTTGAGCCTAGCACTATGCCTTGGGGAAATCCCATGCCTTACCTTGCGGAGAGGTTTGGGAGTACTAGTCACATTGCAACTTCAATCCCAGTGGTGGAAGCCCCATCTTATATACCTCATAGGTCTATAGTTAGTGATCCAATAGGGATACCAGGTTCTAGACGAGTGATGATAGGCACTAGTACATATCTTCTTATAGAGATTCCTTCGTCCTCGCTTCTGAGTTCTTCAAATGTAAACCCTTCACCTTACTCACGTGGTTTTTCGAGTCGGCACATAGCTACGAGTCAGATCCATACTGCGGTTACTAGACCAATTGTGTCTCAAGCCTACATACCACCCATGGTTTCGGGAGGTTATGTTCATGTTTCTAGAGGTCAGATTGATACTTCCACGACATATATCCCTACTTCTGGAATGTATGTTCCTACTTCCAGAATGTATATCCCTACCTATGGAGTGTCTCATGGGACATCGCAAGCGGTGACCTATGGACCCTATTATGGGACACAGTATGGATAGGTCTCTTCACATTATGGAGGCGGGTACTCACAACCTGCTTACTCTCCTAATTACAGCTTTGTAGCTCCTACTAGTCAAGGTCCACCTCATTACGGTACTTTTGCGCCACCCTATACGGGTCATACAGGAGGAGGTCACTATGGCCAAGGTCATGGTGGTAATCAATCCTATATGAACCAGGGAGCGGTCCATAGACCTCATCATCCTAGGATCCCTTTCCTCGTGACACTCAATCTACCTGAATTATCGAGACTTACGAACGATCCTGTGGCTCATGACCCGGCTTGGCCGGCTGTCCCTACCAAGATTCCTTCGGACATACCTAAGTTCGAAGGCAAACCAGGAGAGGATCTGAGCAAACATGTTACGACATTCCACCTATGGTGCTCTTCCAATTCATTGCATCAGGACTCAGTCTGTTTGAGACTATTTCAACGCACCCTCATAGGGCCTGCGGTGAAATGGTACATAGAGTTACCTAGGGGTGCCTTTACTTTGTTCGACGACCTTGCGATGACTTTCCTTAGTCACTTCCAGCTACCAATATGCTATGATGTTGGTACTGAACTCTTGTCAACATTTTGGCAAGATAAAGCCACCCATATTTATGATCATATTCAGGAGTGGCGTAGACGGAAGAGATTAATTAAAGCCTCCGGAGTTCCTTCTTGAGTGGTTCCTCAAATATTTATTGCCATATATAGCGAAGGATTTTTCCACATCCGGAGTGCAGAATGAGGAACAAGAAATATTTAGGGCATAGGAACTAGACTTGATCTATGCTCAGTCTGGTTTGTTATATGAGACTATACCCAACGCTCCTCGTTCTAGTTTTGATCCCAAGGTCAAACCTGGACCACATGCCGATGGCATTGTGGGTAGTGCAAGTAAGAAACCTGTAGGTTCGGTTTTGAAACAAGTTGCTCAGTTGTCAATCAACCAATCTACCTCGGGACAAGCTACGGCTTCATCTCAGCCTGCCCAGACAGCGAATGTACTTGCTGTGCAATCGTCTGACCAGAAGGGTAACCAGCAACCCGGAAGGAATAGAAAAAAGGGTAAAAACAATAATAATAAAAAGGGTGGGAATAAGAATGAGAATGCCAACAATAATGACAAGAACGGTAAAAATGTTGGGGGGGACAAGCAGAATAAACGTAAGGTTAAGTTTCCTTGCAAGCTATGTAAGGACGATCACCTCACTTACTTGTGCCCTAGAATGGATGAAGCTTCGAAGTTCATAGCACACGGCCCAGCTATGTTAACGAACCCTTTACTGCATAACCATAATATGAACTCGAAGTCCCATGATCAATCTAGTGATGAAGATCCTGCTGAAACTAGTGGTCGTGGGTGCATTAATATGGTCCGTGCCGTGAAAATTGTGACGCGTGTGAAAGATTATACTTCGTCACAACCCAACCCAGGAAAAGAACCTGATCCACCAGGAACCCCTTTGCGCATTGAGAAACCTGCGGATAAACCTGAGGCTACACCTCACATTCCTAAGGGGGTGCTTAAGCGTTCGGGGCATAACCCAAATGCCTGAGCCACCCAGAATTATTCAGTTGTCGAGGACTTGGGCCATACTCCTTGTGCGATGTCTGCATTGGAAGTGCTTCAGAGTTGTCCGTCGCAAAGGAAGGCTTTGCTTTCCGCTCTTGGTGTGAATGGTGATGATTCTTCCTCATTGATCAAATTTGAAACCGTAGGACATCAGCCTCGCTTTCCCTACTATGTGTCCCTTTTGGTGCATGTAGAATGTCTTAATATGATCGTCAAGGGCACTGTGATTGATGAGAGCGTTGCTACTTCTGTGATGTCTTTGTCTTATTGGAAGGGTCTTGGTTCTCCTGAGTTGTCAAAATCTACAACCATGTTAACTACTTTTGATGGGAGATCGTTTAGGCCGCACGGTATCCTCCCTTCCCTTAAAGTCTGTTTGGGAGGGAAGACCGTTGTGATAGAGGTTGAGGTGGTTGATGCACCCCTCGACTACAATCTCTTACTGAGAAGGAACTAGATGTATAGTATGCAAGCTGTTGCGTCTTCCGTGTTTCGCATTGTATGCTTTCCACATAATGGGAAGATTGTAACGATTGATCAAATGGAATTCAAGAATCCGCCTGTTATTGCATTTTCAGAAGATTCGGTTCCAAAAGTTGAACATTCCCAGCCGGCAATTGGGAGTGTGGGTGTAGGCATGTATCCATCCCTCATGGGAACCTTTAGTTGTCCTGCACCCATCCTCATGATAGGATCTAGTTTCGATGGTGCTTCCATGTCTACGAGATTGGTGCCTTTTCACACAAGTCATATGGGAGATCCTTGGGTTCTTCCTTCACCGAGTCCTTCGAGTGAGCCCATTGAGACGAGCGTGCCGTTGCCTGTAGTCATGATAGCTTATCAAGCTAATCTTCAGTCTGCTGCAGAGCCTTGTTCTTCCTCTTCGCGGACGGAAGAGGAAGACCCCTATGTGCTGTCGGCATGGGCAGTACAGTCTTCTCATGCCCACGACTACCTTGATACAGTTTTCCCTTCAGATGAAGCGATTATCAAGGCTATGTCGGGAGTTGAGCCACCATGGGAGGAACTTCATCATAGATCGTATTTCCTTCCAGAGCTTGACCTTTTAGAGCATGAGGATTATAGGGATATTCTTAGTCAGAAAGTTGGTAGACCTATGGTTCCATTAAGCTCTCGCAATCCTGGTACAATTGAGAATGTCTACATTGGGGCGGATTGTTCCCAAGATGAGATTCGAGAGTATACCGAGCTATTCAAGGAATTCCATGATATTTTTGCTTGGTCTTACAATGAGATGTTAGGGATTGACCCTCGGATTGTCAAACATGATATTAAGACTTACCCCAATGCTAATCCTATTCGACAGCGTTTACGCGCGGTGAATCCTAGGAAAGCACCCACCATAAAGGCAAAGATAGAGAAGCTATTGAAAGCTGGTTTCATCTATCCCATTCCCTTGACGGAGTGGGTTTCAAACCCCGTTCTGGTGGATAATAAGCAGGGAGCAATCCGTATATGCACTGATTTCCATGACTTAAATTGTGCCTGTCCTAAGGATAACTTCCCCACACCATTTATAGATCAGATTTTGGATGAGTGTGCAGGTAGCGAGGTGTTCTCCTTTATGGACGGCTTTTTCGGGTATAATCAGATCCAAATTAAACCCGAGGACCAACACAAGACCACATTTATTTGTCATTGGGGAACATTTGCGTATTGAAAAATGCCTTTCACCTTTAAAAACGTCGGAGCTACGTTTTAGCGGGCAATGACCTTGATCTTCCATGATCTCAAGTCCATCATTGAAGTATTTTTGGATGACCTCGCTGCTCATTCTCGCATAAGGATGCATCATTCTTATCACTTGATATTGGTGTTCGAAAGGTGCCGTCACTATGCTGTTAGATTAAACCCTCATAAGTGCATCTTTTGCGTGAAGTCAGGTCGTTTATTAGGATTCATCGTTTCAAAAGAGGGTATAAGAGTTGACCCTTTGAAGGTGAAGGAAATACTTCAGTTGTCTCCCCCACGAAATATTTGTCATCTTCAGTGTTTGCAAGGCATGGAAAACTTCCTACGAAGAAGGATACTCCCTTTGAATTGGATGAGCGAGCCCAGGAGTCCTTTGATGCACTTAAGCGAGCCCTAGCATCGGCCTCGGTGATTAGTCCTCCAGATTATAGCCGTGATTTCCTATTATATGTGGCTGCGTCTTTAGATACAATTGGTATGGTTTTGGTTCAAGAGGATGAGGAGCTCCAAGAGCATGTCATATATTATCTGAGCCAAAACCTTATTGATGCAGAGATTCGGTATTCTCATGTTGAGAAGCTTGCCTTGGCTACCGTACATGCGGTGCAGCGTTTGAGACATTATATTCTCCTTCACCAGACCTTGGTTGTTGCCCATGTCAATCCATTTCAATTCATCCTCACACGTAGGATGATTGGGGGAAAGTATAATAAATGGATTTTCATCCTGCAAGAGTTTGATCTTGAATTTGTTTCAGCAAAATCGAAGAAATATTTAATCTTTGCAGAGCTCATATCGAATTTTCCGAGTGAGGCTGAGGAGTTGGTATGTGAAGATACGTTTGTTGATGAACACATTTTCTTGATCTCAACGGCTGACCCATGGTATGGGGATATCATAGTATATCTACAAACACAAAGGACCCCTACTCACTTCTCGCGAGATGAACGACGACGATTACGTCACGTTTCCAAGAACTACCTCATAGTGGACAATACTTTGTACCGCCGTGGAGTAGATTCCATTTTACGACATTGTTTAACTCATGATGAGGCTGAGGTAGTGCTTAATGATTGCCATGGAGGGGCGTGTGGTGGTCATTTATCTATGATTTCTACAGCTCAAAATATTTTGAGAGCAGGTTATTTCTGGCCGTCGATCTTCAAGGATTGTATTGAAGCGGTCAAGAGGTTCCACCCTTGCTAGGTGTTCACACATAATATACGCTCAAAGCCTTCCCCCTTACACCCTATTATCACCGCCGGTCCCTTCACTAAGTGGGGGATCGATTTTATGGATTGCAACCTAGCTTCGGCTGGGGGCCACCATCATATCATAGTGGTTGTTGATTACTTCACAAAATGGGCTGAGGCAATGCCTACAGTAAAATCTGACGGTGAGACAGCCACTCACTTTGTATTCAACCAAATCATTACTCAGTCCAGGATTCCGAGAGAGCTTGTCACTGACCATGGCTCACACTTTCAGAACCGTATGATGGAAGAGTTGGAATCCAAGTTAGGATATAAGCAAGAGCACTCCTCTTCTTACTATCCTCAAGCGAATGGACAGGTTGAAGTAGTGAATAAATCACTTAAGTCCATTCTCCAACGAAGCATCATACAAAGCAAGACGAATTGGCATATTATGTTGTACCCTGCTTTGTGGGCATATCGAACCGCGGTTAAGACTGCCACTGGTTTTTCTCCATATCATCTTGTGCATGAAGTGGAGTTGATATTGCCGGTTGAATGCGAGATTCCTTCATTGAAGTTAGCCGTGGAACTCTTACCAGACACTTCGCCCTTGGAGGAGCATTTGGTTCACCTTGAGCAACTCGATGAGCAGCATAGAGATGCCTTGGTGACTCTAGAGGTTAATAAGTGTCTCGTAAAGGCCCAATACGATAAGTATGTCCATCCAAGATTGTTTAGTGAGGGAGACTTGGTCCTTTTGTGGGATCAAGTGAAAGAACCTTTGGGGGAAGGGAAGTTCAATCCTATGTGGCGTGGTCCTTACATGGTCAAGTGTGTATTAGAGAAGGGTGCCTATGAGTTAGTGGATTACGAAGGGACGGCCTTGGTGGAGCCTAGAAATGGGCTCTATCTCAAAAAATACTATGCATAATCTTTAGCCAAGGCTGCTTGTTGTATATTATTGTACAACTTTTTTGCATAGTTAGGTCTTGTTTATCATGATCGGGTTTGTGATTAGTTTCCGTTTCTTGTGGCAGATGTCAATGGAATCTTCCACCTACATAGGATTCGCGGATGGTGCAAGCCATCACACTCAACACTCATCCTTAGCTGCTTGGGTGATTTATACTCCTATGGGTTATGTACTATCTTCAGGAGGTGTATGTCTACGGCCATATTCTAACAATGTTGCTGAATATAGTGCCGTTATTGAGCTACTACGGGATGCCATTTCGCATGGTGTTCTCTCTCTTGAGGTACGTCTTGATTCAGAGTTAGTAGTGTCACAACTCAATGGTTTGTACCATGTTAGAGATCCGACGTTATTGAGGAGATTCTTACATGTGAGATTGTTAAAACGGCAATTTGAGAGTATAACATATATACACATTCCAAGAAATTATAATCAAGTTGCTGACTCATATGCTAACTATGTGTTAGATTGGAATTTGTTTCATTCATCATCAATTAATCATAAACACAATTTTTACACATGTAAATAAATAAACTGATCACCATAAAACTTTTTATATACATAAAAAATGTGGTAATACATAGTGTCATAATACAAAATTGGGGCTTTGAAAGCCACCATCATATACACGGTAGTACAAAATAGATACACTCCCAGGTGTCTAGTACTGTGGAGGTGGAGGAGGGTTGTGATCATGATATGTCACCATGGCTCTAGCTAGCCGCCGGAATAAATGCACCCATGCGCGTGGTACACCCACCACCTGTCTCTGCATAGCCTCAGGAAAGTCCTCAACTTGCGCCATGGGAACCCTGTGAGTTAGTCGCATGAAGTTGGTATGGATGTTTTGGAGCGTTCACTCCGCATCCACACCGGTGATATCGTCTCCTCTTCCCCTCCGTCTATGATGTGGGAAGCCCTTTGGTCGCCGTGGTCCCACATCTACACATGAATGGTAGATGTCATTATGTATTGTCACCCAAAAACATGTCTTTTTGATTCCATATAATCAAGAAAACACAAAAAAAATTAAATAATTCAAAAATTTAAAAAAAAGAGTAAGGGTCGAGATTCGTTACCTATGTCTCCATATGCTGATCCTGGTGGTAATGGCATGTACGGATCTCCCCAGAAATCTATCCCTACATAAGGGTAGTCCTCTATGGCAACAATCTATCATCGCCACCATGGAAAAAAGTCTGTTGGATAAGGGTTGGCCACCCTACCACCCCCCAGTCTGCGCATCGTGTCTGCCCAACGTCGTTGGGCCGGATCTCAAACCCCATGGATAGGAACATCCACTCTAGGGCTCAATCCTGGAACACGGTCGAAGAAAAACGTGCTCAAAATGCTACTAAACCTGAAGTTCTGTATCCTACCTGCCTTACACTCACTGAGCTAGTGTTTCATGTTGCTCAGTAGTGAAGTGCTCCAGTCATAGATGGTCGGTGTCATACACTCCACCGCATCGAACATCAATAGGCGAGAACCCTGATGGAGTGATGCTAAGCCTGCTACCCTACCCAGCATCAGTAGTATGGCCTTTAGGCCCAGCACCTGTATAGCGTTGGTGAGAACTTGACTTCCCACCTTTTCAGTATCTGGGTAGCAGTACACAGCTATGTACTCATCGATAGTAAGCCCATGACCTGCACCGCCTCGAGAACGAAGGTTCGCCACCTTCCCTCGTCTCGATAGACATGTGATAAAGTAGATATCCTCCACCTCAATGGTGAGGGACATACCCTCTATCCGAAAGGACTCTGAGTCTGGATCCCAATAGTCTACCAGCATCTATAGCAGTCCTGGTTTGGCCCTCAAGCCACCTAGGCACCAAAACTTGTAGAGTTCGCACCTTCTTAGAGCTTGTTGAGCCATTATGTCGGCCCTTACTGCTTCCTCTACTTCATCATGTTCGCGTTCTCACCACTCTAGCACCATCATGCATGAGAAATTGACCAAATGTCCATTAGATTCTTGTAAAACCTTTTGCGCAGTGGCATACGCGGTTGTTTTGCAAACAGCCACGTATGTACGCCGTTTCCAGCCTCTTTTCCGCATATAGCCAGCCCTATATGTGGAAAAAGCCTCGATACCCGCGTGGGCCGCAGCGCTCATGTAAGTTTGGCCTTAAAAAACTCATTTGACCATGAAAACTTGTAAAAATTGTATTGAAATGCAAGCAGAGAACATGAGTAAATACCTGGAAGAAACGGTTGTGAATTCCACCGGCTGGATCTCCTGGAATTTGCAGTTGAAAATCAGAGCTCCAATGGGTAAAAGTTTCAAATGATTTCAATTTTTTACTATTTATAGAAAAAATTTTAAATATTTGAAATTTTTTATCCCCTTTCCTATAGTTTTGACCGTTTCTAACCATTTTGGACCGTTTTTGACCGAATCTGTGATGTAGAAGACCATTTTCAGTGCCATTTCAGCCTTTGGATTGACCCATTCGCACTGATCTCAGGTATAACGTCTACACTGGAATATAGGTTAGGTTCACCACCGTTTGCATTTTGCATGACCTTATGACCATGTCACTATATCCTTAGGTACAAACCCACTCTATTATGTCACAGAACCTTCTTGCTGCTATAGAAGTGGCATGATATGAGTGGTAGAGCCTCACCTTACATGGGTACCCTAGTTAGCTCCTTATTTGCATTTGGTGCCCATGCCAATGTTTCCCCCTTTAGGGTGTGGGAGTCCGTTGTATAGTATTGCCATGACGTTTAGCAAGAGCCTCATACTCCTCTTGATCTTATGCTGGCCATGATCCCCCGGACTCCCTTGTAGCAAGTTGTGGATGCATTATCATGAGCTTTGCCTGTCTTATTGAGATTTATGTCGGCTCCCCCGACATTTCGTTTCAGCCATATAGCCCAAGCTTGTCTAGCCATGCAGAGCCTTTCTTTATATCCTTCGCAGCTTGATTCCCTTTTTACCGGGAGGGGATTTTCCCCCGAGTGTCGATATCTTACACATGTATCCTTGCATTGAGCATAGGTATGTTCCACTGCTTGGAACTAGTTTGTTTTCACTAAATGACACTCATCTCCTCCTAGTTTGTAACTATAAAGCTAGTTTATTCTTTTTTCAATATTTTCAAATAACTGAAAAAGACCAAAAAAATCAAAAAACCAAAAATCCGGACAAGAAAAGATATTATCTTTGGTAGCTGTCAAGTCGTGTCGCCTTCGAACAGAGCATTGTATATCACATCCATTGGTTGGGTTATAGTTTGACTTAGGAGCTGTACTCGTTATCTGAGTTTATCTCCACCGACTGGTTAAGCTTCCAGTCCCTATGGAGCCTCTATTGATGCCTCCTGCGTCATAGAGATGTCCTAGTTTGCATATCGAGTCTATGCTGCCTTCATTCAGTCACCATACGCTGTTATGCTCTTGTTCGAAGGAAGTTGAAACCTGAGTCGGCCATTCCTCAGTTATCTTGACTTTGCATGTCGGCCATTCCCGGTACAGTTACTGGTTCGTGCAACTTATGATCGAGTCCTTCCACATTATACAGCTTTGCTGAGTACCTCATGTTGGATGAGGGGGGATGCCCTAATTCCCTCCTTCCAACGGATTTCATCCCATCAACTTCAGATCATTTATTCTGGGATTGGAGTCTAGAGTCATTTTGAGTGCCTTGAGACTTGTAGTCATCAGTGGTAGGTTCTCTCGCCATCGACAGTTTTGGGAATACATCAATGTCCCCTGATCGATGGATTCTCTCAAGTGTTTGACCTCAACACATTTATTCACACTTGTTAGTTTTCACTCTAGTACCGTGATTCCCATTTTCATTATCGGTGGATGATCTCGCGTCTGTTAACGGTATACATCAATGACCGGTAATCAGACGATGGATTACTATGTTCGACCTCGACACCTCTATTCGCATAGTAGGACATGTACTCGTAGCGGTGTGTGTAGAATACCTTCTAGATTGGTGGCATCCACTATATGCTACCTCCTTGATCGTGCCAGTGTTCATGAGATTTCAGCTCTCGTGACTTGTTCTAGTATATGTCAGACATTTCCAGCCACTATGGAGATCTTGATCTATTATATATCTTCATCC
>LPNX010231943.1:95529-146417 GCA_001517045.1 Pseudotsuga menziesii | reverse complement strand
CTGTTATAGCGGATTTCACCACACTAGGTGAATCACACATTGTATGGCCTTCCCCTGTCCCACTGTAGACTCATTAGCCCCTATGGACCACTTTTTGTCTTTGAATGTATCTTTGATCATCCCTAAAAACATAATAAAAGTGATAAACGCGGCTTTTTCCCCGATAACTGCGTACATACACGGATATTCCCGTTATAGTCGCGTACATTGGGATGTATGAATAATCCAAATTATTTTGTAGCGTTCCTTGACTTGGATCCGACTCATATGACTCCTGGCCTTCCATATGCCTTGAGATCACATGGATTTGACCTTTCAGTATCCCTTTGAAAAGCTATATAAGGAACCCTTGAGACATTGAAAGCATAAGAGAGAATTGAGAGTAACGAAACTATAGTCCATTGTTGACAGAACTTATGCTTGAGTCTGCATCCCTTTGTCCCTTGGAGCACTGTTGTGTTCTTCCCAAGCTTGCCTTTTGCTAGTAATCTTGCTATCGAAGTGATGGAGGATTGAGGTGGTGGAGGCCCAAGTGGGGGATTCAGTTTCTCCGGTTCACAGACGTGCCGTCAGAGGTTGTCACTTGTAATCTCTGATTCATATTAATAGAAATATATTTTCCTGTCTAGTAATGTGTATTTGAATGAAGATTGTATCCATTGGAATATGTCAAATGCTTTTACATTATTGATTATATATGATAGAATAGATCTAACACCATGAAATATAGTATGCTTGTATTGTTTACTGGTTGTTGAGGATGTGCTATAACAATTCAAGATGAAGATTGGAAAGCTCAACGGGGATCTACTTCAACCGTCCGGAATAAGGTACGAGGTTCGATCCTTTAGTGTTAGACATTTTATTTCTATTGCATATTGGGAAAGATTGTTTTTTGGAGTCTAGTTGTCTGTTGTGGTACCCCAAGCCATAGGAATTTCTCTCCGTAACACATGGAATGTTTTCTCATTGAACAGGGGTCATGTTCCTATGACGATGAGACAATAGGCGACATCGAGATGCCCTTAAGGTACAAACATCTAGTGAAACAATGGGTACCTATGGATCTTCCTCAATTGAACACATATTTTTGTGTGAGTGAGAGGATATATAGAATCACACCATCATCATTACATGGATTGGGGTTGCTTTGCATGGATGGCATAATGGTCGGTTACGATAGATGTACATAATTGATGGAGTATGCTAGACCCTCTTACAAATACAAATATTGGATGCACCTGGTCCAATATACGTGAAGTATGCATAGATATGGGTTGTTGGAAAATTATTTACAACTGAATGACAAACTTCAAAATAAAGGAGCAACATTATACATTGACAGAAGGCCAAAAGAAACTGGGAATGTTGTGGGGTTTATAAACAGTAAAAAACTAGGTTCTACTCTTAAGAAATCCAACTGCATATTTGAGGGGTGTGAAGGAAACCATGTATTTGTATGTGCCATTAAATCAATAGCTACAGGGAAAGAATTTCTTGTTAATTACAATTTGAATCAAGTAGATACAAACATAGTTACTATGGATGTGGTACATACAACAATTTACACAACCTCTTGTTAATTATTTTAACCACTTAAGGATTTTTTGTTACTAGATTGTTATAATTTTGATTAAATTTTCTATATTTACTTCGCAGGGTAGTGATCAGGGGCGCATCACCCTAGCAGCTGATCATAGGAGTACACCATCCTTGAGGTACCAGGTATAGATCTTTGTAATAGTACAAGTATAATTTGAAAAATGAGTATTTTTGTGTTTTTTCGTGAGTATATTCACCTGGTTTATAAAATTTTATCTATATTTACTTTGTAGGGTAGTGATTAGGGCATCCCCCTAGTAGCTAATCAGACGAAAACAGCCTTGGGGAAACAAGTACACATGATTGTAACTATACAATTTAAATACATCAAAATGTTATGTTATTATATTGTTTCAGTGAGTATTTTGGTTTCATTGGGTAATTTTTTCTATGTTTTTTTATGCAGGTTTATGTGAGGGGAACCTCCCTCACAGTAGATATTACTAGACCTACCTCAAGGCAGAAGGTATACATTGATGCCATTGTACAAATTTAATATGTACAAACATTTCTATTTTTTTTCAAGAGTATATTCATTTGCTTTATATAATCTTATCTATATTTGATGCAGATTCTTGATCGTGGAATCCACCTGGATGTTGATCAGATGACATCATCCACGGGGCAATAGGTAAACTTGATTGTAATTCTAAAATTTAAATACGTCAAAATTATACCAATATAAAATGTAGCATAATGTTTTTTTGTTGTGTATTTTTTGTTTCTATATTGGTTTCATTATGATAATGTTGTCTACTTATTTTTTTGTAGTTGGATGATTGGGAAAAGTCCCCAGCTATGTATCAAATGACACTGTCATCCAGGCATCAGGTAAACCTAGTTGTAATTTTAGGAATCTATTATGATAGATATGTTTTGTTAATATAATTTTTTCCTCCTATTGCTTTAACACGTAAATAATATTTTATATATTTTTGTTGCATGTAATGTACCAAATTTTTCATTAGGTCAAAATGGCCAAATCACATTTTCCATATTCATGAGAGTTGTCAAATGGATGCTAAAAGTCAAATAATTGCTAAGGAGGAAAAACACTAGTTTCCTAGGTTGGGGGTGGAAGCTTTGAGATTTGGAACAAGGGGGATAATAAATGATGTTTAGACATTAGAAGGGGATAAATATTTAATAATGTAGATTATTAAATAAATACAAGAGAAAATTGAAGTGGCAATGGAGCATGGAGACACATGGAGTATATGGGGCCCACACAAGCTAGAAAATTGGTGCCACATGGCATCCTCCTCTTGCAATCTTGAATCTATGGGAATCCTAATGTTTTTGGATGGATTATAAGGTTAATATACTTGTACATATAATTCATAGGTCAAATTTTGGATTAATTGTAACTTACATGGGAGAGGAAGAGCCAAATGGGAGCTTCATGGACACTTGGCTAGATTCCCCTTACATTTATGACATCTATGACACCAATGATGGAGATTCTATGATAGTTATGAAACAAGTAAGATATTAAGGTTGAGATCTAACATATATGACATGTCAGGAATGAATAAAGCATCTTAGAGGGCACTCATGGGAGTTGGAGAAGGCCTAGAGGCTCCTACTCGAATTTGGGGGAAGATTGAAGAGGAAGAGAGAGGCCACATGGCAAAGCATGAGAAACCACACCAATTCAACTTGGCTTGGGTTTATGGATGATTTGAGGAACCTCAGAAGGCTAAGGATGTTTATAAAATATAGGAATAAACCAAGAGAATGGATTTTTATCATTTGATGAATTTGGGTTTGTGAAGAGAGAGCTAGTGGATGACTAGTTCCTTGCCTTAGCCAATTTCGAGGGTGAAAGATTCCTATCCTAATTGGTGATTTGGAGAGGCAACTTAGGTATTTCAAGGAGCTTAAATGGAGTCATAAGTTATAAGTTAAAGCTATAGGAAGCTCATGGACATCTCAATATCATCTTGTTCTTCCATCCATCTCAATTTTTCTCACCATATTTTAGCTCTATGGAGTGAGGTGCACTTGGTGAGCTATCCATCTCTTTGAGGGAGCTTCTCTTGCTCCAGTATTCTATATTATGATGTAAATTTTCTATTCTTTAAGATAATAAATCTCTCACGTCAAAGGGACAATATATATCATGTATTATTGTCCAATATTGAAGAAATAGTGCCATTTCCCCAGTACCTTGTTGTAAACTCTTGCAATATTGATGGAATCAAATATATGTGTGAATGATTGATTATTTATAAATGAATGAACTATAATTAATGTCTAATATGGGTTTCATGTTCAGTAACTGATAATTTTTGGCCATTGGGTCACTTAAATTCTTTTATTTCTTTCATTGAAATAATTAAGTGATCAAGAATGGTTTTCTTGGAGGAGCCTAATAGACTAGTAACTTATAAATTCATTTTTTCTCATCACTACTCCACATGAGGGATATGCTACACTTTTCATACTTGAAGTGGATAAATGATACTTCCAACACAATTTGGAGCACTAATTCCATTTATTCTCCAAGACCAAAGTGGATCATATATCCCCAAACCAAATTGGATCATTGGTCCTCCCATACCAAAGTGGATTATTAATTTGCATCATAGAAAAATAAAATGAACCAACAAATAAAGGGAGATTAAACACCTCCAAACTTGCACCCATGCTATATAAAAAAAATTACCCCTTGTTTGGTAAAAAAAATAATCAAATCCATCGTTAATTTGCAAAGGAGAAGTAAAAAATTCAAATAAAACAAGTATAATATAGCTCAAACAAAACTAGCTAAGAAATGGTAAATTTCATATCATTTGGAGCAAACTACATCTCATTTCCCAAGGGTCCAAAACTAGTTTTTTATATCTGATTGAAGGAAGTGATAACAGCCATATGAGGTCAATTGGTTATGTATATGAGTCTCTGATAATGTATTATACATATGCCCTACTTCAATTTGAGAATTCAAGTGGGTTTGAGCACACTTGGGAATCCATTTCTATAATTCACCTCAGGGGGGATTTGAGCCCCAAAATTGTTAGTTAAAGCATCCATATTATTCAGAATTTGATATAGACTTGTAGAAGTAATAGGAAGGCCATAATACATCCTTGAACATTATAACTAATTTATTATATCACTCATACACATTTTGGTACAATTCTAGAGAATTTGGAGCTATTTGGAGTCATCTACCATTGGGGGTTGGAACCTCAAAACTACTAGTAAATTCATGGAGTTATTTGGGATAAATATTCGACCCAAAAACAACATATGATGATTCAAATATACTTTAATTAATGTCTGATAATATATCCAAGTATCATACCCACCATTAATGAAGGATGCATACTGTTGTGAAGAGATTTGGTCCAGGACCCAGGGGGATTTCCACCTCCCAAATTGACTAGTCTTATCCTGAAACTTCTTACCTTGTATATTGAAGACCATGGTTGGGTATATCAGCTGATTATATGTCTAATAGATGTGATAATATGTCCCATCACCCCTTAGGAACTTCCTCACCAATTTTGAAAGAAATTGGAGGAATTTTGGAATCAATTGAATGCATGTAACTAGAGTTGTAAGAAGATGAATTTGAGTACATTGTGAAAGAAATGAAGAATTGGTCATTTTGATAAAATTTCCAAAAAGGGGAAATTACATTGCATACCAAGGATTCGATGTATGAAACAACATCACAACAATCCATATATTTTGATGTGCATGATTTTTTGAATGATGCTGACATTGGTTCTTCTCTAGACTCGGTTAAGGTGATAGAGAAAAACTTGAAAAAAACTAATGCGGATATCCTTCATCTATTATTGATTATTCCATAGACATATGAGATTAAAGCTAATTTTGAACTGATGGTAAATATATCTCATGCCTTCCAAGTAAGTTGTGGAATCTCAAATCATAATATAAATTCATTTTGAACTTTATAATTTTTATTTTTATACGATAGGGAACTTATAAAATATGGTTTGTAGTTACAAGAGTTTTTGTGACCACACACTAGTTTTCAAGGCGGTGTTGGGCCCAGTAATTTTTCACATGAGAAAATGACCACACGAACACATATTCATGCACCATTGTTGTTGACTGAATAATCGAAAACACTTTCTATGACACTCCTGAGGCCTACAAAGAATGCACCCACTGCTAACCGATGCACACTAGATCGTGCGAAAGGAGGAGTGGATGTAGATAATATTAGTATTTATTATGCTGAAGCAACATTTCATGGGTCTTCCTGTGTCACTAGCACAGGTACAACAAAGACAACATTTTTGGTGAATGAGGAACTCGTTCCAATAAATATAGAGAAGATCCTAGGTAATTACACTTTGTTCAAGTTAGTGTTTATAATTTGATTTTAATAACTAATAAAACCTTTTTTTTAAACTAATTATGGCAAGATTGATTTGCAGGAAATGATGCTTTTTATAAAAATCTAAATTATTTGACCTTGGAGATATTTGGGCCCACCATCTACACAAGGTGGGATAGACAGATGAAAAAAATTAAAGGATGAGCTGACTAATTGGTTGGTTGGCATGTTCGACAACGAGACCTTTGACACAACAAAGGTCTTAAAGAAGGCTTGAAAATATATGAATATTTTCTGAGATCAATATAGGGTTCGACTAGAAATGAACCCTAAGTATGAGTGCCCTTCGATGATTTCATCAAGGGAGTGGAAAGCCTTAGTGGAAGTTGGAAAGGAGAGCGCTCTAAGAAAAGAAGGAAAGATACCAGTGGGCATAGGGAGTGTTAACCCAAAAAATCCCTCACTCATCTCCACATGGCCTACACCACCCAAGGACACCCATACACGACCCTCATTTAACCCCATTTGACCCCCACGCCCTAAAAAAGGCTCAAAAATATGCAAAAGGGATAAAAATCCCCTAAAAGGAGCCAAAATAGCTCTCATAGGGGATAAATCCACCAAAAAGGGGCTAAAACCCCTCAAAGGAGCCTAAAACCCCCAAAAGAGCTAAAGATTGAGTGAAAGTGGCTAAAATCCCAAAAAAGGGGCTAAAGCCCTAACTAGGGGCTTAGAAACCTAAAAAAGCTATAAATAGAGGGGTGGGGGTCACTCTCAAAACATTCCTTCCTTGCTTACTATTATGCTGCCTGAGTGAGTTCCTTGAGACCATTTTACTCTCAAGCCATTCAATATCCCTCTCATCCATCCTCCCATTGAGCCATAGCTCCCCCCATTCTCAAGAGAGGTGCTTCTCCAAGCTAGGGCATGGTGGCCCATTTCCAACCATAGAAGGTATAATCTCTATTTTGTGTTGTTTATTTTAGTTTTTTCTAACATATATTCGCTTGCAGGGTTTCATGGCCTAATAGGTTCTTGCGGGTCTCTTTTGTTTGCTTACAGGTCTTCAGGTTTTCTAACAAGTTGTATGCATGGTATTGGAGCTAAACCCATAACCTTGTGTGTAGAGGGGTTTCTTTGTTTCTTTGTTCCTTTCATTTATGTTTCATTTTTCTTGCACAACCACCAGGAACCCTACCCTTCCATCCTATAGATGGAAGATAGCCATTCCTTCCTTGTAGTAAGGGAGAAATCCCTGCTACAGAATTGGCAACCATACCAGGTCGATCCCACAAGATCCCTAAAGTGTTTTTATAAGTTTCAGTTTTTTTTCCTTAGTTTAAATTTTTGTTAAATCTAGCTTATATCTCTATTTTTCTGCATTTCTAGTTACTACCGAGCCTCCTCAAGACCAATCCGAGCCCATTTGGCCATAGTACAGGTTATTGTCGTCCGGATCTGGCTCAGGATAAAAAAAATTCACTTTCCAGAGCAGGTCACTCTTATTAGGATGAAAGAGGGGACCAGGTTGCTCATTCAGGCCTGACAGGTGCGACCAGGTTGTCCATTTTCCCCCGAAAGGTGTGACCCCCTCCCAGAAGTTAGCCTGCTTCTGTCTACAGGTTCTAAATGACCCCCTCTCCTGTTTTTAGGAAAATTTTGCAACTCCCTCGCCACATTTGACCCAAAAAGTGCGTTCTGTCTCTCAGAGTCTGATTTTTTAAACGTTAAGGACTGTTAGTGCGGCTCAACCGCCTCTTTCCATCAAATCTGTTTCTGTTTCTATTTCTATTCATTTTATTTACAACATGTGTAAATCAATGGTCAATGGATTAATGGACATGAACAAATCTTGATTAAAAATTACTGTAATTAAAATCAACATCTTGCTTAGCCCTTCCTCCTCTACCTAGTCATCACCCTTCGGGGTATTTTGGGATAAGACGAAGGGTGAATCTCGTATAGTAATAGGAACTTCTCCTATTATTTTTCAAAGCCACTAAAAATGGGTGACTTGGAAGGTAGAGGGGGTAGAGAAGGAGGGCTTCTCACGACGCTCAGTGTCCTCCCTGTTGACCGACCTTGCATCTGGAGGGTAACCTGTGGATCTATGGATGGGCTTAGTCCCATTGTGTTGAGATCCCAACACCCTTTCCTGGTTGAAGAGAAATATACGTGCAAGGGAGTCACCTAGTCAGGCTATCATAGTTTAGATTCACAAATGGTACATGTGTAAATTTCTGATAATCATTTACTGATGTCATTGACAATGTTCTGAACTCTAGGAATATTCATAAACCATTTAAGCAGCCACTAAGCATAACAGAAAGACAAAAGGAATACACAAAAACCATACCATATAAACCAACCCAACTCAGTTCATGACACTGAGTGAGCCATTAAAATTTACAATTTACACTAAGACAAACATCTGCAGTATTTGAGGACATAAGTCCCTGACTTCCTTAACTATGGCAAGTGCTTGGGCTCAGCCTAGAAACTCATTGTGAGGATTACCATGAGAACCCAAAAGTAGTTGGACGCTGAGAGGAATTACCAAGCAAAACGGGCAACGACCCCCACCGATTGACTAGCACTCCTGTGAGGAAAAATCCAAGCGCTGTCTTCTGGCAGTCTTGGTGGCTGAGTGACCACCTGAAGCCAATAGGAATCCATTAAAACCAGGGTCCAAAATCATCACCATATTTCACTGTTTTGACATACAAATCAGCCACGATTGATCCCCCATGTTCTTCCTCACACCTTAGAGGCGACCCACCACAGTTCGTGTCCTTGAACCAACACCATCGAGACCATTCTTGATGACCCTCTACACCATCAGAAGGCCACATGGCCTCTGATTTAGACTCAGAATCAGACCAATCTGAGCCAGACTTGCATATTGCACCATCAAGCTCCATGGCTGCTGCAAACCTGGACCATTTTTTGACTTAGTGATTGGTAGTGGACCCATGTCCAGACCCCACACCACCACAAACACCTCTGTTGGTGGTCCCAGCATGGCCATGCAAACCATCATAAGCTAGCTGCCACCACCCACATTAACCAATCAAGTTGTCCCACCTAGAACACATGGGGGCAGTATGCCTTCCACCTACACTGCCCCTCCTATCATACATGGGGGTAGTGGCCCTTCCATGGTGCCACAAGTACCCCAAGTTATGTAGGTGCATCATGTACCTACAAACCCCACCACCATGGCTGCCCCATCTCACATCAACCTTGGGTCAAACAGTCCTTTCATGACATGTCTCAACTTGCCTAACTTGGCTCGGTTAACAAATGACCCTATCTGCCATCAAACTTTTTGGCCTCCCATGCCAACCAAACTTCCCTCAGACATTCCCAAGTTTGAAGGGAAGGCAGGAGAGTGTCCCCAAAACAACATCATGACGTTTAATCTATGGTGCTCATCAAACAACATCGTAGATGATTCGATAAGAATCTGACCATTCCATTGTAACCTCACAAGTGCTGCAACCAAGTGGTACATTGAGCTAGCACAAGCAAAGTACCCAGATTTCAAATCCTTGGCTTTCATGTTCCTACAATATTTCCAACTCCCCGTCAGATATGACGAAGGGGTGAATATCTTGTTATCTTGCCACCAGAATACTGCGATCGACATAACCGATCACATCCATGAGTGGTGGTGATGTCGTAGTTTGTGCAAGATCCAACTTGATGACAAGATATTCCTGGATTGGTTCCTAAAATCCTTGCTACCACCTATAGCAAAGGACATTGCATCTGAATGTCCCCAATCCAAATAGGAGGCCATCTTGAAAGTTGAATAGTTTGATCTAACCTATGCACAGTCTGGATACCTTTACACTGTCATTCCAGATGCTCCCTGTGCGGGCACCTCCTATCGGGATGCACCAGGGGCATCTGATTCTATAGATGATATCATAGGTTCTGTCTCTCACCAACCATAGCACCGTTTGACACCACCTGCAATTCCACCACAACCCAGCAACACTGCTAGTGTTGCATACCAAAACCAAACTCTGGACTATGCAAGAATGATATCCCAGTCCGGAGCCACAACTTCTTATGCACAACCTGTGCCACCGCAGCAGGCCCAGGCATTAGCTTGGTTGACACAACAATATGCAGGACAAATGCCCACATTTGTGGCACTAGCAACCATCCAAGTCTACTATGCACCACCGGTGCAAGCTGTTCAAGCCCTCTCCCCTACTCCACCTGCTTGATTGGGATAGATATTTGCACAGCAAAACCATCCCCACCAGCCAGTCCCCAATAACCAACAAGGGCAAGCCAGGAATAACCGACCCTGAAACCAAGGTAACAATTAACCATAGGGAGGCGGTCAGCAACCAAATCCTCCCAACAATGCTACGATGAATCGGCCAGCCCAAAATCCTCAATGACTAAATGCCCCAAGACACAATGCTTTGTTGTGTACAAACCAATCATGCACACTATGTGAGGTCTATGGGAATTACACATATGAGTGTCTCTTCATGGGTTGTCCTAAACAGGCCATCAGAAACGATGTTCAACATGCCACCAATACAATAGACCAAGCCCAACCCAACCTGACACCACCAGGACCTCCTCCTATGGTGCTCCAAAACCCATTACCAGTCCAAGGATTGGTGGCAACTGCACCCCTCCCCAACCAAATTCCAATGCTCCGAGGGAACCTCTGATGGCACAAATAGGTGTCCACCACCTACTAGCTATGACAATGTTGAGGCCTAGAAATTCACAAGCAACAACAGCAAGGGATTCTCCCCAGTCAACATTCCCAACTAGCCCATGACTATTTGGTGTAGGGAATCAGTCTGGTTTGTGGTATGGCTACTGTAGGTCAGGTAACAAAAACAAAAATGTTTTACCAGTTGCAGCCTGATCCACCGTGTATATTTTCTATCTTTTAGTTTTAAGTATGACATGCAAATGCCTATCTAAAATGTAGATTGATTGAGAATGCAAGGAGTGTTCACAATGTGATGCGCAGGTTCTTACCTCTCGTCTTAGGCTCTCTTGCATCTAAATCACACACACAGCAATAAATTAAAACTAACTACCTAACCTATCCCTAGGGAGCAAGATTGTCACTTATTAATGAGTAATGTATTTTGTGCATGCATTGTAATAAGAAATATCAGATAGCTGATATTTCTTTCAAACACATGAACATTTAAAGATATTTGAACAACCAGATCGCCAATTGTTTATGAACAACATGCATTAGTCATAGTGGAAATTTCCATAAAATAAACCAGAGATCACTCATACAAGAACATAGGTTCAAAGAGTTAGAACGATCTCACAGTTAATGGACAAAAAGCTGAAAACGAAATAGTTCCTCTTCAATAAATCCATAGCATAACATTTGAACATTCCACCAAGCTTTCTCCAACATGCAAACTGTAGTTATTTATTGCAAAAGGAAATAGTTCTTCTTACAATATGTCTTCACCAATCTAACTGGGAAAAATTCCTTCTTCATGTCTAGATTCTCTATATTTATACAAAAGAACAAAACTGTTGGGCTGCCCACACAATGACTCTGGGGCTTCCCCAACTCTTCACCTCCCACATTTTCTTTCATTAAGTGCTTACAATATATTACAATAAAATGAATAAGATGCTCATGAGGAGGGACCCACTTGACTATTCAGAAATTTCTTCCATGCTGAAGCTTCTGAGGCAATACTTTCAAATTCAGAAGGTTCTAGGAAACGAATATTTATTTCGAACTTAGCAGCCTGATTTATTATGACTTCTATTCTGGCTACGCTCAGGTGAAGTTGGTCCTCCAACAGCTACACACTAACCGCAGAATGATCTACTTCATTCCTCAGGGTCTGTTCATCTAAAGATTTAATGTAATGTATCCTTTGTTTATCTTCATGATACGTCCTTTGTAAAATTTCCAAAAACAGGTTGTGGTCTGGACAAGTATCCATTCTTTGCTTAGCCTCTACCTGGAATCGATTATAAGTGATCAGAAGTCTTCTGAAGAATTATGCACAAGCCCCTTTTGTCTTCTTAACGGCCTTCTTGAATTCCTCTTCTGTTTTTATGGCAAACTCTAGTAAATCATAGTCTTGCCTTAGGGCTTGCTGATATTTTGATGGCAGATCTGCAGGGGTTTCTTCATTCTCTTCTAATCTCGCCATCCTTCCTGTTAGGATTTCTAATATGTCTTGTGATCTGTCAACAAAATACAAAGATGTTTCCAAAATCTCTTCCAGCAAACTCTCCACTTGCAAGACCTTGCACCTCTCTTCCTCTATGGCCACTTGCAGTTGGTGCATCCTGCTTCTCTGTGCCAGAACATGCTCCTTAAAAGGCTGAAGACTGACCTGATGTTCCTTGGCCTCTCCTAGAGCTGTTGTCAATGAGGTAATTTGTCCTTTAAGCTCTGCATTCTGCCCCTGAGATTGCCTCTCAGATTCCTCCAAGTTAGCCTTCTGCAACTCCAACTCCCCTATCTTGCCTAGCAGCTGCTCCTTCTCTGCCCTCAACCCTTGACATTCTTGCTGCACTTTCTCTAGACTTTCTTGGGTAGCCTCCATAGATCACTTCTCTACTTGGATGAACTGAAGCTCAGATTTTGAAGACTTTATTTGTCGTTGTATGTCATCAAACTTTCTCTTTAACCTATTATTTTCCTCTCTTTCCTTTCTCAGGGTATCTTTGAGCTGGGAAGAGGACTTCTTTGATTGTTCAAGATCAGTCATTATTCTATCCACATTGTCCTCAGAAGCATGGATCAATGCAGCCCCTACTCTGATAGTGAACTTGGGGTCCTTGTCAGTCCCATACACTACAGTTATATCATTTATCATTTTGCCTGACTGCCCCCCAGTTTTGACCTTTCTCTCGGTCCTTTTTACTATCCTTTTCCTTTCCCTATCATAAAAGATAGTGTTTAAATCTGGTACCTCTTCCCCTCTCTTCTGTTCAAAAAGGATTAGCCTAAGCATGGCGACCATAACCTGTCTTGGTGTGATGCCAGTAGCCGCTTCAGGATCTTGAATATCAGGGTTCCCCAAGTCCTGATCCTGACTGCCTGCTGTATCGGAAGTTGAGTGCTCTATCACTATATCTGTCAGCTTTAGCTTTTCTGCTTCCTCCTTCTTTAGCTCCTCATCGATCTTTCTTTTCTTTTCTTCTTCCTCACTCCTGGAAGCTTCTTCTGCCTTTCTGGCTACCTCTTGTGTACCTCTTCTCTTTTCCTCCTCTTCTCCTTTGAGCCAGCCTTTGGCCTCTTATGCTAGTCTCCTAGCATCTTCATTTCTTTTTCTAGTTTCCTCCTCCTCGGCCTTTGCTTACTCATTCTGTCCTTTTCCACCTTTGGTGGTGATTTTCTTCTTAAACCTTCTTCTTAAGGATGTCATATTTTGTGCACTGTGGAAAATGGATTCCTCTCTATCCCAGTGGCTGGTGTATTCAAAATGTACATTCACCTATTTACAGTGCTCTGCCACCTTATTTCGGGAATCATTCCTGTGGAAACACATTTCCCCAACTCTTCCATGAATTTGTCAGCTTTATTTACTCTAGTAAACTTGTAGCTTCCCAAACTGAATTGCAAAGGAGGGTAAGCTGCTTTCTTGTGTTAAAAAATAAAGCTCCCTATGCCATCTAAAAAGACTTGTCTAACTGCCTCTTTGTGGACTACATAGTCAGTGGCATAGTTAGGCAGTAGTGAGGGTGCTCTAGAGCATCCAAACATTCTGAAATATAATCCATCCTTTGTCAAGTAATAGTCTGCATATTCTTTAATCACCTACAATGGCTCCTCTGACATGCGGTTGCACTCTTTCAAGAAAATCAGGGTATACAATGGCATAATGAAGTGCTCAGACACTTCCCTATAGTGTCTGTGGTATTTGTGGGCCCACAGTGGCTTTTATGCTGAGTAGACTGGTGTTCTTTCCCGGTCCCAGATACACCTCATATTGGGGAATGGTTGGTTGCATAGTATATAATCTATCAATATAGAGCTCATGTAGAACTCTAATCTCTTCTGTGACACCCCTCCTAGTGGTGAAGTAATGTAGGCTGAAAGGCTATTGGACAAAATGTTTGCCTAGTTGAAGACTGTCCCCTGTGTTGCAACATAGAAAATGATAGGCACCCACTCCAATTTGAAACTTTTACTGTGGGCCCTCCTGAAAATCTGGTTCAGCATCAGAGCAATGAACCTGTAAGGTGTTCTTAGACTTGCAGTGTCATATTCCCCGATCGGCCTAGTTCTAAAATTATTGCCAGGCATGAGCATCCTTTTCAGTGTATCGACTAGGTCCATCCTGATGGCCTTTAGCCATTCTTCAGTTAGGTATACTTGTGCTTCTGGTAAGTGGTAGGCCAGTGCTACATACCCAGGGCTATAAGCAGCATAGCCCTATTTATCAACATTTGCTAAAATCATGGTGGTTACATATGCCCTGGGAAGAATCCACCCAATCACCTCTGAGCAAAGAAAAAGCTCAGGTCTGGTAGCAATTTTCATTAATGAAGACCTTTCTATATGGGCGTAGATGGTTTCTTCTTCAAAACCTATGTCAGGTACTTCTCGGCGCATAATTAATCTGTAAATTTCCCCCCATTGATATTCGGGTTCCACACCAACTATGCATTGGGTGTCCTCGTAGGTGTATTCGACTTTGGTAATGATTTCGACTTCGGGTTCCTCTTCAACTACGGGAGCCTTCTTCTTTTGATGCTTAGACATCTTGAATTCTGAGAAATTTCCCTGTCATATACAGGAATTTCTTTTAGGTTCTGTTGGGTCATTTCCAGATAACATTCAAAGATAAAGACAATAGTATAAGCGTTTCACCTCATCTATGCTAAACATGAGTGTAGCTTATGAAAACAATAAGAAAACAATGTTTGAAAATCAAATGCTCCTGTCCAAAGACTAAAACCAGCTCATAAAAAGCATGGGTTTTATGAAACGACGAAAAATCCTCTTCCTAATGCTGAATTGAAAACAGTTTAAAAAACCCCCTCTCAGCGTTGTGGATTACAACGTTACTTGGTGCCTAATCTCAAGTGAGGACACTGCAAGTGGTAGCGCACTAGAATATAAGGGAAAGCTAGCTTGCTGTAAAAACACTCGCTTCATGGTCTGAACAGGTAATGCACTTGGAACCTAAACTGGGACGGGGTTCATATTTGAGCTCCAATAGTCTCACCCTAATTGGGAAGTCAAAAACAACATCGCGGTCTTGGTTCGTGAATATGAGGGAGACCGAACTGTGGAACCAGACTCACGACATCCTAGCAGAAAACCATGAAAACACCCCCCCGGATGGCCACATGTAGACTGGGGGAAACTGGTGTGGATAGCATAATGACCGTTTGCACTGGTTTCCCTAGCAATCGAATGTGGTCTACAAAACCTCAACGGCCACGGGAGTCATCATCAAAAAACTATGAAACCCTCCACAGGGAAGCCATACACTTAACTCAAAAATATATACAGGCCGGAATGGGAAAACCTAGGAAAACACTAAACGAGGAGATCGCAAAAGTAGTTTGACCAATCAAATGGAATGGAAAGATAGGCATGAGGGCCTACCTGGCACAGTGCTGCACGACTGGTGGAGGAAAACTGGTGAACTTCCATGGCGGAGCCACCTAGGAGCGAAGGTACCGACAACGAAATTCTTGGTCTGCTCGAGTGAAAACGATAGCATGGAGAAAAATCCAAAATAACAATAAAAAAATAAACACCCCAAACCCCACTCTATATACGTCGTGGTCAACATGTAATCGGCGGGAAAAATCAGATCATCGGGCAGCAAAAAGGCTATGGGATCGACGACCAAGTTACTATCTCCTTCGCAAAGGTGAATGAAGAAAATCTTGAAACGCCCATAATGGCGTTGGCGGGAGAAACAAATCATCACTCGCATCGGAGCTCGCGAGACTAGGGATTTGGGTCAAAACATGGTTAGAGAGTCGTAACGGTGAAAACATAAAGAGAACAAGTTTCGTAGACCGGCAAATCAGATTCAAAATAAACATGCATCAAGCGAATAAATATCAACCAAGTGGAACAAATAAATCAAACTATCAGAAGCATAGTTCTTTCTAGAGCTGCAACGACGAAAGTTGAAAGAACCCAGGACTAGCGAGCCAAAACAACGGTGATCAGAAAAGGATGAAACAACTCTCGGACAACTTCACAGAACCTTTTCCGCAATGGTGGAATACTTATAGACACGGGCTCCTATGGGATTTGAAAACAACTAACGATAAATAAGAATACGTCATAGACCAAATACATTTGACTTCAGACTTGATGTTTGGTTCCTTTCCACAACGGCGGACGCGCAAACAACTAGACTCCTGAATCAAAGTCCAAAACACTTCCGATGGAAAGGAAAAATTAATTCCAACATTAAAACATTTCCCGCATAAAAGTAATCTTTATTCAAACATCAGGAAAAACCAAAAATTGAGCAAAAAAAACGAATCAAAGGAGGGTCCCAAAAAATTTTGAATTTTGGGAAATCGTTGCAGCTGCAATAGACAACTAAAGAGGTCAATTTACAAACTAGATGAAATCAGTATGGAACCAACACTGAACCCACTAACACATCAGCAACATCTACATCTAAAAAAACCAATGCACCTCTTCAGTTACCCCCTTTCCTGCGCCCCCCCATACGTCGGGTTGCCAATAATGCCACGGCTAGAGCTGCTATTAGCTACCACATCGTGGATGATTTGGCCCAAACACCTACAACGATGTCCTCTCTTGAGGTACTCAAAACTTACCCAATGCAGCAGAAATCCTTAGCAGCCACCCTTGGTGCTGTGGATCCCTCTGAATCTAAGTTTATCACATTCGACACAGAGAATGGAGAACCGCGGATGCCATCAACCATTTCCTTCCAAATCCTGGTGTCTATCCAGAATTTGGTCATGCACTGGTGCATAGTGGATGAGGGGGCATCCACATGCATTATGTCTACCATAGTTTGGCAGAAGCTTGGATCCCGAATTCTGCAACCATCCTCCACAACTCTGCAGGATTATGATGGCCATCCCACTAAAGCCCAAGGAATTGTCCCCACTCCCCCATCACATTAGCCGGGAAAATAGTATTGATTGACATAGAGGTTGTCAATGATCAATTGGACTATAACCTTCTCCTCGGAAGAAGTTATATGTACGCTATGAGAGCCATAGCATCAACTATTTTCTATATCATGATGTTCTCCCATGAAGGGAAGATCATGACGGTTGACCAACTAACTTATCACAATCCTCAAGGTCTAACGGTACCCGCTAACGTTATCCCTATGATCAACACCATTGATTCGCAAGGGCTGACCACCACAGGGGCTTCACTTGTTGAGCAATATCCTATCATGTTAGTTCATATTGTGGTTTTTAAAATTATCAAAAATTGAACTAATATATTGCAGGTATTGGGGGGGATGAGGGGTTTAAGGTGGGGGTGGGTAGGGTGGTTTATAAGGATTGAGGTATAAAAAGGGGTGGGGAGGAGTTTTTAAGTATTGGGAGGGGGTTTCAACAAAAAGAGTTTGGGTCAATATCTCTGGAAATTAAGGGTATTCTTTAATATCCCATGATCGCACGTGCTATGTGAGAGGTTCATGAAGTGAAGTCCCCGTGCTGACCACACCCACTAGTGTTATCCCTGTGGTCAACACCATGGTTGACAACATACTAGCCTCCGCATTGTTGAATGTGGGCCCTAGGTTGTTTTTCGATACCACCATGATGGCTTCTTTCCCCTTAGTGTCACCACTGCCAACACCAAATGGGACTGTGGATTTGTGCATGCTCTCATCCAGCACTGTTGCGCCCAAACAACAACCGTAGCCACAGCCCCAACCACAACTACAACATCATCCGTCACCACAACATCAACAACAGTCGCAACATCATCCGTAGCCACAACATTACGCACAACCGCAACCACAACCTCATCCCCACATACAACCATCAGGTATTTTTCTGGGCTCCTCTCCAGTCCACACAATTCCCTTCCTCTTTCCCTCGCCTGGTGTCATGAGCAAGCCAGTAGTGGCCACCTTGAACTTACCCAACTTTACAGTAGGAATTCTCGTGTTGTATCTCGATCCACCGACTCAAACACCAATGCCCCAGGTAGTCTTAACGCCCATGCAACCCATTGCGGTCGAATCTCATCCTCCACCCAGCCCACAAAAACCAGCCACCACACCCACACCGACCCACCCAAAAAGGGCCAGGGAAAAAAATGCAAAAGCTACCGCTGAACCTCGACAGATACCTCCTTGCACTGTCTGTGAAGAACAGGGCCATCCAACTTAGAACTTCCCTAAGATTCCTATAATTTGCTTGCATTTGGATGTCATGGATAGAATGAAAAACCTCCCTGTGGTTGAACTTCCAAGAGGGACAATAGTAAGAAACAAGTCATTGAGAACAAACCATGCTTGTGCCCTTTGTGGATTGTATGGACGCTATTCTCACCATTTCCAGGACTTGTCCGAGTTTTGAATGGCTCTATCCAACCTTAGAAAACATTCCCTTGAATCTAAGATCACTCTGATCGAAGAAGTCCATCCCTAACCTCCGTATTTAGAAACCATGTCCATTTACATGATGTCCAGTTCTATAGACCCTTGTGTCTCCACCATCACCGATGGTCCATGAAACCTATCCCTTCGTTGCTTCTGCAACAATGAGGAGATACTTGAAGTCTTAACCACTGTAGATTACCCTTGGGACAACATGTACCAACCGTAGTCACATCTTCATCCTCATCCACAACTCCATCCGTAGCCATAGCTCCATCCACATCCGCAACCCCATCCGTAGCCACAACCTTAGTTACCAGGGAAACATTGGGATTCATTGCCAATCAACATGATCCTTTTCCTTTTCCTTTTCCTTTTCCTACCACTTGGGATCGTGAGTAACTCTATCTTGGAAACCCACAATCTAGAGGATTTCACACTGGGATTTCCTGTGTGGTACCTTGAACCACCTACCCTACCTCTGAGGCCCCAAGATGTGTTGAATCATGTCCAGCCAATTGAGATGATGTTGCACCTACCTCTAGGTCCATCAAAGACTCCTCCCATCTCTAGGCCTACCCCTCTTCCTCCAACAAAGACTGGGGACAAGGCCACAAATACCACAACCAATACCATTTACATGATCACTAGCACTAGTCGCCCTTCCGTCTCATCGCTTGTGGAAGATTCACCTGATCTATCATGGCACCACTTACGCGATGATGGAGAGATATGTAAGACCACCTCCAGTTTTACCCCATTCCCTTTAAACCATAATGTGGAATCGATTCTTCCCGTAAAAGACCATATTTTGTCATCCTGCCTTTCCAATGACGTTCATCTTGGTAAGGGGGCATACCTTTTCGATGACTTAGACGGTCGACTCTTGAAGAAGCCGCGCAATGGGCTCCACCTCAAGAGAGTTTATGCCTGATATAACCACTATGAGTCCCTTATAGCATAGTTTTTTCCCTTTTTGTTTTTCAACATTTTTCCACCACAAGTCAGGGGCAGCACCATTAGATTCTCATCCAAAGTCACCCGGAGCCTGTTTGAGACACCTTTCACACATCTGGGCTCAAATTTCGTCCTCTATCTCATTATGAGACCATCATCTCATGTTTAACAAGTAATTTTTAGAACCGCTTCTCAAAACTTACCTCGATTTATGAGCCACATCATGGTGATACAAGTGTCTCCAGACCTATACTTGCATCACACTTTCCTATCGCCACTCATGCGGGTTCTCGAGCCATTTCCTATAAGGCACATCATTTTTATTTTAACACATAGCTGTCTACTCCATCCATCGCACGTTATGCAGATATCCAGACCATCGTCCAGAAGATGTATCATTTCCTTTGCATGCATTTAGCATATAACTGCCTCCAGAATTGCACACACACCACATGTAGTCAAGTCCATCCACCACAACTCACACACGACTCTTTTTCCCTCTATCCGAGAGCCACCTCCATTTGCATGCCTCTGCCACACCAACTCACGTGCCTCTACAACGATCTATCCCATGCATGTATTGGTATGTCTAAGAGCCATCTGCTCAATCCATACTGCACGGATTACCTTTGTACCACTGTCCACTGTTCCGACATGGGGCACCGCCTGTGCCACCGCAATCAGTTGACCATACTAGAGTTTCTTTTAAGCTCTTTTTTAACTCCTAAAAGAATGAAAAGATGGCCGAGTGTAGCTGCTTCCTTTCACACTCGTTAAAGTATAGGAAAGGGCATCTACATCGTCTCGTTATCTCCTTTTGTGAACTATGTAGACCATCAAAAGAAAAGGACCACCTTGGCATATTCAAGCCAAGACCGTTCCCCTCTACATACTTTTATGCTTTCTTGGGAAAAGGGGCCGAACTTTATGAAAAAGCTCACCATGTGTTGTCATTAAGCCCTTTTCCAATCTTCTCAACAAGAAAAGATTGTCGAGCAAACTTGTTTTCATTCATGCTCATAAAAGTATTTGAATGACCGTCCAGTCAATATAGGTTTAACCTTTTCTGGCGTAATTGGACTACCAACAGTAAAGCAGTCTCTCACCCTCTATAGGATGGGCATGCTCTCCTATGTATAATTTTATCTTTTTTTGGGCACAGGCGACTACCAATGAAAAAGAGCCCCCACTGGAGTCTTCTTCGTGCTTTCAAACTCTCTAAAATTGAAAGAACCATTGAGCATTTACTTTCTTAGGCTCACCAAAAATCCATGAGATCATACCACAATGGTGTCTCTAGACACCACCCCATAGATAACAGTTTGGCAGTATTCCCACTTTGGGTCTCCTTTGTTCAGAGTACTCTACAATGTGTCTTCCTTGGATCCCATCAGTACCAAAAGTATCTACCTCCCCCAATTATTTCCCATCTACAATGGCATGCCCAGTATTACAGCTATGATCCCATCCCCATGAGTCAGTTTCATTTGTTGTCTGGTCCGCCTTGCCGTCATACTCTGAACAAAGGAAGTTTGAGTCTACTACACTCCCTCTTCCCCTATTCAACTCTTTCCCTTCCCCCCCACCCCCCATTCAGTGGTTCAGTCCTCAGATTGTCTCACATCTTTCGGTTATCTCCCTCACACTTCTGGTCAAGAAAACACCATTGCCTTAACTAGGGGCAGGTCTCCGTTTGTCGACGACAACACACATATTCTAGAGGATAGACCCAAAGGTCCATATATTTTGGTTTTATTAACCTCATTGATGAGTTCCTTGGACCACTTGAGAGGAGTCCTTAGTGCCTCTTGGGATGGTTGTTTCTCATGTGCTCGACTCCAGCTACATCATCGCACCGTTGATATTCGTATAGGGTATTGGTCCGTGCAGTATTTGGTTAAAGACCCCAGATGTCACCTGACTCTAGCACATTGATGAGTCTATTTGAGGGAACTAAATAGGTTTAAATCCCTTGTGATTTCTGGTTTGCGTTGGAGACAGTGTTTAGAATACCCAATGGTGCTTCTATATAGATTTATGATTGATGCAGCATACTTGTACCACAGAGACTCTGACTATCCATCACTAAGTCCATACATCTATGTACCATTCCAGATCCAGCAGGCTATCAGTCATGAAGATATAGCATTCCATGAGAATGCCATCGGTCCAATGTAGTAGTTCTTCATATCAGTATTGTATTCATCCTCTCATTGAGGAAACCACTATGTATCATCAGTTGTACATGATCAACTCTTGTATTATAGAGCATAGATCACATTATTCTTTTGACATTGTTACGAGCATGGGGATGCCCGCCTCGTCCATATACATGTCACACATTATTTGTATCTCACCCATTGATGGGAACCATATTAATACAAAAACCAAAAGCCACAGTGCCCCAGCCCAGGAAGCACCACCTCTCCGCATAAAATCTTATGATGTCCATTGGCCATACGATGAGCTCCTACCCTCACACATCAGGGGGAAATATCTTAACCTGAAAAATCCCTCACTGAGCTCCACATGGCCTACACTACCCAAGGACACCCATACACGACCCTCATTTAACCCCATTTGACCCCCACACCCTCAAAAAGGCTCAAAAATATGCAAAAGGGCTTAAAATCCCCTAAAAAGAGCCAAAATAGCTCTCATAGGGGCTAAAGCCTCCAAAAAGGGGCTAAACCCCCTCAAAGGAGCCTAAAACCCCCAAAAGAGCTAAGGATTGAGAAAAAGGGGCTAAAATCCCCAAAAAGGGGCTAAAGCCATAACCAGGGGCTTAGAACCCTAAAAAAGCTATAAATAGAGGGGTGGGGGTCACTCTCAAAACATTCCTTCCTTGCATACTATTATGTTGCCTGAGTGAGTTCCTTGAGACCATTTTTCTCTCAATCCATTCAGTCTCCCTCTCATCCATCCTCCCATTGAGCCATAGCTCCCTCCATTCTCAAGAGAGGTGCTTCTCCAAGATAGGGCATGGTGGCCCATTTCCACTCATAGAAGGTATAATCTATCTTTTGTGTTATTTATTTCAGTTTTTTCTACCTTGTATTTTCTTGCAGGTTTCATGGCCTAACATGTTCTTGCAGGTCTCTTTTGTTTGCTTACAGGTCTTCAGGTTTTCTAACAAGCTGTATGTAGGGTATTGGTGCTAAACCCATAACCTTGTGTGCAGAGGGGTTTCTTTATTTCTGTTTCATTTTTCTTGCACAACCACCAGGAACCCTACCCTTCTGTCCTATAGACGGAAGGTAGCCATTCATGTCTTGTAGTAAGGGAGAAATCCTTGCTACAGGGAGGTATGCAATACTTCCATAATGTAATGCTAACCCTTATTATTATTAATTTTCATATCGAATTTGGAACATCTATTACATTTCAACACTTGCTTAGGATGTTAGAGACATCAAAGGAAACAAAGGAAAGACGAAAAAAAAATAGTGAGCACAAGATTGGGCCTGGTGGTTATTCGAATTTGGCAGCACGAATTGTAAGTATCAAAAATCCGATAATGCATCCCAATAATAAATTGTAAATTATTTTCATTTTAATGCAACACAAAATGTAAAATTAATGGCATTACACAAATATGCATGACGACCAATTCAAAGAAGTTCCCACTCAAGAAGACTTGAAGCTTGGATTCTAACATGGCTATTAAGTTGTTGTTGAATGCTGAAAAAGCAGAGCCTGGGAAAACATGGTCTTCTATTAATCCATCTAGTGCACGAGTATATAAAATCTATATAGTTTAATGAAATTTTGTTACTTGTCATGCAATCTATTCATTATAAACAATTAACATAAAATATTTATTCTATTTTGAGCACGAAAGAAATGATCCCCTTAATGTTGATGATGGACAACAACCAGTTGAAGATCATGCTTTGATTCATGGTAATGAATTTATTCATATGGTATAGTTTTATATAGAGCATTCCAGGTGGTGAACATTAATTTTACTTCTCCATATTTCAAATGTAGAGCATGTAGAGGGTCACATTGTACATGTTGATCCTAGACAGGAAAATGAAGAACATGATGTGGTGTATATAATTGTAGAAATTTTACTATTGCTATTTCAATCATCCCTTGAAACTTGTTACAAATATCCTTGGGAAACATTTTGATATTTTAGATGAAAAATTGGAGTTTTGATGTGATTGATGGTCATATATACTTTGTTTTGGTGTTCCGCATGTTTCCTCAAATGAACTCTTATTACCCATTATTTTACTTGAATATTATTATAATTTACATTGTTAAATTAAACATTTTCATCAAACATAAAATGTTCATTGTTAATGTTGTTTTTATTCATTGAGACAAACTACCGAGACTGTATTTTTTTAGCTTCATTTTGTTATTTTCATAAACAAACAAATCTTTATTTGAGGGATCCTACCATGAAATTATTGCAATAGGAAGATATGTGTAGTATGTTGAAAGATGTTTTGAAAGGTAAATCAAAAGTAGACATTTCCAAGCTCCAAAACTCAAGGGAAGTTGTACCAAGAAATTATAAGTATTGACAACATATGCGTATAATTTACTGCACATGGGTAAGAGCAATGATGCATTATCATGACATACTTTTTAATTGTAGCGGCTTTAAAACATTTTTATTTATAGCTACAAATTTTCATGTTTTCATATTTCATTTTTATTGCAAGACATGTTAGAAACATAAGATATTTTACTCACATATTGTTGCTTTGAATATGCGCTTTACTACGATTTGTTTTCCATCATTTGCGCCTTTAACTGTTTTTAATCAATTTGTTCATGCTTGATATTACATATGAAATTATGAAGCATTCTTTAAAAAGTAAACACGTCAAATTTATATGTGGAATGTATGGTTAAATGCAGGTTTATATCTTTGTCTCAATTCATAGTAATTTTATTGTATCCATAATATTTTGAGGAAGGTATTGTTTCTACTTTGCAAGTATTCAAGTGAAGGAGATTTTGTTTCTATTGTTTCTATTGTTTCTATTTTGCAAGTATTCAAGTGAAGGAGTATCCAAAGTTGAAGGGTTACTAAAAGCTTGGACCAATCTACATAAGAAAGGTACACAATTTTGATTTCCAAGTCCTACTTTGATTATATCCAAACCATATGTTGGAAATAACCATTTGCTAAGAAGATAGAAATGTTGAAAAAAAGTTAATTGTTGTGTAAGTTATTTAGTTAGGGCATAATTTTCTAGTTTGAGTTGTGTGGATTTGAGTGGCATGTATCCTTAGATTAAGTATTTCAAATTCATGAACTATGAAAGCCTATAAGAAGGGAATTTTCCTCATTAATAAAATTGGTTTATCTCTTATTTATATAAGATACACATTTTTGGGCAGAGGGTAATTATATGTTTTTTTTTTGCAAGTAAGTAATTTCTTATCATTTGGTTGAAAAGAAATAACATCTTAAATTTATCCCTCTCATTTATACATTAGTATTATCTAGAATCCTCCCTTCCACCATACATCATATGTTTCTCTTCCTCAACTAATATGTCTTGGTCCTTTTGGTTTTGTATTGACCATTATCCACCCATCAACCTTCTTCAATTTATTTTCTTTGTAATTGCCTCCACCCATTAAAATACTGTGTAGCACACCTATTATTCAACATAAATGTATCCACATATATATTACTTGTTAAGATTTATAGACGTTTTCATCCCACCCCAAGATGTCCTATTGTGTTATGTCACCATTGTTTAGGGATTATGGAGGCTTCCCTCCATCCCAAGTCTTTTACTTGTGATGCATCACCTTTCTTAGGGATGCATAAATCTCAAAATATCTCAACCATCCATTCTTACAAGAAACCCTAATGAGATCCATCACCTAGGGTTTCAATTGTATATATTACACATTGTCTCCTTCTCTCTCTCTCTAAATGGATCCTCACATTTCATAAAATTTTGAGGATGTACAACTTGTTTTGAAAAGTGTGGTCTAAGAATTGTCGAATTCTCTAACTAAATACCTTATATCGCAATCTACAGTCTCAACAAACACCTTCTAGATCCACACAAAAATGTCATTACCTATGTATGGTGGAACCTTAAATAGTTTTTTTAATTTTTTGATATGGAGCATCACTACCTACTTCTAAATATGCCCAACTATGAATAAAGAACAATTCCTCCTTGTAGGAAGTAGTTTAGAAGGACTTGGCATATCCTAGCCGCAATATCAATAAGATTGTATGTATGTATATCATATATGTGGAGTGAAATGAAGAATATACCACTATAAATACTCCTACACTCATAAATACATGGGAAACCTTATTCTAGGCCTTGGAAATCATTTTTTATTCACTAGGTTATTTATCTAACCTGGTGTGAATGTGGTTATAGTTTCATCAAGCCCTAGATAAATCTAGCCAACATTTTTTGATGTTTTAGCCAAGACTTTTCTCCAACTTAAAATCAAATATCTTGAATGACTACTTGTACTTAAGTTAATATCTATTTTTCTTACTATTTTTCTTATCGAATTATGTATGTTTGAGATCACTTAACTAGATGAATATTTTCTTCATGCCCTAGACATTGAACAAATATTTACCAAGAACCATATATTTATAGAATTTAGTAACCTTAACCCTAAAACTAGCTCCAACCCTAACACTTTTACTTCCCTAATGCTCTATCCTTACAAATATGAAAAACCCATTATCCATATCCCTTTCCCTAATTCCTCCTATACTCCATGATGATTCCATTATCAGAAGAGCCAAATTTGTGATGTTGTTGAAAGTTGATGCTTATGATGGAAAATCCATCTATTTTTTTTTCATGATCAAACAAGTGATTTTATCAAAACCCCTCTTCCAATGAACCTTCTTATCCTCTTGAAGGTGTTTCTCTTCCCATTATTACTAACACCATACCATCCTTACCACTGCTAAGACATTCCCAATTTGAATTAACTCCAACACTCCCTTTTACCTAGAAATTCCAATTGAAAGACTAATAAGCCATCATTATCCTTGTCAATGGAATCCAAAATAATTTCATATTTCTGCTTCTCGGCATATGTGTTATCTAGCATGATTTCCTTGTATAACAAATATATATTGCTATCGACTCTTTTGTAATTCTAGTAAGATCCTTTGAATTTTCCATAGATGTCCTTCAATGATTCCTGGAAATGGCAGGGGGGATGAATTTCAGCTTCATGTCAATTCGCCTCTTGGTAAGTTTTTAGTGAAAACCTATTCTTTGTCGATTTATATGTTGATTTGACTTCAAACAGAGTAATCAACATCATTTTTTTTTTATTCTTGAGCATCTACATTCAACTTTTGGTAGGTTTGTAGGAAAAATACAAGCCATGCTAATTGTTTGTGTGAATTCCTACACTACTACATATGGATCCATTTTCCCACGAAATGTTTCCACGAAAAAGTTAAAAACGTTGTTTTCGTGGAAAAATAGTTTAAATTTTTGGAAAAAAATTTGAAAATGGCCCGGAGTTTGTCGCTATATCGACGTTCTTGACCTTTTGTCGCTATTGTGACGACAGTTTTTTGCTATTGCGATGATAGTTCAAGAACATAACAATAGGAACAAAAAGTCAAGAACATCTCTATAACGATGAAGTGCCAATGGGCCGACGTTCTACAATTGACACAATTGACTCAAATCTTGTGATTGGGTGGGCCAAGCATCATTACAACATTAAAACTATAGGATCGATCCCCATTATCAATCAAATTTATAAGGCTCAAAATCATTTCATAATTTTTTTTTTACTGATGTTTACTAAGATTTTAACACTTGGTAATTAAAACCACTTCATAATAAATTCTATGGCGACAAGTAGGTTTTGATTTGATGAAGAACTAAATAAGATTATATGTTTTTGTATAAGATAGAAGTAAAAGATATAATACTTTGAGGACTATAAAATCATAGAATAAGAAAGGACAAAAAAATGTGTTACTTTAAATTATTTATATATCAAAGTATTTATTAATGGTAAAGACATATTTGACTTCAATTTCTCAAATATCAATATAAATATTTTTTTATGGGGAAAAATGAAGTCCTGGTCAAACTCATCTATGACAGGTAAGTTACTAGACAACTAAAATGAAACAAGTACCCATCCATAAAGAATTTTACTAATCCACTCCCACTCCAACATTTATCAATGTCGACTTAGATTTTGATGATGAAAAACTAGGTGTTGTCTTGACTTCTCATAGTTTTCCATTCCTTCTTCTTTTATGATATATATAGATATAAGACTATGCTTTGTTTTGAGACCATTAATGGGAATAGTATATTAATTGTTTATACATGAATTAGACATAGTGAATAAAATATTAAATTGTTAAGGCACATTGCTCTCTTATATTTTGTACATTCTTAATAGAATAATTAACCTTAAGAAAAGGAAATCGAAATTGTTAAGGCACACTGCTCTTTTATCTTTGTACATTTTTAATAAAATAATTAACCAAAAAACAAAAGGCACATTTCTCTTTTATCTTTGTACATTTTTAATAGAATAATTAACCAAAAAAAAGATATATGAGATATAAAGTACAATTTTAATGTCATTATATTGTAAGTTTAGGTTTTAGTAAATAATAAATATTTTCAAATTATGGGAATATGAAGTGAGTAATCATTTTTATTATCCTTGATATTGTAAGAGGGTTACACTTGTGATAAATAAAGCTTGCATGATGATTTAATGTATGGACTTGGGTACATGTGAACCTTGGCTTAGAGATGTTGCTCTTCTTTGATTGATTTGATAATGAGTTGTTGATAATAGCAATTGGATGAGGTCTCTTCATGGCATTTTGATGGATTCCATAACATGTTGTTAATAGCTAACATCTTGATGAGCTCTCTCTTTTTTAACAATGTTAGCATGCTTGGAATATTGTTTGCTTAGCATTGATGCAATTATTTAACACTTTGTGCATTTTATTGAGTGGGAAGCCATCAACTTAGTGTCTCCCTAAGTTTTAAAGTGTGGATAATTATGCCTTGATGACATGAATTCCTATGGTTTGTACATTACTATGTTTGGCATTAATCAGTTAAGATCACTTTGCACGGTTCCAACAAGATTATTGATATACGCATGTGGGTTTGAAGTCTCCTAGCTAAAATGACTTAACATATATGAGTACATTTCATACATATTCCTTCAAACCACATTATGCTTAACATCCATTTATGGAGAAGTAGCCTCGTGCACACTTAATAAGGGTTATTTGGGTGTATCCATCCTTGGTTGAACTCTATTTGACCACATGGAGGATTAATACTAGACCAACCTATCTCTTTGACCACATGTGCCATATTGAGGAGGTTTTTCTTGTTTGATTCCGTTAAATAAGGAGGAACCCACCTAGAGAAATACACGCAATGATGTAGCCACCATATTATTTTATTCATTATTGACTTCACAACATGAGATGGTTATGAGTTAAGATTATTTTATTGTTTTTAAAATTCTTAATTGTTTTTTTTCATATAGTTGGTCATGTGTGGGATGCAATACATTTATACATTGAAAACAATATTGATTGGATGGAGCAATGGATTGAACAATGTACATAATACTATGGTACATTAACCTAGAAAGGGGTTAGTAAAATGATTAAAACAATGCTTCTTCATCGAGAGGAATATCTCAAACTTCCGCAAAGGGAAACTGATTTAGCATGCGGTTTAAAAGATAAAAAGGAAAGTATATTTACCCTTATCGTTTTTTTTCATTGTTTCACATTGTATTGAAATATTTCTCTCGTTTATGTATTATTATATATTTATTTACTGAGTTAGGCATGATGCAGATAATAATACATCACAATGCTATGTGGTGCAATGGTCGTAAATTTCGCATCAAAAAGTTGGAAGACAAGAGGAAAACATTTGATTGTGGGATAACTGCAGTTTTTCAAGTCACTAGTGTTTCCTCTAGAAGTGACAAGCATCCAAAAGTATCTGAAAATAGGTACTATGGTTATTTGGAATATATACTCGAGTGTGACTTTAATTCCTTTAAAGTAGTTCTGTTTGAGGTCAAATGGTACAGGATATGAATGAATGAACGTGAACCCGAAAGAGCTGTTATTGAGCATGCCAATGGATTTTCCATGGTTAATACAAGGGCACTTGAACAGGGTACAGAGCCTTATGTTCTTCCAATTCAATGTGAGCAGGTATTTTACTCAAAGGTTCCAGGTAAAGCAAGTTGGTCGTACATAGTTAGATACGATCCAAGAGGAATACCAATCAAGTATAATATAGTAGAGGAAGAAGACAATGTTGAAGAAGAAGGTGATGTAGATCAGGAGCAGTTGGACGTCAATGTAGATGTGTCAAATGAATAATCCGATCAAGAAGTTGATCATCCAAATGATGTAGCAGGTAATGAAATTGACATTGACGATACTGATGATGAATATCTAACCGAAAATGACTTTGATCATTACCCTGATATGAGAGATCTTTTCAACGATAGGAATTCAGAACCAGAGATGTTGAGTTAGATGAAGAAGACTTTGAATTATGACATTGTACTAAATTTTGGAATCTAGGAGGTATGTGAGAAATGTTTTTTGCATAATGTATTATGTTTATGACTATTTATTTATAATTAAACCATCGTTATCATCATCATCGTCATCACCATCATCACAATCTCCATCATCATCATCATCTGTCATCATTATCATCTTCATCATCCTCATCCTCATCCTCATCATCTTCGTTGTCATCATCATCATCATCATCATCATCATCATCATAATCCTCGTCATCATCATAGTCATCATCACCATCATCACCCTCTTCCTCCTCCTCATCCTCCTCCTCCTCCTCCTCATCTTCATCATCATCATCACCATCAATGTCGTCATCATCATCTTCTTCATATTCATCATTATGATGACGAGGACAGTGATGATGTTTATGAAAATGACGATCATCATCATCATCGTCATCACCATCATTATCACCATCATCATCATCATCATCATTATCACCATTATCATCATCATCATCACCATCATTATCATCTTCATCATCATCGGCATGAACATCACCATCATCATCATCATCATCATCACACGAACTAATTAGGCTATATCATCCTTTCCCTTGGTACTTTCTAGTATGGAATTTATTATCTTAGAATTAACACTTCATATGACCAACCTATCACTTCATAGGGAATTCACAATATGCTCTATGCATTTAAACTAATAGAAGTCACTCAAATCTTAAATATGAACAATTTATCGACATTTTCACAAATTCCCTAAAATAAATCCAAGTTCTTAGAGATTTGGTCTATGCTAGAAGTCAAGAAAACTATAATTGAGGGGTGATGAGCTTCAATGTCTCCTTCATAATTCTAATTTTATCATGTTTGTAAATCCTTCAATCCTATCACAAGTTGTTCTTAACAGTGGAGGTTTAGGGAATTTCAACACTTGGAATAAGTTTAAGGTCAACCTGATGCAATGCAATTATAAATTTAGTATGGTTTTAGGTGTTTCCTTAATGTGGTTTTGTAATTCAATAATTTAGTTATCCCAATCATGTGTTATACATGAGTGATTTGATGACTCCAAATATAATCTATTATAGAACACTTTCCATTCCTTATCATGTGATTAGTATATTATATTTAAAGATCATGAAAGATCATTTGTAGAAAATTGATACAAAATATATGCCAAATGTAATTTCATTTTTAAATATTAATAATTTCCTTTAGTGTTGTGTACCTTTACCTTTTATCTGAAGGTAGTTTCTACATAAATATTGGAGTAACTATTTTAATTTGTGTGTGAGTGGATGTACTCAACATGTCAATCCTATTGACTCTTTTTTGGTCAATAAAAATAGAATTAGGAAGTGTTGTTATTTCATCCCTTATTGAAAATTTGAAAACCTAATGCCTAAGTGAATCTAACCAATTTACATTCAAGTATTATATTATCTATTATTGATCCTTCATTAATCATAAAAAACATACTTTTGTTTTGATTTCAATGTTGTAGTGTTACTGAATCTCATAAACTTATTAGCTTGCTTATGGACCTCATTTGGCATTGGATGGATAGTAAAATATTAAAAAAACAAAACAAAACAAAAATACATAAATAATAAAATCTAAAATAATAAAACAAAACAAAAATATATAAAAAATAAAAATAAAAATAAATAAAATATAAAAAAAACAAAAATATATAAAATAAAATATATTATAATAACACAAAAAAAACAAAAATAGAAACAAAATATAAAACCACAACATCCTTGACACAATATTTTCTCGTGAAACAAAGAACCCAAGCAATAATTTCACAGCAGAGCCGACACAATATACCTCCACATCCGGAGGTAACGCATAGGAGGTTTGCCGAAGGTCACGCAGAGGAGGTCACCGGAGGTGCTGTTAGAGTTCAAGTGTGTTTATGCCTGGGTACCATTTCAATACAGTAAGTGTTTCAAATTTATTGTTGATGCCAACATGCCAGTCCGACCGAGCTTTATGTAATCCCCCTACCTTCTTCATTGTAATATCTATTGCGGCATATCTGCAATTTAACATAACATAGTTTTTTCAATCTGAATTATTCCATAGAGTGGAGTGATTTGAGGGTGGTCAGGGTTTGTAGAGGAAGAGGAAATTTTGAATAGGTAGAGGAAGGTTTGGAGAGGTCAAGGTTTGCAGAGGTAGAGGATGGTTTGCAGGTCATACAGAGGTTGACAGAATACCCCCCAAATCGGTGAGTACCCTAGAATGATTGAGCATGCTCCAGTTTTGCTCAAATAATTCTGATTTGGAATTATAAAAAACAAGTTCTTTATGCAGAATAAATATTTATTTAACATGTATTTATACTGGAATGGAAAAGGGATGATAAGGTTTTGCTCCCAGAGAAGCTTCAACAACTAATCAACTTAAGAAATTCTAAAAACCTCATATATCACGATCCTAGGTATCTCATGCATGTTTTAAAATGAATGGCAATATAATCGGCTATTCAAATGGAAATATAATCTTCCTATATTTCCATATTTTAAATTGGACACCAGTTAATAGGTCAAATTTAGGATGGAAATTGGCTTGAAAAACTGCCAGCACACTCCGGGGCCGAAGACCAATGATTGTCTTGGAGCTGAAACACTTGTAATGTTGTTGGAAATTATTCTAGAGGGTTCAACTACTTGGACTACCATGTTGACCCTATCTTATCTAATAATCATTGACCCTACCCTACCAAATAATCTTGGTCATTATGACCTAGTTTTATTGGAGATAATGGAATTGGTGTTGATATCTCTGTATGCTATTATCAGATATATAATTACAAGGAGTAAAAGTCGACCAATTATAGAATGCCTTTTGTGCAGCATGGGTTTTCATCACTTTGTGGTCTGAACTTGCTTCTTGATATATTTGTTGAATTACAAAATTTTAATCTTGCATTATGAAAAACATAAGCGCTTTGAATCCTTAGAGATGGCTTGTTAATTGTGCCACTGAAGCTTTTCATTGGCATTTATGATTTAAGTCTGAAGCCTTGGGTTTGAGGTTTCTAGTATCATTTTGAAGAGGAAAGGTAGTTTGAGAATTCATTGTTTTCACATGTTTCCTATGGTGTATGGTGTGAAACTACACACTCAGTTTTAACTTTTGACATGCCCTTGTAGAGATTTATGGTTTTGCACATTTCTTTCTATTGCATGTAAATTGTAATGATAACATGTTGTGATATTGCATGGTATGTTTTGATAGTGTAAGAAGCTCTAAACTTGTCTGTTTTATATGTTGTTTTAATAGATGCTGTAGTACTATATAAATTTATGATTTTGGATATCTCTTAACTGCTCTTTTTGGAAATATATTCCAACAAACAGTATAGTTGAGTCTGACTGATATATATCAGCTTGTTTTTGGTTAGCAAAAAATGATGTATTTTACTTTTGAAATTATATTTTAGCTACAATGAGAAAACTTACATGCTTATGATCCTTACCACCCATGACCTAGGAATCACAGGTTTGAATATTTTGAATGATTAACATTGAAGAGCATTTTGTATATCCACTAGAAAGACTTTCCATAGTGTACAAGAAGAGTGAAGAAACTTTGTAATATTACTACTTGTATTTTAATTTGTTTCTTGTTATTTCTTGTTACTTGACATGAAAAGTACATACAAGATGTCTTCAAAAGACAAGAAAATTTCATACAAGATTTCTTGTTTCTTTGAATAATTTATTTATGGAAAGATGCAGCTTATTTTGCATTCTCATGATCCTTACTGCCCATGGCTCGGGTTTGAATATTCCCAAGGACTAACATTGAAGAGAATTTTTTGTTATGTACCCACTAGAAAGAGTGTTCATGGGGTACAATGATATTGAAGAATATTTGTAATATTATTGCTTGTATTGTTTTTTGTTACTTGACAAAAGTCAAGAAAAATACAAACATCCTTTCTTCTTCCCTTCCAATATTTTGGAAAGCATGCATGTTGTAATACACCAAAAAATACTAACATCACAGTGTTCTTATTGGATAGCTTGTTAGGATTATTAATCCTCCCTTGACCATACTATCTATTAGATTAATTATCCTAACTTAGGAACCTTAATTAATTAATTGAGTCCACTAGTACCATTGGGTTCACTTGGCCTAATGGGGACACATGTACTAGTCAATAGAGTGTGGGGAACACTGCTATAGGTTAACTATCACTTATTGCATGTGCATGAATCAGTTTGGGCACCTCATAGACCAATCCCTACATTTTAGGAGCCACTGGGAGTCTCGACACCAACCTACTTCAGTTAGTTGGAGTTAGTACTAGTTAGTCTCAGTTAGCCCCCAGTTACTTTTAGTTAGTTCACAATTAGTTATCTAGTGCAAGATTTTCATGGATAATGCATGGATGCATGTGGAGTAGGCATATTTTCCCACCTACCACACTCAGTTGCACTAAGTTAACTAGCTTTCATTGATTGTTTGAGATGTTGGACATCTGGGAGTTTATCTGTTGGACTCCAACATTGATTGAGACACCATGAATTAGATGGTCAGTTAGATACAGTCAGATCCAATGGATAGATTTGAATTGCATGCCATGCATTCGAATTATTTTCTTATGTAAACTATTGTAACACCGGATTTTATTATTGTGAGTGATACTATAAATTCCTGAGCAATACTTGTCTGATTCCTGTGTGGTTTGTTTTGTTCAGTTTGTATCTTCATTCTCCATCCATTTAATGTAAACATTATTAGAACTATCTGCTAGAAGATATAAATGGAATTCAAATTCTAATATGGTATCAGAGCTTTCTCAGGCAGGTTTCATGCTTGTTACCCATCAAACATTAGAAGCAGCTGCACTTCCACAGAAGTCCTCTATGAAAATTTGATAGCTCTAGATTTATTCATAGCAGCAGAGAGGGTGTGATGGACCCTGAAAATATGTTCATGTCAAGAGGAAAAACATGATTCTAACAGTTCAGATATTTTTAGTTTTGCAGTGATATTTTGTAGGTTCAACTTCATATGGATTTGATATTATCAGTTCCTCTTCATATCTGAAGAGACAAGGTCTCTATGAGGTATCTATGGGACTTGGTAAAGAGTCTCATAAATATGAGAAAGACTGGATAAATGATAGTGATAGAGCTTATGGAGAAATATGTGGGACTTTTTCTCGAAGCTTTCTTATAAACCTTATTGAGTTTGCAGAATACCCAAAGGATCTCTAGATAGAACTGGATAGAATCTTTGGGAAGAACAATGAGCATTGTTATAGCAATATGGGGAGCACATTCAGAACCACAAGACTTATTTACTCAAAATTCTCAGCCTATAATCTCTTTGATGAAGTTTTTCAAGATGAAGAAGAAGCAGAATCTTCCTCACAATCAATTCAAATTGAAGAAAGTCTCCTTGGAGTGACACCTTCTCCTGCTGCTCCGAAAGTGTATGAGATATCTGATATGTCATCTCCTCACATGGATGATATATAAGAATACATTCAAATATATGCTATTAAATAAAATCTATCCTTCCATTGTATGCAAACATTCTTCAGTGATTCTTCTATTTTAAATTCTGTGCATAGTTTACCGATCATTTCTCCAGGAAAGGGTGAGGAATTTGATTTCTCTGTCTCTAATGATGTTGTTGGTGTGAAGATAAGTAATTATTTGGATCTTTTTGAAATAATATCATATTTTAGGACTGATACATTCACTCTCATTGATCTATGGCTTCCAACAAATTCCTACATGATTACATGCATCGATACTCAGGGTTTTAAAGAAGGGGAAAACTGTGCATCTACCATCTCGATGGAGCACATATTGGATCTGATATGATATTATTTGGATCTGATCAGATATTACTTGGTTCTAAGGTTCAAGAGATTTCAGTACTTCTTGTAGCTGTTCTCATCAATTTTGGTGTGAAGAAACAAGTACCAAAAATCGTTTTCAAAGGTTTTGAAGAAGGAGAAAACTGTGCATCTACCACCTCGGTGGAGCACACTCTTGGATATGATATGAAATTTATTGGATATGATATGATATTATTTGGATATGAACTGATATTACTTGGATATATGGTTCAAGAGGTTTCAATACCACTTGTATCTGTTCTCATCAACTTTGGTGTGAAGAAACAAGTACCCGGAAAATCTCTCTCAAAATTTCTGCTGGGGATTTGATGTTAGTTTTCTCTCATTAGTTTTTTGATATTATATTTTTTAAGTATTTGGATATTTTGGAAATAGTTTCAGGTTGTAGGAGTGATCCATTCACTCTCATTGATCTCAATATTCCAGCAAATTTCTACATGATTGCATGCACCGATATTCAGAATTTTGAAGAAGGAGAAAATTGCACATCTACCATCTCGGTGGAGCAAACTCTTGGATCTGATATGAACTTTATTGGATCTTATATGATATTTTTTGGATATGATCTGATATTACTTGGTTCAAGATTCCAGGTTCATGATTTTTCAATACCGCTTGTCATTGGTTTCATCAATTTTGGTGTGAAAAATCAAGTACTGCAAGTCTCCTTCAAAATTGCTGCTGGCGATTTGATTTCACTTCACAATTTTGGATCTGATATGAACCTTTTTGGATCTGATTTATTTTCTGATATGATAATATGTGGCTCAGGTTTTAAGATTCAATATCTTACAGTATTGCTCGTAACAAGTTTCATCAATTTTGGTGTGACAAATCAAGCACCGCAAGTCTCCTTCAATTTTGATGCTGAGGATTCGATGTTATTTTTCTCTTATGAGATTGCTGATATTAGATTTTGTGAAGTATTAGATATTTATGAAGATATATCATATTATGGAGCTCAATAATTCACTCTCCATAGTCTCAGGGCTTCTGTACCTTTGGTCACATGCTCATCTCCTCACAGAACTAGTAAAGAGGAAGACATTTTGCATCCGACTAGACACTTGCTCCTAACACTTGGGGATGATTTTACCACTCATGGTTTGATGTTCAAGGATGAAATATATGAGTTTCTTGGGTGTTACTCACATGGTTCAAATTTTCAAGCACCTTTGCTCTCTCTTTAGATGATTTCAGCCGCTCTACATGGGTCCAGTTTTCACCGTGCAGTTGTTTATATTTCTGATTCAGTTGAGTGCATTGTTCTTATTCCAAAGAGGAAGCTTCCTACAGAAATAAGAACTTTGTTTAGATTCATGGGTTCACCTGCATAGAGCCAAGATACTAGTGCTGCATAGTAGAAAAAAAGTTCACAAGTTTTTTCAAAATTTGTATTCCTGCTTATTTTGAGGGGGCGTTTTTTGCCCATGAGGTTTTCCCATATTTCCTCAGTTGTATTAAGAAACATTATGTCTTTTAGATTGTACTTGGGTGACCTATGGTATTGTTACCAGGGCCCATAGTTGTCCAAGTTAGGATTCAGGGGGGGTGTTAAGATTATTAATCCTCCCTTGACCATACTTTCTATTAGATTAATTAGCTTAACTTAGGAACCTTAATTAATTAATTGGGTCCACTAGTACCATTGGGTCCACTTGGACTAATGGGGACACATGTACCAGTAAATAGAGTGTGGGGAACATTGCTAGAGGTTAAATGCCACTTACTGCATCTGCATGCATCAATTTCGGCACCTCCTAGACCAATCCCTACATTTTAGGAGCCACTGGGAGTCTCGACACTGACCTACTTCAGTTAGTTCGAGTTAGTACTAGTTAGTCTCAGTTAGCCCCCAGTTACTTTTAGTTAGTTCATGATCAGTTAGATAGTGCAAGATTTGCATGGATAATGCATGGCTTCATGTGGAGTAGGTGCCTTTTCCCACCTACCACACTCAGTTGCACTGAGTTTATTAGCTGTCACTGATTGTTTGAGTTGTTGGACATCTGGGAGTTGATCTGTTGGACTCCAACATTGATTGAGACACCATGAGTTAGATGGCTAGTTAGCTACAGTCAGATCCAATGGATAGATTCGAATTTCATGCCATGCATTCAAATTATTTTACGATGTAAACTATAGTAACACCAGATTTTATTATTGTGAATGATATTGTAAATTCTTGAGCAATACTTGTCTGATTCCTATGTGGTTTGTTTTGTTCAGTTTGTATCTTCATTCTTCATCCATTTACTGCCAACATTATCAGAACTATCTGCTTGAAGATCTAAATAGCATTCAAATTGTAATATAGTTGCATGGACCGATGCACATTGAGATGACATCTTGTCCCAAAATTAGCGAATAGTACGAATATTTCCTCCTTAGCACCAATCTCTAGCAAGTATATATATTTCCTGCACAACCTCATTCTAACTGAACATTGTGTAGCTAAGTTAGTTTTAAAAGCATGCATTTCACCAGAGCAGATGTTTCCCTACATGATTGTACTCTATGCCCTCAAAAGACATCTTGCATTGTCAGTCCTGATTTATGAAGTCTAGTTTTGACTGCTATTCTTTGGTTATTTATCATTGTACCCTAAAATTGCTTACTTAATTGACATTCGTGCTTTCCATATAGCCTGACATTCCATGCATTTTCATCTGCATTTAGATTATATTATGGAAATAACTTCTTGATCCTTCAAGATTGTATGAATTGAGTCATATGGGAAGTGGACTTTTGACTCTTTGACCTACTTCTGGCTCAGGAAGGGGAGTTCACTTTATTAGACCTAGGCCAAATTTTTTTGCAATTAGATACCTCAAAAAATTTTCCCATGACATAGAGGACAAACATTGATGGAAAATTGGATGATTGATTTGGTTAACTTGTAACTTGCTCACATCCTCATTTTCATCTATTAATGGAAAGGCAGGCCAAAGTGGCTAGAGAAAGAAGGGTCCAAAGCCCAATGTCATAGGATGGCTAGGATAAAGGTCCACTTATTCCATCATAATCTTTTTCAAAGTCAATTTTGATGAACAAGGCATCATATCCCAGACATTTTCCCCAGAATAAATTTCCCCATATAAATTCTATTTGATCAGGTCTAATAATTGTCTATAGAACATGTTTTAATTGTCAGAGCAAGGGCCTTTGCAATTATTTTTAAAAGATACATTTTATTGCATGATGGGCCTTCAGTTTGAAATCAGTTCCACTTCTAGGTCACCGGCCTTGATTATGAATTTAATAACACTGTTGTTTCAGATTGTTTCCTTGTATATCTGTAGAGGATATGTGCCAACAGAGTTCCAAGTAGTCTTCCAAAGCTCAGTGGCAAGCCATCTAACCTGAGATTTGTCATTTTCCATTTATGAAAGTGCTATGGATAGCTTGTCTAAGTTAACAGCTAGCTGGGAATTCTTTTACGGGATTCAATCTACTTTTGCAGGACCTTATCCACTCAATTTTGCATGGCTACCCTAATTTTCTCACTCCATTCATTGAGAGATTGCCATCCCATAACTCATCTTCAATATCAACCTGTAGGTTATTTCTCCAATCACTGTTCATGTGTGTTAAGCACTGGGATATTTTTAAAGGGATTCCTCGAAGGCCATGCCTTTAAGAATTCTTCTATTGGCTTGTCTTCTGGCGACTTGGAATAAGTTTATTCAATCACATATTCATGTGTTTTCCCATGGTGGAATCTCATCACTTTTCAATAAATAAATCAAGAGGTTTAGACTCTAGAGAGAAGATTCCACACAAAAGTTGCAAGGCTTTGCTGGGATGATTTGTCTCACTTTCTCTTTCACTTATTTCTTGCATACTATTGTATGCTAGAGACATAATGATCCTATGAAAATGGTTCTGACAGATCTCTGTTATACGGGCTTCATCTTTGGCTAGTCCCTCTTGCCTATATTTGAGATCTGATATCATCTTAGTGCAATTCATTTTCTTCAAGTATTGAAAGTAGAATTTAGTGGCGTCTTTTCCATCCATTTTTGGTAAAATATTAGTCCCTTTAGCTTGATATTCTTAAAAAATAGAGTTTCCTATCTAACTCTCTAGTCTTCTGTTGTTTCCCTAGACTGAAAATGTTTTCTATTCCATCTCTTGGGTGTTCAGTTGAAGTTGTTCCCTAGGATTTTTATTTTTTTTTATGCTTAGTTCCAGGGGTCATTCTATCCCATTCTCTTAGAAATTTAGTTGTTGTTAGAATAACAGAGATTGTATCTAATGTGAGTCACCTATTTGTGAGGGGCCCGAGGGCACCAAATTCTTTATTCTGTTGATTGCTTGAATGGACTTTTGCGACTCTGAAATGGAAATGTAGGGTCTACAGGTAGTTTGTAGTATGTGGAAGGAACTTGGATCCATCAGTATCCCTTTTTTAATGCCACTATAAAGGCGTTGACCAAATCTTATTTCCAAAATTTTAATATGACCAAGCAAGCAAATTTGCTAGAAAAGTAACCTACCACAAGTTGGAATAAAATATATATCCAATCTAGCATAGATTGTAGCATGGATCATCTCATTTCCTTTTTGTCATTTTTATCAAGTGTATCACCCATCTGCTGCTAGATGTTATTGTCTCTGTTGATGTAATTGTAACTTCGGAATGTATTCACTTGTATTTCTTATCCATTGTAACCTGATGTTCACTCCAGGATGTATTTTAATGTATTTGAGTCATGTCATACCCCGATGTTTATTCTAGAAAGTTTCTATAATGAGAAAGTTTCTATAAAGGGTTAAAGTCCCCATAGTTGTGGGGCCCTTGGGTTATTAGACTATCCTAGTGAAGTCAACCCTAGGTGAGTCATTGTAAGTCAGGGCAATAGTCCCCACCATTGTGTTACCCTCCTATTGGTCGGAGGAGGCAAAGTCCCCACAAGTGGTGGGGCACTAGGGTTATTAGACACTCCTAGAGATGTCAGCTCTAGTAAGTAATTTTTAAGTGAGGCTGACATGATGGAGTGGTTTCTAAGTGAACAAAAGAATATAAATAGAGATTCATCCTCTCTATTTATCTCACTTCCAACACTCAAACTCACTTATGAGGGTGCATGAGTGAGAGAGGAGAAGCTCTCTCAGTGTGAGAGAGAGAGACTGCTGCTATTGGGAGATCATCTTACTGTTTTGGGATTTTACTGTTTTGGTGCTAATTTTATCTTTGAGGAAGTTACATGGTTTTATCCTTTATGGTTTCCCTGAGAAAAATTCTTTGTGTCTCTTGTCTCCTTTGTTGTGCTTATGTTTTATTGCTGTGCTTGTTATTCTCTCCGTAAAAAGATCCTAAGATCATAATCCTAGCTTGAATGATGAAAAACTAACATGGTATCAGAGCTAACCTAAGAAGAAGACATTGTGTAGCTACAGAAGCTATGGATTCTTACTTTTTGGGTCTCTCTCCACAATCCATCAGCAAAAGTATGCTAGGCCGACTCTCCATTGAAGGGCGCATCTTTCTGTCAAAGCGGAATTCGATTTCGAGCATTTTCAGTTTTCAATGTGGAAATTAGGGCTTTCTACAGAAGAGGAATTTTTCAGTGAGACCAACATAATATTTTTCTCCTCATCAAAACCTAATTTTAGAGACCTAGATCAATAAATTTGGTTGGGTGAAACTCGGGGAAAGTCAAACCCTAGTTTAACCCCGAGCTAGGAAAAACCCTAAATACTAAAACTGATAAGTTTTGGTCCATTCGCTATATTTCGAGGTTGGCGAAGTCTCAAAAGATGAAAATTTCAAGGGCCTAATATAAAATCCTTATGTACATTGTGTCCATAATTTAGTGTCAGATTCGCTATATTTTGGTAGATATGATCCCTCCAAGTTAGGGTTCTAGCCTCTTCCAGAATTCATCCCTAAAGAGGACACCTGGGGATAATTGCAATATCCTGGGCTAAAGAGGTCCAAATGGAATTATTTAAGATGTTACAAAAATAGCACGGAATTTAATTTCGGTGGTCCGAATATCAGACTCAGAAAATGAACCAGTGATACGTGGCATGCCGTACAACTTCACTGTACTAAACAGTCCTGTAACAGGTCACCTTGGGAAAATGATAATAAATACAAAATTGTGAAACCAATTCTGATGAAACCTATGGTGTTGGATCAGGGACATGTGAGGTTACCTCAGTACAAAATTTTAGACATAGAGGAGCATTAATTTCAGAGATATCACAGAAACAGTAACAGGAATTTCTACATAAGAAATTGGAAAATTAGGGCTTCTTGTTCCGGGAGCTTCCCTCCATTGTTTTCAGAAAAGGAGTACATTGGAAAGGACCATTTGAAGAGATATATCTGTCTATACAATCATATTTGAAAGATTCCAAGTTTTTAAAATTAGGTTTTCTGTGACAAACCCTAGATCAGCTAGCTCCGGAACCAAGACGGACACCTCAAATCGGTAAGATCTAATCCATTGCTATTTTCATTTGAGGTTCTCATTTCAAAGTGATCTATCACATCAGCTTGATGATAAGCTTGGTGAAGTTGACAACTTCCAAGCCTGCAAGTATATGATCTCTCTGAATAAAATGGATTGGACACCTACATGAGTATAGAGGTTCCAGTTCCGGAGGGAGATGAGGCTAGAAGCCTTACACAAGAAGAACTTGGTCAAGGCTAAGAAGATCATTGCTAATTCAGTCATGAATCAGCTTGTACTACAAGTGTCTTCCTTAAAGACACCGAAGATGTTTGATTCCTTGACCAAGATACTTGAAGGGAAGAGCATAGATCAGAATATGACCTTAAGAAATCAGTTGAAGAATGTGAAGATCCAAAATGCAGAGACCATGCAGTCATAAGGGTATCTCAAATCAAAGAACAACTTGAAGCGGTAAAAGACGAAGTGAAGAATGCAGAAGTGGTGATAGCCACCTTGAATGGTCTCCCAATATCATTGGATTCATTCATTCGAGGAATGTGTGCCATAAGGAAGTGATTACCTTCAATAGACTTTGGGAAGAAGAAGAATCTCAACTCATAAGAAGAGAAGAGAAGATGGGAGCAATTGAAGATCAAGCTCTCACCATCCAAAGAAGATCCCTCAAGCAATGAGGAATATGAAGAACTCAACTCTTGAAGCACCTCTTATCCTCCTTAGCATTTGGATAAGAAACGATGCTATCATGAATGAAGAAGACGATGAAGTTGAAGGCTCAAGAAGCAGTCTACCCATGAAACAAATAAAGATAAGTATTCAATTGTCATTTCATGATATTATTTTGTTATGCATTTGTTTATATTCAGTTGATGTATTATGCATGATAGAATGTTTGCATTAATGACAGTATACTACTAATATGCATGTGATGGGTAATTAGCTCATGGTGGTATACAAATTCTCCATTGCTACTTATCTAGAATGAAACCTCTTTGCTGACATATTGGATTAGTGCACAATCTCAATGTTGTCCTGGTAGAGATGGAAGGCATCTAGAAAAGTTTCATGAGATATGGATGAATGTTGTATTGGCTAAAGTAGTTGCATGATCATATATTTATGCATAAGAACTTGCCAGTATAAATATTCCTTATGAAATGTTTCTAACCATACAAATGCATTTGACTTGTAGGAAAGACCGCATACATAATCACTTGGAAGCAAAGAAGAATGAGACTTGTTCCAAAGAACAAGTGACGACATTTCGAAATGAAGAATAATATGATGAATACAACGACATCATTGACGCAGAAACTTCCATCCATGAAGAAGTAACCAAGAAGAAATGGAAGACTAGTTCAAGAAGAATGGTGTCTAGGATGCAATATCAATACGTGAAGGGAAGTTTGTATCTCTATCATGTAGTAGATGGAAACATCGTGGGATACAAAGCAAGATTCGTAGCACAAGGCCTCTCACGAAAAGAAGGCCTAGACTACAAAGAGACATTTGGTGCCAGTAAGAGTTTAAACACATATATGATGAGCTTGATGAAGATATTAACCCTTGCTACAAGGTACAAGTCTATACACTAGATGGCCACATAGAATATTAGTAGCATGGGAAGCTACTTGTCACTCCGGTACAGAATGTTTAGTGCATAGAGTACAAAAGACAAAGGGAGTATGACGCTTCGCTTCAGAGGGAGTGACTGCAGAAGATCCTGTGTTTCGACATGGTATGATAGGATGGACAGATTACTGATGAATTTAGGATTTACTAAGAGTAAAGCAGATTCCAACCTTTACTACAAGGTTGAAGATGGAAAACCAGTGATGCTTCTACTATATGTAGATGATCTATTTGTGACACATACAGATGGGTTGATTGTTGATACAAAGAGAAATCTTGTTGCTGAGTTCGAGATGAAGGACTTGGGTATGATGCATTACTTTCTAAGTATGGAGGTGTGGCAGAGAATAGATGGAATCTTCCTTGGACAAGGGAAGTATGCAGTAGATATCCTGAAGAGATTTGGGATGATGGACTGCAAGACTATGGCCACACCTATGGCATCGAACCTGAAGCTATTGAACAATGCTTCATCAGATTCGGTTGATGCTACGATGTATCGTCAGATGATTGGGTCATTGATGTACCTGATGAACACAAGACCAGATATTTGCTTTGTTGTGAACACCTTGAGCCAGTTCTTGACAGATCCGAGACATGTTCACTTGATTGCTGCAAAGCATATTATGAGGTACATGAAGGGTACAGTTGATTATGGGCTCAAGTACGATGTGACTCAAAAGATTAACCTAGACGGTTATGTTGATTCATATTGGGTAGGCAGTGCCATTGATAGGAAGAGCACTTCAGGGTGTTGCTTCAGTATGGGATCAGGTGTGATCTCTTGGTTTAGCAGGAAGCAATCCTGTGTGGCACTGAGTACAACTGAAGCAGAGTATGTCGCAGCTTGTTTAGCTAGTTGTGAGGCAGTATGGATGCAGAAGCTACTGTCTGATATATTTGATCTCCAGTTGGATGCTACTTGTATACATTGTGACAACCAAAGGTGCGTGAAGTTGTCAGAGAATCCAGTGTTCCATGACAAGTCGAAGCATATCGAGATCAAGTATCACTATATCAGGGATATGGTGTATAGGGGAGCAGTGAAGCTCCAGTACGTTGTGACGGAGGAACATATAGCCGATGTATTGATGAAGCCATTGGCTAGGGTGAAGTTCGGGTACTTCAAGGAGAATCTTGGTGTTCTCCAAATCGAGTTTTCATCCAAGTGAAAGAGATGAGACCCATAGCCATTCTGACATGGTGAGAGGATTGGTTCCTTCCATGTCAGATATGAGTGCTGAGATCCATAGCCATTCTGACAAGTAGGTCAGATATAAGGGTTGAGCCATTCTGTCATGGTGATAGGGTTGCTCCCTTCCATGACAGATATGAGTGCTGGCCATTCTGTCAAGTAGGATAGATGTAAGGGAAATTGCTATTCTAGGAACGGAGGCACCTGGTTAGTTACCAGGAACACTCAGTCTAGGACTGAGTAGCCATTCTGATGTGATAGAGGGATGTATTCCCACTTGATCAGATGTAAGGGCTGAACCATTCTATCATGGCTAAAGGATTAAGTTCCTTCCATGTCAGATGTGAGTGTTGGCCATTCCGATATGAGGGAAACTGCCATTCTCTAGGAGAATGGAGGCACCTGGTCAGTTACCAGGTAGCTCAGTCGAGGAGGACTGGGGGCCATTTTGATATGACTGTAGGATTGGTTCCTACAAGATCAGATATGAGTGCAAGCCCTTCCATCATTATGAGCAGGATGTGTTCCCACCTAGATGGATGTAAGTGCAGATCCATTCTTTGCATCATGTGTTGATTAGATGTAAGTGTTGTGCCATTCTTCACATCATGTGTTGATCAGATGTAAGTGCAGTGCCATTCTTCGTATCATGTGTTGATCAGATGTAAGTGCAGTATCTATCTTCGCATCATGTGTTGATCAGATAGAGATGTTGAAGCCTTTCTTCGATCATGTGTTGATCAGATGTAAGTGCTGGGCTTTTCTGATATGATTATAGGATTAGTTCCTACATGATCAGATGTGAGTGTTGGGCATGCCTTTCTGATGAGTAGGTCAGATGTAAGTGCTGGGTGTGCCATTCTTCGTATCATGTGTTGATTAGATGTAAGTGTAGTATATATATTCGCATCATGTGTTGATCAGATAGAAATGATGAGCCATTCTTTGTATCATGTGTTGATCAAATATAAGTGCTGAAGAATACCTACATGGAGTCTAGGCCTACAACCAGCATGAAAAAAGGCTGGCTCTATAGAACTTCCTATGACGAGAAGAATCATGAGATAGCACCCGTGATGATCCAGATTGAGTGATGATCCAGATCCAGTGATGATATCCAGTAGTGATGATCCAGATCGAGTGATGATCTAGATCCAGTGATGATATCCAGTAGTGATGATCCAGATTGAGTGATGATCGAGATCCAGTGATGATGATCCAGCACTGATGATCCAGATCAAGTGATGATCCAGATCCAGTGAAGATGATCCAGCAGTGATGATCTAGATCGAGTGATGATCCAAATCCAGTGAAGATGATCCAGCAGTGATGATCCAGATCCAGTGATGATCCAGATCCGATGATGATGTCTAGTGATGATCTACATCAAGTGATGATCTAGATTCAGTGATGATGATCCAGATCCAAATGAAGATGACTTGAAGCATGACATGAAGATGAAGATGACCTGAAGATGACGAAGACCTGACGATGACCCAGATGATACAGAGAAGAAGACTTGTGCTGATAAATTGTGTCGAGAGAATACCTTCCTAGTTAAGAGGGAGTGTTGATGTAATTGTAACTTCGGAATGTATTCACTTGTATTTCTTATCTATTGTAACCCGATGTTCATTCCGGGATGTATTGTAATGTATTTGAGTCATGTCATACCCCGATGTTTATTCCGGGAAGTTTCTATAATGAGAAAGTCATGTCAAGTCATTGTGGGTAACCCTCCTATTGGTAAAGGGTTAAAGTCCCCATAGTTGTGGGGCCCCTTGGGTTATTAGACTATCCTAGTGAATTCGACCCTAGGTGAGTCATTGTAAGTCGACGCAATAGTCCCCACCATTGTGTTACCCTCCTATTGGTCGGAGGAGGCAAAGTCCCCACAAGTGGTGGGGAACTAGTGTTATTAGACACTCTTAGAGATGTCGGCTCTAGTAAGTATTGTTAAGTGAGGCCGACATGATGGAGTGGGTTCCAAGTGAATGAAAGAATATAAATAGAGAGTAAGCCTCTCTATTTATCTCACTTGCAACACTCACACTCACTTATGAGGGCGCATGAGTGAGAGAGGAGAAGCTCTTTTAGTGTGAGAGAGAGAGACTGCTGAGCTGTTGGGAAATCATCTTACTGTTTTGGGCTTTTACTGTTTTGGTGTTGATTCTATCTCTAAGGAAGTTGCGGGGTTTTCTCCTTTATGGTTTCCCTGAGGAAAATTCTTTATGTCTCTTGTCTCCTGTGTTGTGTGTATGTTTTATTGCTGTGCTTGTTATTTTCTTAGTAAAAAGATCCTAAGATCATAATGCTAACTTGAATGATGAAAAACTAACAGTCTCCAAATGACATCTGATAGTCTATTGCCAATTTGTAGTGGTACCAAAATTCCTTGTTTGATGCACCCATTGTGGTCATTTTTTCTCCAACTCTCTCTTCACACCTTTCCATTATTATTAAAATCCCCACAATAATATACTTTGTGGTACAAAGTATGAGAGTTGCATTCTACCTTCTCGGATGTAGGTTAGTAGAGTGAATAAGACCATTTCACAATCTATATTTATATTAGTAATTTGGTAATCCAGTAACATCTAGCAGCAGTGTCACCCCCTTTACTAAATGATGTGGGGGGGTGGCCAAGGTGGGGGGGTGGCCAAGATGCTAGTTCCTAGATTGAGACCTAATTGCATTCATCATCATTATGATACAGAGGTATTCTCCCTTGCAACTCCCATGCATAAGAGCTGAAGTTGAAAGTCATTTGACTTTTGACTCTTTCAATAATGATATTTAGTTGGCTGTCTTGAAGGGTTGATTGTATGAGGTATTTCTCCCATCTCTTGAATGACCTGTCACATTCCATCACATCAATATGAAGCTTTGAAGCTTGCTGTCTATTTTTAAACCTAACTATCATATTTCTTTTAAATTTTGAACATCTACATTCTGATGGGAACTAGTTCATCCATCTGTACTCACTATCTTTCAACTAAATATTGAGTATAGTATTTTATTTCCATACAAGAGAGTTGTATGGATTTATTAAAAAATATTATTTCTAAATGTTGAATTCATTTTTGCAGGCACTCAACATGAAGCTTTGAAGCTTGCTATCAAAAGTGGAGGTTGAATTTCTAAGTCTATGACAATGCCCAAATGTCTCCTCAGAAAAAACCCTTCTAATGCATGAAGTTTCCTTAATTAGGGGTTGATATCCCATCAAATTTCACTCTTATGCTGCCTCATCAGAGTTGTGTTTCAAGTTGATGCCTTTCTAGAAGCAAAAAGTGGAAGAAGGAACGCAATAACGTTAAAATGAACGTGGATGTTCTATTGTAGCATGGTCTAGTCGGAAGGACTTCCTTTTGGTCTTCAAACAGGCATTCCCAACAAAAGAAAAAAATGCAAAATTGCCTCCTTAACCCGACCACTAGAGTAGTATATAGGGTTTATTCCTTGATCAAGGCAACATGTAACTACATATGATAATACCAACTTTTCCTTGACAATGGAGATATCATAGTGGTCAAGCAGGTGGCTTCCTTTAAGTCAGAATTCCTCCTTCATATTGCAATGCATGAATAGGCGAGATATAGTCTTGCAATACCCTAGGTAGCATCCGATTGACATGCATGGGTCATGTTTAACTCTTTCTATTGCCAACTTTAAGGGTGCTTCTTTGCAAAAACAGGTTTTCTCCAATCACTTATCTCGTACCTTTTTTACAAACAGTACTTACCACCTCTTGTGCCTCTGAGTAGCTTTCTTGGGTCAATAGTCAAGCCCTAATTCATCAAATCAGGGCTATAGAGATTAATTGTGGTCCCGATTACTTCACTAGTGTATTATTCCTTGGTCCCATGGCATGCATTTATAGTTAATAGTTTGGACTTTGTAGAACTTAGGACAAGCCGCATAACCTTAAAGGGAGACACAAGCTACCCGGTACATTTGTTCCCCGACGACCATATTTCACCATGTAATCAACAACCCAGGGCTTGACATGATGATAGGGTCGATTTCTCATACATGACAAAGGTATCAATCATGCCCATTAACTTGGTAACAACATTAAAAAACCCGTATATAAGACTGTATAAGAATATATTTCCTTAGAAGGCCTTCTTAGCACTGCTTCAAGATGAATTTGTAATACATTCATGCTCATTAACGGAGAAAATCAATCAAGTATGGAGCTGAACTGTAAAAAATGCAGAAAAGAACCAAGGGACAATGATACTTACAACAAGCTCTTATTATAAAGGATTTAATCCCTTCCAGCACGATTTTCTATTCACGTTTAAGGCCTAACCACTGTTAACATCATACCTGTATTAATATAAATTTTGAACTCTTGCAACCTGGTCAATTCAGTAGGAAACATTTGACACATCTCCACCTTGCTCTAAAGGCTGGTCACTGATAACTGCTGAAGGAAATTTACAGAAAACTCTGAATTCAATAAGTGCGGTCCTAAAGCTGAGTTTGATATGTTCTTCTGTTGCTCTAACAGTATTAAAAGTGCTAAAAAAAAAGGAGTTTGACAATAAATGAGTGCAAATTAACCCAGAGGAAATCCATTATAATCACCACAAAGAGGCCACCAATTTTCTAGGAATGTAGATGTGCTAAGATGTGGACTGTCCTTCTCCGGTACTGTCCAGCCCATAGGTCCCGTGTCATGTGAAAATCCACCAATGTTCATTCTAGGACCCACCATTAGCTTCTTAATTGGCTCATGTCTCTTCTGACTAGTACGTGGCTCCTGTGGGTGCCACAAGCATGTAAAGTGTTGGCCAATTGTGTTTCTTTCTCATAAAGGATGTGTTACTACTTGGCCCTGTCCTGGAAGACAACCAAGGAGAATCATGGTAAACTGGTGAAGGCTGGGTCAAAAGTAGCTTCTCCTGCTCTGAATCAAATCAAGACACCTCCTCTAGTTTATTTTTTACTCGGATGCAGAAAAACAGTACTGTAGAGCAGTGAGATGGACCAAATTATTGCTACAAAACTTTGAACAGATTCTATGTGGATGGAATTCTTCAACTGCATTTTGAGGACTTCCAATGAGGATAAATGGGAAAATTAAGTAATAGAAAACCAGCTTAAAAAGGACTGATCATTTGCCAGATTGTTTTCTGCCCCTTGGATGCAGAAATATGCCTGGGCCCTGCACTACATAACAGAAGGAGAAAACTAAAGAAGAATACTATTATGATCCCTTTACAGTCAATATTAGGTGTCTAGCCCAAGCAGCCAATGTATAAAGCGCCCTATCAGCCAGCCCTGCTTGCTAGCAGGTGATTTAACCAACCTCCTAGCATCTGAGAATACACCTCCAGGACTCGTTAGAAAAATTTCCAAGGTTTTATCATGCAATTTATCGTAATGTCCCATGGTTAGACAAAACTGATACTTTCACCTATTCTCACTTAGAAGAGGTCTCATTCTTCCAATTTTTAATATAAAAGTTTCTTCGAGCACTGCTTATTACATAGTTGGAAGAGATGATGTTGTGATCTATGACGGTCTGAAATGCCTATTACGTTATTTTCCTTCCATCAAGTTGAATCTGTGCATTTCTGTTTTAAAAGTATTTCATCTAATGTCCAATGATATTCATTTGAATCCTTACTGAGAGTACACCATCTATTATACTCCATCTATTATACTCGAAGCTTCAGCTTCAACTTTTCTGTTGATATCAAGCTCTAAGTATTGAATTGGAGTAGGAATGCTACTGAGC
>LPNX010231943.1:64270-95103 GCA_001517045.1 Pseudotsuga menziesii | reverse complement strand
ATATATATATATATATATATATATATATTTTATAACTTTTTACGGATTAAATTTAACATTACATTTAACATTTTTCATAATGCAAATACTAAGTACTAATATCCAAAAACAACACAATGATTTTTTCTATAAACGATTCCATAATACAAGTGGAAATAGCCAAAAAAATAACCTTTCAAAATGAGGCTAAGCCACTAATACATATATATCCAGATCCAAAAATCAACCTTTATATACAAAGCTACAAGTACAATGCTGCATCAACATGAATAATGAAAATATAAATAAAACATGATATAAATAGTCATCATGCTCATGCTCATGCTCATCTTCATCCTCCTCAAAATGCAACAAGAAGCAAGTCTAATAGTGGATTCCATGAGTTGCCAATGGACGTTGATGATAAGTAGTGATGGCAAAAAAGAGACATGGGTGTTATTTTACAACAAACCCAAGGCATAAAAAAACATTCTGGAAGCCTCTAAAACAAATCTCTAAAATCCTAGCTGAAAAGACAAAAACACAAAATTAAAAAAAACTAGTGTTTTAGGCGGAAGGAACCCTAGAATTTTAGTGAAATTCGATTTGGAAACAGGTTTCTATTTGAAGAAAACGAGTTTCCAACACAAGAAACTTCCCCATCAATTGGAAATGTGTTTCCCTGGCTTACGGTACGGGTTTCCGAGTTTCCTTCACGAAAAGAGGTGGAAGAGGTGGGGACGTGGGGACACGTTTCCCGCAACATATCTACAAGGAAGTTTAATTCCATTTTCTCACTATTCTTCCATTTGTAGTTCTATTCAGCAAACTCGTTAGTCTAAAACCACTTTCTTAGCGTGCTGATTTCGGTTTTCTTCCATCAAAAAACCATCTTCTTATGCTTCTATATCACAATAAATCATAAATGCCTGAAAATAGAAAGTTTTCAGTAAAGGAGAACATTACAAGAGGATACCTGTATGAGTATAATTGATTGTGCATCGGATACCACTGTTGTTTCTGCATTTCACTTCGATTCAGTGCAATGTTTATTTATACAATTGACATGTTATTTTTCATACGAAACTTATTTCGTTTCCTCTGATTCAATCTATCGTTTAGGTTCTCTCTATTTGCAACATTATCAAATGCATCCATTATTTAGTGACATTTATGTGCTTAATTTCCTTTTCCAATGTCCCCAATCAGGCTTGAGAAGCGACAATTGCCATGCCATATAAGATACAACGTATAGATGAATTCATTCATCAACTTGATGCAGGAGATCTAAAACTGTGAGTACGGGTGTTAGAGGTATGTCAAAAAATGTTAGGTCAGTTATATCCTTTAAAGTGATGATTTTTGCAAGATATCCCTCCAGGATTAGATATTAGCACGATAACTGAATATTTATGCTTCATATTTCAGGCTGAAAGGGCAGCCAGAAGGGCAACAGTAATGCAGATGGCAACTATACACACGGTTTTGGCATCAACATTGTTGAATGTTGGAGTCACTCTTACTGCACAAGGCTTGGAGAATTTTGCCACTGTTTCATATATTGGTGCTGGTAGGTTTGGGATTCCAATAAATATCCCTGTTGAGAGGAGTTGGTTAATCAAACATTGAATTTGCAGTGTGATTTCTCAAGTAATTTATTAATATTACTATGATTCATGAGCAATAGCAAAGAGAAAAGTCGGATTAAAATAGATTATTTATTCAATATTCACATATCAGGTTAAAAATTTAGAAACGTACAAGTCTCAATCATAAGATAGGTCTACCATCCTGCATTCTGTCAGAACCAATATGACTCAAGTTGTTGGGCATTCACATTCTATGAAACCGGTTAAGTATAATAGACTTTACTTGATGCAAAGAAAGTAACAAAGTTGAGTAATTTTCCCAGCTATGTCAGATAGCAGGCGGATCTTGTGAAACTAAGTAGCTTTCTTTCATATCGGAAATATCTCACGAATTAAATCAGATGCAGAATTCATGTTTTGTATATAACTTATATGCATTTGTTATTTTTTCTAATGATTGTCTCTGTCTACATGAAGGACTGTTTGGAATCTTGGTCCTTCGAGCCATGAAGAGAGTACACAGGCTTGACAAATTTGAAAATCATATTTGATCGGTACCCTTGTATATACAGCTGGCAACATCACAACCAAAAAGCTTCAAAATTTTAGTTATTAGTGTAAAATATTAAATTATTTCCTTTCAAAATCAATTTATGATCACCTAGTCTTGCCTCATGGTTTGTACAAATGCTTGTGAGGAAATGTTGATTTATGTATATTGTCTCAGATAAATTGGAATTATTTGTGAGTTATAGTAGAAGGCTATGGAATTTACCGACCAAAAGGAAATTCAAATATAGCATTTCTTGTTCAATTCAGTAAAAGAAAATCCAGCAGTGGGTCATATTATTCACTGTTTTTTAAAAGGATAAGTAAGTTTCTTGCAAGTGGTGTGCATACAAGATCATGCAAAATGAATTGTTTGATATTAATTTCCAGGTTGTAATCTGCACTCTTGGCCAAAACATCCAGATTTAAACATTAATTTAACTATATGTGTTAAGGAAAACATCTAGATTTAAAAATTGATTTAACTGCATATGTTAAGGAAAACATCCAGATTTAAACATCAATTTAACTGTATGTGTTAAGGAAAGGTGATCTCCCTAATCTAATGGAAATTGGTATCTCGATTTTGGAAGGAACTGAGCCATCATTACAAGGTTCATCGGCTAGTTTGACTTGCGACAAACATTATTTAAAAAAAAAACAGTTCCGTTGCTAGAGCGACGCCAAGCAATAGAAAGTTTCGACGAACTTGCTATACTAGCGACGGACATTTTCGTTAGAACTTGCTATTGCTTGGCGTTGCTCTAGTGATGACTCCTCGTCGCTACTCCAACAACTGTTTGTCGCAACATTCATCGTAATTTGTATTTCTTTTTGTAAAAAAAGTTTTCCGTTGCTATACCGATGCCAAGTTCATAGCTACACCAACGTTGCCCATGCTAGTTCGTTGCTAAAGTGACTAACCGTTCGTTGCAAAAGCGAATAACCGTTCGTTGCAACAATTTTGACATTTAAAAAAAAACCTTACTCTTCGTCGCTATAGCGATGACCCTTTTCGTCGCTAAATTTGCGTCACAAAAGCGACACAAATTTGTCGGAATAAAATCTATTTGTTTCCTTGCAAGAGTGACATGTTCCATTCATCACAACAATGATGAAGTGAGAAAACTGTTGCTTTAGCGACAAAAGTTTTCCCACGAAACGAAGGGGCCATTTTCATTTCTAAAGCAAAGCACAAGTGTTGCAATAGCAATGAAAGTCTGTGGGAAAAATGTCCACATGTACTAGTGCTAATTCTCATACCTATTTTGCTTTTGTTAATTTGATTTGAATTCCATATAGGGGACACTTTAACTCTTTTTAGCCTCTTAGAGAGTTTGTAGGGAACTTTCTGCTTGTGCTTGTTGATGTTGTAAAATCCAAAATATGGGAATTTTTCCAACGCAATGTTCATTTGAGTTCCAATCACAAAAGACATCACTACTGATTTAATTTCTTACTGTACCTTATTAAAATCTCTACCATCTTGATTTCCATCGTGATGTCCAAAATCTTTCCTCGTCAACACCAGCTTTACTTGTTTTAGAGCTTGTCAACAATATTTCTTGCCCAAAAACATTACACCTTCTTTCACCCCTTGAAAAGTAAGCATAAAATATCTATTGTGCCAAAAGTTGATTTAGTTCTTAAATCATGAACAATTATGTGATGATATGAATTCAAACCGGGAAGCCAATACCTGAAATATGTTATTACCCAAAAGACTGCATTGCATTTTCGATCTCTCTGTAAGTTTGTAGAAAGTTTGATATGATTGAGCAAAGGAAGTACATTGATAATATAAACTAAGCACATGAAATATGTTATAGCCTATAGCCTATTACCCAAAAGTATTCAATGCATGTTCGGCCTCTCGGTAAGTTTGCAGAAGAAAGTTTAATATGCTAATTATGACGTCAACTATAAAGAGATTACACTTTTTCCTCCTTTATTATGTTGATGTGGATTTTAGCCAAGGAAACCAACATTACTAACTGTATAGTTTGAGCACAAAAAGTACGTTGATGGTATAACTTTGAGTCAACTTTAATCTCTTCACATGTCCTTAAAACATCTCTGCAATGCTTAATCATTGATGTTGATTATGTCTGACATTTTTTGTCTCTAATATTATTTATATATGTTCCAACCAGGGAAAGGGTTACTAGTACTACTAACTTTTATTTCTGAGCAATAATACTATTAACCGAATATATTTCACAACTTTTTTAGCTCTTTGTACATTTGTAGAAATATCTCTTCCTTGTTGTTTGTTGACGTGTCTTTAAGATCTCCAATGCTTTCCATCTCTTATGTTGTCAATTCTGACTAGGGAATATCATGCTACTAACCTATGTGAAATATTTCGTTAACCCGAAAACTTCTTTTTTTCTCTTTGTTCAACTGATTGTTCATGTGGATTTTGAATTGTGGATAGTTTTCACTTTTTCTTTTTTGATGTGAATTACACAAGGGAGTTGGACCCCATTGATTATATTTTTTGAGCACCTAAAGTACATTATCTAACCTTGAAAATTCACACCATTTAGGGATATGAAAAGTAAGAGTTCAATTAACTAGGAATTTCCTTAGCATAATAGTTTGTAGAAGCTTTCCTTAATATTAATATTTTGAGGACAAATGTGTAATATGAAATATTTATCAACAACTCCTCATTTGTGTAAATATAAATGTTCCATTGTTGCCTATCATTCATCCATTTCACATATCTTATGGGATGATTTGACTGTAAGTGAAGAGGAGTCATGGAATTTATTTGAATCAACACCAGGTAAAGACTATATTGAGCCTGAAATTCCTCCAACTTCCATGGCCAAACAAGGTGTTGTTGATTAAAATTCAGTAGCATATCATATTGGTTGCCTCATGATATTACAAAATTGGACCATTTCTAGACTACATATTGTTGATGTATTTGTAACTTCGGAATGTATTCATCGGTATATCTTATGTATTGTAGCCCGATGTCTATTCTGGGATGTGTCTGTAATGTATTTGAGTCATGTCATATCTTGATGTTCCTATCGGGAGACTCTATAATGTAAACAAGTCATGTCAAGTCATTGTGGGTAACCCTCCTTTTGTTCAAGGGTTAAAATCCCCACAGTTGTTGGGCCCTAGGGTTATTATACTATCCTAGAGAAGTCAACCCTAGGTGAGTTATTATAAGTCGGGGAAATAGTCCCCACCATTGTGTTAAGGGTAACCCTCCTTGTTGGTCGGAGAAGGAAAATTCCCCACAAGTTCTGGGGCACTAGGGTTATTAGACACTCCTAGAGATGTCATCTCTGGTAAGTAATTGTTAAGTGAGGTCGACATGTTGGAGTGGGCTTCAAGTGAATGAAAGAATATAAATAGAGAGTGAGCCTCTCTATTTATCACACACACACTCACTCATTGTAGTGCATGAGTGAAAGAGAAGTTGTTGGGACAAGAGAGAGACTAATACTATCGGGAGATCATCTTTATGTTTTTGGGTTTTGCTTTTGGTGCTGATTCTATCTCTAAGGAAGTTGTGGGGTTTTCTCCTTTATGGTTTCCCCGAGGAAAATTCTTTGTGTTTCTTGTCTCTTGTGTTTATTGTTGTGCATGTTATTCTCTCAGTTAAAGATCCTAAGATCATAATGCTATCTTGAATGATAAAAATATAACACATATTTTATCCCTTATAGAAACTTATTGCTTTGCAGGGTATGGAGAACCAACCTCTTCACCCTTTGTGGTGCAGAGCGATGCATATAGCCCCCATTCAAAAAGACGTTGATTGATGCATTTTCCTAATCGTACCATGTGCAATGAACATACTGAGTCTGGTATTGCAACATTTGAGGTAGGGTTTTGTATGATGTTTTTATATTTCTATGCAACTTTCTATGCTTGATGTTATAAAGAGCAGTAAGTTCAATAGCCCCAAGACTTATTTAATCTTTCTATTTTTATTTATTTATTTTTGCTTTATGTATCTGTATGTATGCTTGAGGTTCAATCCACAATAGAATGAATAGGGATATCATACCGCGGGGAAGAAGGAAAACCCAGCGCTTGAGTCGAACGACACGCGAAAATATAAAGAATAGGTGTGATACTACTTAATTGCATCTCTAAGCTATGAATATGATCTATATTAGGAGTAGCTGGTTAATTGAATTGCTTCTAATATGATAGAATAAATAATAGAGACCTAGAATTCATCGATGAAGCTACCTCAACAAATTGGTCCATTAAGGTAGTATGGTGTTGATTCCACCTAGATAATGCAAGGAGAGGGATTTCATTTAGTATTAATGATGTAATAATGCATTGCATATTCATAACTAATTAAAATTCAGTATGAAGCAAGTATTCTTAGGTGAAAGGTGCAAAATGGTAGAATTCAATTTTGAAGGAAAAATCAGGCCTCGCAAAGTACATATGTTTGTATTACATAACTATATAATGTTGTTAATACATATCACATGTATATGCAATGTTAGCAAACATAAACACAATCCATCACATGTGGGCTTATGTGGTAACAAAAATATATTGGTTGAATAAATCGTTGTTGTCAAAATTACACCGATAGTTGAAAATGCTATTCAATTACATTCAAAATTCATATAGCCTATCATATATATGATGAAATTCAAGAAGAAAAAATCATACAAGTTTTTGTGAGTTGTTTTTAACAATCACTTGTTAGTAATTTGTGAGAATAAGACAAAATCATACATCCTTTATGAGTTGTTTTTAACAATCACTTGTTAGTAATTTGTGGTTTTGTATTTTAGAATGATAGGGATTCATTTATTTCTAGATATGGGGATGTAAATATTTCTTCAGTTGGCAAGAAATGGTATGAGATTTGAACATTTTTTGTTATATTTCTGAATGGTTTGTATTTACCTAAGGAATAACTCTGTTTTGGCTTATAGAATGTGCATATAGTTCTCCAACTCACTCTATTCCAGTCTATTTTGTCTTTGTGAATCCTAATCATCACTCTAGTCCACTAACAAAGGATTATAGGACGAGGATTCATCTAGAGAAATCAATTTGTAGTTTGAACTCCTCACACATTAATATTGGAAACACTCAGTTAAAGCAATCTTAATAGAATGGAATTAGTAATATTATATTCAATGATTAGAGATAACTTAGGGTAATTCCACATATTTTAAATATGTATTATAGCTAGACATTGATTGCTTCAATGCATCCTTTCCTTTCCCAACACAACCATCTTCCATTGGTAGTGGTTCTCAATTTATGAACCAACATTTGTCCTCAATACTTTTTCATGATAAAGAAAACATGTTGTTATACCAAAATCCTGTCACCATCATGTGATAAGACCCTTGACATACCTACTTGCCCTAAATCCCAGATCTTGGAGTGGAAACCCATGCTAATTGTCAATCTTTGATAAAAATGCTCAGAACTGCACTTCCCCTTTTGTCCAGGAGTGGTACCTTGTTCGCACCGCCTATCCCTTGTTGTCCACAAGCGGTGCCACTGCTTATGGCCCTTAGTCCATAAGTATTTCTTACCAGAACCGCTCTGTCATTGAAGGAGAAATGCGGTACCCTGGGTAAAAAGGGAAAAAGAGAAGTTTCTCGAGGCTTCTAGATGATAAGCCTCATCTCTTCCCTTATCCCTATCATTGTGGTTCAATTGAGCTCAAGATCCCTCATCCTAGGATCTTAGAGGCCACCTCATCCACTAATCTCTCAACCATCCCTATCCATTAAGCCTTATAAATATGAGCTCATGGCCATGGTTGAGGGGGAGAACTCTTAAGGTATTGTTATGCTATTGGATTGATCGCTTGGCTTAAGCCATTGAAGAGCATAGAGAGAGCTAGAGTTGGAGCTTATGGGGATGAGAATGCTTGGTTTCATGGAGATGCATATCAACACTAAGGCTTGGTTGTAAAGTTCTTCATATTTCTATATTAATGCAAGTTGATTTTTATCCCACATATATTGTTGTTGTTTGATTTCACATGTATCTTGTTAGATTCCTTAGTCACTAACATGGATCAGTGGATTATATTTTGGCAGTTTCGATGTGTTTGTGTGTTTAAGCTTTTGCAGGTACACAGGGTTACTATCGAAGCATTACATTATAGGTATCTACAGCATCCAGGGAGAGTCTTCAACGTTTTTCCTTCATTTGTTCTGGATCTGAACCATTCAGACCAATGGAACACCTTATTGTCCGTAGAAGGTGAAATATTCCAGCTAACAAATCTGGTGACTCCTCTCAGGATGAATATATGTATCAGTTGTTCTGATCTTCCTTAGTCTACAACTCTTGTCTGAATCCAAGCTCCTTATTCAACTCTCTTTAGTCAGATCTGCTTTCTGACTTAGTCCATTTGGGTTTGAAACTTCCACATCTGTTCATATTTGGGTCATCTTGACCTTTTATGCTCTGTTTCCATACTTAATCTAGTAGTGTTTACCTCGATCTAGTCCTTTTCTAACTTGATCCATCGTTCTCTTTATGTTTTGGTCTTCTACAGGGAACCGTGCCTATGTAGTGTACGAGGAGTGGTGCCACCACCTAAACAGAGTGGGCAGCACGTGGTGCCATCACCTGTAACCCATTGGTGAGAAGCGGTGCTGGGATAGAACTTCCCTGTCAACACCATAGAAGTGCAGTTCTAGGTAGGCATCTTTCCAAGACCCTTTTTTCTCATCTTTTTTGTAAAAATTTGAGTTGTGTTGCTTTCAGTTCTGGACTGTCAGACTTGTGTGATAGAATCTGATGTTTGTGGCTTGATAATTTTATGGTTTAAGATTGATTTGATTGGGAAATTCAAAAGATAGATTAGGTCTTTTGATTGTTCATCTTCTTCTATGCTTGTTGGTTGTGTTTGCGAAAGGATTTCTTGTTTTCTGAAAAGCTTAGGGTGTTATTAAAATGTCTTTTCATTTCTGTTACATAGACTAAAAGAATAACACTAAATTAGCTTCTAGGTTTCATTTCTTGTTTGCATAGTAAACTTCTTTTTCCTTCCTTTGAAAAAAAAAAGAAAATTTTTGACTGAGACTAGGTTATCATCATTGAGCATTGGACGTTGGTTTTCTGATTCGCTTTACAATATTTCAGGATCTTCATGTTCTTTCGTCTCTTATGCATTTAGAACTATCTCAATCAAAATAAAAAATATGGTAGTTTTAAGTTAGATATTCTTATGTTTTGCAAAAAATTGAAAAAATATAGTGCATTTGCATATAGTGTGTTTTTTGGTTTTTTTTTTAGGAAAAGAGATTCTTCCCCTTTTCATTGCTTTCGGAAAAGAGAAAATCAGTTTGGAAAAGTATTGATTGTCTTTGATTTTATGTTCATGATTGTTGTTTGGAAATATTTTTGGTCTTGAAACAAAAGGAAAATACTCTCTTTCCCTCTCGTAAGTAGGCATACTGAATGGTAAAGTAAAATATTTTGCACTAGTATACTACATGGTTTTACTTTTCTGTCAAAACATCATGCATTCACCTAACCATCCACTTTAAAATTAACAATAGTTATAGGTTAAAATTTACGTAGAAATTGGAGTGATAGGTTAGAGACATGTTCGGGCGTCGTTAAGCATAGGAGCTATCGTTATTTGTCAGCATTACATCTCGGGACTTGCGTGGTTCTTCCACGTACCGTTGGTATATTGAACGGCCTTTCATGTACCCTTGAGGTATATAGAAAGGTACTTCACATACACGATTGTATATCATAAGGCCCCTTGTGTACAGTTATGCATTAGACAGCACTACTACCCATTCAATCTCCCACGTACCTTGAGTTTATCGGGAGACCCCACTAAGATACCTTATCCATCTGAGAAAAGCCCTTTGGCGATCTTGTTTCGAGCCAGACACCGAAAACAACATTCAGGGAGATTACTACGCACGTAACCTCGAGGTATATCGCAAGTGGTACCTTCTTGACAATCCTGGTGAGAGATCTGACTTAATCCCCCATCCAGTTTAGGTCAGCCCTTGGGGGCACAACTAGTGACCGTTCAATATTCTAGAGGTTATGGTTATCAAATACCTATAGGTAATCATCCACCCAGTGCTACAGGAATGCCTTATGCTAGAATTCCATACTCTAGTAACACATTTTCACCATGGGGGAAACCCAACTAGTATTACATGCCTGATATGGGAGGGATACCTATACATGCTGCGGGAGGTGTCGGAGGTCCGCCTTTATGGAGGTCCTCCCCCTGGGGGGGCTAATGGTCCCGAAGGATCTGGCAACTTTCCTCCTTTTGGTCCTAGTGGTCATGGGGGACCTGGTGGATTTCCTCCTTATGGATCTGGAGGGTCTGGTGGCCCTCCACCTAATGGTTCTGGAGGCTCTAGAGGTTTACCTCTTCATGGATCTAGAGGGTTTGGTGGTCCGCCTTTTAGTGGTCCCAGTGGTCCTGGTGGTCTTGGTGGTCCTAGTGGTCCCAGTGGTCTTGGTGGTCCCGGTGGCCCTGGTGGTCCTCCTCCTGGAATCCCTAGTGGTTCTAGGGGTCCTGATCTTGGAAATCAACCCCCTACGGGCAGATTTTTTGGTAATTATTCATCACAACAACATGTTTTTCAGTCAACTTATTGTCCTACTAGTAATTATATGCCATATCAATATTACCAGTATGTGCAACCCAACCGACAGTTACCTTTTCTAGAAAATTTGGACTTACCTGAATTGTTGAAGTTGATTAATGACCCCATTCGAAACAATCCCTCGTGGCCTCCCATTCCGGTAAAGTTACCATTGAATATCCTGAAATTCAATGGGAAGGAGGGAGATGACCCAAAGAACCATGTAATGACATTCCGTTTGTGGTGTTCTTCAAACTCCTTCATGGATGATTCCATTTGGTTACGACTCTTTCAGCGAACTTTGATCGGTACGGCCGCGATGTGGTACATTGAACTCCCACAACATTCGTTTGTGGATTTTGGCTCATTGGCAACTGTGTTTCTTACACACTTTCAGCTCCCGATTTGTTATGAAATAGGCACTGATCTTTTAACTTCTCTGTGATAGAACACCTCCACCCACATATATGATCATATTCATGAATGTAGAAGGTAGAGAAGGCTTATTAAGGCCCCTATTCCAGATCAGTTATTAGTTGATTGGTTCACTAAATCCTTGTTTCCTCCTATTGCCCGAGATGTGGCTATGGGCGGCGCCATTACTAAAGAGGAGGCTATTAGTCGGGCTTAGTACCTAGACTTGGTTTATTCCCAGTCTAGAACTCTTTATGACCTGATTCCTCAAGCTACTTGCCCCAGCACTGATCCTTCCAAGCGACCAGTAGAAGTACCTATTGACAGGATTGTTGGTTCAATCCAGTCCCCGTCAGTAGTGAAACCTGCTAAGCAACCCCAAACTGCCACCCTTACTGCTTCAAATCCTAAGGTTTCTGCTAAGGTCAACTCCATTCAAAGTACTCAAACCTCAGGTAATAATAAAAATAAAGGTAGAAATAGAAATAAAAAACTTGGAAACCAACAGGAGACTCCCAGACCAACCAACAGTGATAATGATAAAGGGAAAAGGAAGGAAAAATATCCCTGTCTTTTATGCGGTTGTGACCACTTTTCAAAGGAGTGTCCTCGATGGGACGAAATCTCCCAGTTTCTGAAGTCCAATCTCACACTTACAGTACTTACAGATCCTTTTCCCTCTCAACAGCAACTGATAAACCACATGTCTAATCAGGGTAACTCTAGTTCATCAGAGGAAATTCGTATGATGTCCTCAGATACCATTAATATACAAACTCAAATTCAAAATTATGACAAACCCACAGATAAGAAAGAATATCATTCTTCTTCAGGGAAAGCTCCCTCTACTAGTTCCTCGGAATCCTCATCTATTTTCCCCTTATCTATCGAGAAGCCTACTCTTGACATGATTTTGCATCCACCTAAGAGTACTCTTCGAAAGGATGTCTTTAATCCCAATGCCCGAGCTACTCAATTTTATAATGTGGTTGAATATCTCACTCAGGCACCATGTGCGATGTCTACCTTAGAGGTACTCCAAATTTTCCCTACACAGCGCAAAAAATTGTTGACAGCATTAGGAGCATTAGACCTAGATAATACTAACTTGGTTCATTTCAATGTTGAGAAATATAATCCTAGATTACCACATAAACTTGCTTTTCATATCATTACAAAAGTAGCGGGAAATTTTTTTTTTTGAACGGCACTAGATAAAGGAGCTTCGACCTCAGTGTTGTCTCTGACTTGTTGGAAGGCTCTTGGCTCTCCTGAGCTTGTAACATCACCTATGACCCTCAAGGCCTTTGATGGACGGGGTTTTCAACCCCATGGTCTCATATCAGCCCTGACAGTCAATCTAGGGTGCAAAACCATTTCCATTCAAGTAGAAGTGGTATATGCCCCTTTAGATTACAACCTCCTTCTAGGAAGAAATTGCTTCTATGCCATGACTGCTGTCGCTTGAACTGTATTCTGAACAGTCCAATTTCCACATCTAGGGAGAATTGTTACTATTGATCAGCTTAATTTTTGTGTGCTGGATGTTACTACCTCCATGGCTGAAAACATGCCCATGTTAGGCCAGTCCTCTCCTCCTTACTAGTTGATTGGGGTAGGAATGTTGAAGGATTCATCCCTTATGGGTATTTTTCCATCCACGCCTCCTAGCACGGATACCGTGACTATCCATATGATTTCCTCATTTGATTATGATCCTAAGGGTAAACAAGTTGTTGACTCTACCTCGTTGAGTCCACATGAAGCTATGTATGACGCCATTCAAACCTTTTCCAATGATCACACTCATGAGCTTCATCTAGTGGCTTCGGATCATTACCATTTACTGTACTGGTTAGAACCTTCTCTTCTTGTTCTAGACTATCTCTTTGCGAATTTTCCTTCCGATGAGTCGATTATGGAGATCATGAATACAGATGAGTCCATTTGGGAGGATCACCATCATAGATCCATGTTCCTCCCCAACACCAGTTCGGTTAGCCATGATTTTACATCCTTGTTTCCTACTGATATTGTCAACGTACCCCAAAGTCCTATATTGTTGCAAGATACCGATTCTGAAGGAAACCTTTGCAACATTACTCAGACGAATCCAATTGACATATCAACCAAGCCTGATACTATCAAGCATGTTCATGTTGGCAGAACTGCTCAGCAGACGAATCTGAAGCATACAAGGCACTTTTTAAAGAATTCTATGATATTTTTGCCTGGTCCTATGAAGATATGCTGAGGATTGACCAATCCATTATGTTCCATGAGATTAAAACCTATCCCTCGGCTAAAACTATTAGGCAAAAACTTAGGCAAGTCCATCCTCAGAAGGCTGCAGCTATTAAAGATGAAATTGAGAAACTTCTCAAAGATGGGTTTATTTATCCTGTACCCCTGACAAAATGGGTATCGAACGTTGTCCCTGTCAATAAAAAGTAGTGCACCATTAGAGTCTGTATCGACTTTAGGGATTTAAATAAAGCTTCTCCCAAAGACAACTTTCCTACCCCACATATTGATCATATTATCAACAACTATGATGGAAGTGTCATCTTTTCATTCATGGATGGCTTCTCTGGCTATAATCAGATTGAGATATTACCCTCCGATCAGCATAAGATGGCATTCATTTTTCCATGGGGAACCTTTGCATATAAGAAGTTACCTTTTGTCTTGAATAATGCTGGAGCCACGTTCCAACATGCAATGTCCTATGTGTTTCATGACATTAAACATATTGTTGAACCGTACCTTGACGACCTCCCTGTTCATTCACAGTGATGGGAGGACCACCTTGGTCACCTTAGAGACATATTCCTGAGATGCCGTCATTATAATATACGGCTCAATCTGCATAAATGTGTTTTTTGCGTTGAAACGGGACGTCTGCTAGGATTTGTGGTATCCAAAGATGGCATCCGGATCGATCCTTTCAAGATTGCCACTATTTTAGATCTACCAGCCCCAACTAACCTCCTTGAACTACAAAGTTTGCAGGGGAAGGCAAACTTTCTCCGTCGTTTCGTGTGCAATTTCACAGAGAAAACGAATGGTTATATGCGTCTCCTCAAGAAGAACACTCGATTCTTCTGGGATGACCAAGCCCAATGCCCCTTTGATAATCTTAAGCACTCTCTGACCCATTCACTCATGATACACCCCCCAGATTATTCAAAGGACTTTCTCTTGTATATTGCTACCTTCACTACTACCATCGCCATGGTTTTAGTGCAGGACAATCTCCACGGTCAGGAGAACGTGATTTATTACACCAGTAAGAATCTTATGGATTCCGAAACTTGTTATTCATGCGTGGAAAAGATAGCATTGGCCATGGTCATTGTTGTACAAAAGTTTTGTCACTACATTTTGCTCCGCACTACCACCGTATTGGCAGACCAGAACCCGATGTATTACATCCTGACTCGTCAGGTGCTCGGGGGAAAGTACGCCCGTTGGATAGTCATCCTTCAAGAGTTTTATTTGGATTTTTCCAAGGCTACATCAAAGAAATCCTTGGTCTTTGCTGAGCTTATGTGTGATCTTCCATATGCCTCGAAGGACTCTAATCCTAGTGATTCATTTCTAGATGAATTCTTGTTCCTGATCCTTGGTATGGAGATTTACTTATCTATCTCTAGACCCAACTATTTCAGCCACATTTATCTCACGATGATCACTGCTGTATCCGTCACCATGCGAAATACTATCTCATCCTGAATGATACCTTGTATAGACGTGGGATTGACTCTATTCTCCGGCGATGCGTCACCCATGAGGAGGTTGAACATGTGTTGAATGATTGCCACTTTGGAGCATGTGGCGATCATTTATCTGGGATGGCTACATCCTAGAAAATCCTTCGTGCTAGCTATTTCTGGCCTTCTGTATTCAAAGACTATCATGAGGTTGTTAAGAAATTCCCGCCTTGTCAACACTTTTATCCTAAAAAGCGCACCCATCCTGCTGCTCCGCTTCAACCCATCATTGCCATTGGCCCATTTTCCAAATGTGGGATTGACTTCATGCATTGTAAGCCTACCTTAGCCAGGGGGCATGGTTACATCATCGTAGTCATTGATTATTTCACAAAATGGGATGAGGCCATGCCTACATATGCAGAAGATGGTAAGACTACTGCTCTCTTCTTGTTCAATCATATCATAGCTAGATTTGGAGTTCTGCAGTCCATCGTTACTGATCACAGATCCCATTTTCGTAATCAAATGATGGAGGAAATGAGTGCTAAGCTAGGTTTTCTCCATGAAAACTCTACGCCGTATTATCCACAAGATAATGGTCAGGTAGAGTCCATTAACAAAGTTTTGAAAACTATGCTTCGTCGGTTGGTTGGAGATCATAAATCCAACTGGCACCACGTTCTTTTCTCCACTCTTTGGGCTTATAGGACTTCTGTGAAAACAGCTACTAGTTTCACGCCATTCCAGCTTGTCTATGGACTCAAAGTTGTCTTGCCAATCCAATGTCAGATTCCATCTTTACAACTTGTCGTCGAACCTCTGCCAGACACTTCCACAAAGGAAGAGAGATTTTTGTACTTGAGTAACCTTGATGAGACTCAAAGAGATGCTACCTTGGCTAATGAGGCACATAAAAATGTGTCAAGGTGCAGTATGATAAATCCATCCAACCTCGTGTCTTTAACGAGGGTGACCTAGTCTTGACTTATGACCAAAGATATGACAAACTAGGGAAGGGTAAGTTCGAATCCATGTGGTACAGACCTTTTGTTATTTCTAAGGTGTTAGAGAAAGGATCTTATGAGCTCGTTGATTATGATTGAATCCCTTTGGGGCAACCTCGCAATGGGTTGTACCTGAAAAGGTACTATGCCTAGGTCTTTCTTGGATAGTATCTTGTATATATGTATATTGATTGAATTTCAGTGTGCTTTTAGTATTTTCAAGATGGTTTTGAGTTTAGTGTCCGCATCTGTTTATACCATGTTTTGGTCATGCAGATGGCTTTCTATGGCTTCACTGATGGTGCTTGCGACCACACCTTGAATCTCGCCTCAGCTGCTTGGGTCCTCTATTCCCCAGCTGAAGATTTGGTTAGTTCAGGATCGGTTTGTATAGGTCCCACTACTAATAACATCATCGAGTATGAAGCAGTCATCAATCTTCTGATTGAAGCTACCTCCTAGGATGTTCTTGATCTAGTAGTCTTGATGGAATCACAACTCGTCGTTTGCCATTTAAACCATGTCTACACCAGTAGAAACCCGGCGCTCCTCCACCTCTTCTGGAGAGTACGTTTTCTAGAAAGATCATTTGAAACCATTACTTATAAGCATATCCCTAGGGAACATCATGTAGTGGCTAACTCATTGGCTAATTACATCCTAGATTGGCATATTGCCCATTCATGACGTTAAAATCAAACATGGCACATTGTAAATAAACACTCAAAGACACATTAAACTCATAGAAAATGCATTTTCCATTTGAAACATATAAACATAGTGTAAAAGTCTATATATATATATACGAAAAAGTTTACAAAAAATAGGTCTCGAGACCTCATCTGAATCATGTAGTCTTTCAGGCAAAATCATCATACAAAATCCTGAAGCTGTCAACTTTCAGTACATATCTCATACACTAGTGGTGTTCGTGATAGCACATCACTGCTTGAGTTACCCTACATAGAAGCCTACTGAATAGACCCAGTACTCCCATTGTGGATCTCTGATATCTCATTGGGAGGTCATCAATGTTAGCATCTAGGATATCCAAGTTCAACCTCTCCAGGTTCTCCTCCAGCTCCCCGGTGATATCATCAACCTGTGGTAGAAAGCAGGCTCCAGCTTGCCTATCCAATGGAGATGCTCCTCCAGGTCGTGCTGCTCCAACATCTGCATGAGAATATACAAGTCTCATCACTTAACATAAAAAATATAAAACATTAAAAAACATAAAAACATTTCATCCATTTTAGGGTTTCTTGCTTCTTACTGATATCGCTCCACTGGCCGCCAGGTGGGAGTGGTAGGTTTGGATCTTCGGTGAAGTCTGTACCTATGTAAGTGTAATCCTCAACCATGAGGATCGGATCTTAGAGCCATCTGAAGAATGGGTCACCGAACTTCACCCTTCCCCTACCTACTCCTGTATGAGCCATGACCTGGACCCACCTCAGCATACGGGGGTCCCGTGCTCTCAAACTCTGGAAGACCACCTAAGGTCTCATCTATGGAACCCGCTCGAAGAAGAAGCAAGCTAAAATGGAACCAAATCCAAACTGCTTTGGCTCTCCTTGCCGACACTTAGTCAGTTGATCTTTGAAGATTGGAAGCATTGCCTCTGCCCAGTTGAACATCGTGGGTGCCATGGCCTCTATGGCATAGAACATGTGTTCCCTAGAAGCCTGGTGCACACCCTGACTCCCGACTACCCTCTGCATGGTAAATAGGATGGTCTGTAGGGTCCTATCCATCACTACTCTAATGGGGATATTCTTCCCTGATGTACCCATCCCTGGTGCACAGTGATGATCTATAAGCTCTCGAGTGGTAATATCCCCTCCACGGGAACCTGTCAGTGAGATGGGGGTGCCCCGTCTCAAGAGACCTGTCAAGAAGTAGACGTCCTATACTTCCACTATAAGGATATGGGCCCCCACCTCAAAGTACTGCTACTCTAGATTCCATATCTGTAGTATGTGTTCCAATAACCACTCATGTGACACCATGCTTGGGGTCCGAAAGAACTTCAGGAGCCCACAGTCTTGTAATGCGGCAATACAACCCACATTTCTCTCAGCATAAGCATCCTCATTGTCATGTGTTCTTTCTTTCCATATCACCATGTTTTGAGAAACCAAGACCTGCCAAAAACAATTATGGCATGCATCAAAATCATCCCTAATCATTAAACATCAAAGGAATGAATTTATATTTCCCATGCTATCAGTTTAAAATATCCATGGCCGGCACTGCCAATGCACTATTGGAGATAGGCAGTGGCACTGCCTGTCCACTATGTTATTGGCACGTTTCTCGGGTGGTATAGTGTATCTCGCAAGGGGTAGCTGCGGTGCCCGCTTTTAAGGTTTTAGGCCATATGAGCCCAAAACCCCACCAAAACTCAAAATAAACACTATGAAATGAAAGAATAGGGTGTTAGCTGTTACCTGCAACTGACGATGCTAAAAACGGATGGTGGAAACCTCCGGTATCAGCTATGGAAGATTTGAATAAGAAAATGCTCCAAGTGCTCTCTGCTATAGGTAAATAGTGAAATGATTTGATTTTTTACTATTTACTTAATTTATATAGGCATTTTTGGGTCTGACACACTATAGTTTTGATATAAAATCGTATTTTAGTCAAAGTTTATCTGTCACAATCCCTTAATGCTAATTATAAATGCATTTAACACTTGTTTTCTAAGTCGATTGCAGGATAAGAGAATTATAGTAAGAATCTTTGGAAGTTTGTTTATGGCTTCTTTGCATTTTCATAAAATGGAAAAGGTCGATGAACGTTTATTACGACACTTAGTCACGCTCTTTAAAATCTAGTATCAAAGGTCCGAGTCTGTTTCAGTTTCTTTTCGGGCTCGTAAAAAATTGACATTGTGTAACGAAGCATTATGGAGTCTTCTTTTCACCTCTTTTTCAGACTCCTTAAACATGAAAATATTGTCGATTCCATTTCTGATTCTTTCTAGGCTCGTAGAAAATGACGTTGCATAAAGAAACCTCATGGAGTTCTTTTTAAAATCTTTTCAGGCTCCCTAAATACGAAAAGATTGTCGAGCGATCATGTCTTCTTCACGCTCGTTAAAGTATTTGAAGAGTCATCCGTCCGATGGTAGGTTATCTCTTTTTCGGTTCGGATAGGATTATTTACGAAAAAGGAACATTCCAGCCAATCACGACTGGAAGAGTTGTCTAAGGTATGATTTTACACTTTTTCGGGCCTTAGAGACTAAATCATACGAAAAAGGACCCCTTTGTATTCTTCTTCCATATTCGTTCAGACTCTCTAAACATGAACAATACCGATTTTCCTTTTAGTGGACTCGTTAAATTAAACATTGAGAGACCTATTTTGGGAACGAACCCCTCCTCTCTCAGGTTCGTAAAACATATGAGTCTGGACTTGTCTTCCAACAAGATATATCAAGTGTTTGTTACCCTCTTTGAACTCGTAAAACTGAAAAGAGGCACTCATCGATCATGATGGGGGAAATGGGAAGGGAATCATTTTGCAAATAATGGCAGTTGTTTGTCGTTACCTTTGAACATGGCACTTGTCTGCACATCATGTCAGTCAATTGGGTATTCAGCTGATATCCATGATGATCCACTTTCATGAGTCATGTCACTCCTTTGAGTCTTTCAGAATAATGCATTGTCCATTGTCGCATTGTGTGTCTGTCCTGTCAAGTCATGCTGCCAATTTTTTGTCGTGCCACCTGATGTTCAAAGGGGATTTGAAGAATTTTTACCTCTACAGTCCACACAGTCTTTGTGTCAATTTTTTTGAGTCAGTCTTATGGTTACTACATTCCAGAACTATGTTCTGAGTTTCATGTCTTCGATGTGGGACTCATCATGGCACTCCTTTGACGAGACTGTTCCCGTCGACATCAGCTCATCATCTAGGAAATAGTCTTAGAAACAATATTTAGTACCTTGAGATCTATATGCCTTAATGACATATTCTCTTGCTCTCAACATAGGTTCACATCATTGACCTTTGATTGATAGAATTGACTGGGTGTTCGACATCAGGACATCTATTCACACTCAGTAGGTTGTACTAGGGTACCTTGGGAATCATTGACATTAATGGTGATCTCCCTCAGACTTGTTAATGGTTCACATCATTGGCCAGTAATCAAGTGGTTTCTACCATGTTCGACTTCAAATCACTGTAATCACATGGATAGAATCTTACTTTGTGGAAGACGAGACAAAGACCCTGGGCATTTGTTTAAAAGTGCTCATTGCTTTTCCCCAGGTTGCGATGGAGTTTTGTATATTTAGCATGGATCCACATTTGTATGGTTGTGGCTATGCTCAAATTTGCATCTGTATGACATAGATCTACATTGTATGTCTGGTACCTATGTCCAAGTTTGAGTCCTCTATCATATGGATCTACGCTATATTCTAGTAGCCATGCTTGTTTATTCCTCTCATGGATCTGCTTTGTATTGGTCTGCAGCCATGAGTTTGGTTACTTGTGTCTATGAGTGAACATACTGATGTACTATAGATGCCTACTTGACAACATGCTCTGATCGAGTCGACATTTTCACCTCGTAGCGACGACTTGTTCTCTCAAAGCTCTCGTTTATCGTATCCCTCTAAGACTCATGCTTTGGGGTGCATCCTGTTATACCAAAATCATGTCACCATCATGTGAAAAGACCTTTGACATACCTACTTGCCCTGAATCCCAGCTCTTGGAGTGGAAACCCATGTTGATTGTCAATCTTTCATAAAAATTCTCAGCACCACGCTTCCCCTTTTGTCCAGGAGCGGTACCTTGTTCGCACTGCCTATCCCTTGTTGTCCACAAGCGGTGCCACCACTTATGGCCCTTAGTCCATAAGCGTTTCTCACCAAAACCGCTCTGTCATTGAAGGAGAAACATGGTACCCAGGGTAAAAAGGGAAAAATAGAAGTTTCTTGAGGCTTCTAGATGATAAGCCTTGTGTCTGCCCTTATTCCTATCATTGTGGGTCAGTTGAGCTCGAGATCCCTCATCCTAGGATCTTAGAGGCCACATCATCCACTAATATCTCCACCATCCCTATCCATTAAGCCTTATAAATATGAGCTCATTGCCATGATTGAGGGGGAAAACTCTTAAGGTATTGTTATGCTGTTGGATTGATCACTTGGCTTAAGCCATTGAAGAGCATAGAGAGAGCTAGAGTCAGAGCTTATGGGGATGAGAATGCTTGGTTTCATGGAGATGCATGTCAACACTAAGGCTTGGTTGTAAAATTCTTCATATTTCTATATTAATGCAAGTTGCTTTTTGTCCCACATATATTGTTGTTGTTTGATTTCACATGTATGTTGTTAGATTCCTTAGACACTAACATTGATTAGTAGATTATATTCTAGCAGTTTTGATGTGTTTGCATGTTTAAGCTTTTGCAGGTACATAGGGTTATTATCGAAGCATTACATTCCAGGTATCTACGGTTTCCAGGGAGAGTCTTCAATCTCTGTCCTTCATTTGTTTTGGATATGAACCATTTAGACCAGTGGAACACCTTACTGTCCGCAAAAGGTGAAATATTCCAGCTAAGACATGCAACCCTTGTTGGATTTCCTTTGAGCACACAGATACTAAGGCCAATTAATTTACTTTTATTTATTAATATGTTTTATTATTGTCTCTAATATTTTCATCCAAATTCATGCTATGCAAAAAAACATCTAAGACAAATATAAAAGAAGTTTGGCATGGTTGTTCTAGAGATATAGAATATTCAAATTGATCAAAATTCACAGGCTACCTCATATTTAATTTTTTTTTTCGTTCTTTATAACAAACTATATATTCATCTACTTTAAAATAAGTTTAAATCAAACTCAATTCAACTTGGAGGAAAAAAGAGGAAACCTAATTATGAATATGATTTTTGTCCTTCCCCACATTGGTAAAGTTATATGTTTTTTCAATATACACTAGAATTTTTATAACAATAACTTAGATTTTGCTGACAATAACTTATATTTGAAAGGTGTGAAGATTATTTATATCAAGAACAAGGTTCCTGTTGTGTGCCTTCAATTTACATTTTTCCACTGGCCTCAAATTTTCCATTTATAAACCTGAAAATTAAATGAAAGAAGGAAGGGGCAGTGAAATTTGGAATACAAAATAGGGAATGAAATGGTTATATGGTGTTATATCCATCTCTATGGATGACAGAAACCTACACAATGTATCACAACATAGAATCATGTTCTTGCATAGCAAAACCAACTCCCAGCTCCATGAAATAAGGTAGTTTCTCTACTAGAATGTGCATGTAGGTCCTCCATGCCTCAAAATATGTGTTAAAATAATGATAAAGAGGAGTGCTTCACTACTCCAATTAGTCAACCATTGAAAGGATCCAAATCCATGTCAAATTCTATGCTTGCATACTATTTAATTTACTGTTTATGAATGTGAATGTGAATGGACTACCTAAAATGTTATGAATGGTTTCATGTGAGAAACAATTTCATATGATAATTTGGGCCACTATATGTGTTAATTTTGGTATGTTAATTCATACGAAATTCATGGTTAGAATTAGACATAAATGACATAATTGGTATCAAATACGTAACATGGGTGTTCCATCACCTTAATGATATCAAAAGGGTGGTTGGGCATGTTAAATTAATACCTTTCCATCACATGTTTCTTGTGTTCCTTGTTCATATAGGTTGCATCTCTACAGTTTGTGTGAATTTGTTCGAAATAAATCTCACGTTCTTTTAGGGAAAATGTGTCAAGCAAGTTCTCTATGTACAATTTTAGAGAAGGAATTTTGAATTAAATCATTAGAGTAACTTCCACCACAAGTTCAATAAGAAATGGATTAAACCCCATAGTAGTCTTGATCAATATTTATTATGCACATAGACCCAAAAATAACATTATATTCCAATTATATTTATTTGTGTTCACTATCCATTGAAGAATTTTTTTCCATGGAATTTTTAACCGCCACTACTTTTTCATTCTATTGTGGATATTATGGGGACAAGTATTATTGATAGGTCCCAAATTTGACTACTAAATATATCAAGATCATACTTGGCATGGCCTGGTAAAACCTAGCTATAGCATTTTAAGTCTAAAATGCATCTTCTAATAAGAGAATGTTCCCGACGGATATATAAATGCAGTTTCTTGGTGGTCCTTAGGATGATCTTAATCTAATTGTAATAGAAAAAAACATCCATCAATCAAAATATTTTACTTTTGGCGCATTGATCAATGATGTTATTAATGAATTGAGTAGGGTAATTATCTTTAGGGAAATATTTGCACTAAGGTGTTGGTCACCACATGTGTCTATAATTTATAAGTTATATAAGGTCTCTACAATTGAATTTAGACAATGTTCTTCGACAATAAGATATAGGATTTTGTCCATCAACAAATCCATATGTATATGCACCTAATTTTTCTACCTATTTCCTATAGCTTCTTGTTCAAACGCGCCATATAATAGGAATGAAGTCCTCATAACTAAAGCATTGATAATTCTATCCATATGGCACTTTTATTTAGTTTTCTCCAAGTGCAAAACATGGATTAAAGTTCCCTCTAAATCTAAACTGAAGAAAAATGAAATAGTCACATATTGTATATCAGACCTCAACGAAGTTATCGTGCCTTACTACACACACTTATTAATTAGCAATTGACAATCCTATGTATGCACATAAATTAGAACTAGAAACATGTTATCATTCTTATGTTCATTATTGTGTGAATGTGGTAGATTTCAGGGAATAAAACAACCCTCACAAAATAACTAGTACCACCCCCTTTTTTCATGTATCTCCCAAGCATAAATCCATCAAACACAAAACCAGTAGTCGATGTGCAGTATTGGGAAATTTGTTTCTAATTAACCAACCTTCATTTGGAGCTTGAATAGATGTAAGGATGTCCAAGAGTCTAACCCGTCTACCAAAGGTGTGCTTTCTAGTTTTTTGACTGAATTTACAACTCACGACAAGCCCATAATTAGGTTGTAATTATTCTCCATAAGTATCAACAATAGATATCAGTCATACAAGGGTATGAGGAAGTTGGAAAAGTATTCTTACCAATGGTTTCTTAAGGCTTATGAACATCAATCTAAATATCTTACCAAAAGACATGAACCCATGTGCCATTATTCATGAAAACAAGCTAAGCATTCTATAGTATGGCATGAGTAAGTGGCATGAGAGTGTGATATGTCATCATTACCAAATCTTAATATCTCATCCATATATCTATCCACAATATAACTCCCATTGAAAATGTGAAATAAATTACTAGTGGACAACCATACAAAAATGGGGGTAACATTGAGTACTAAAATCACAATGCTACAATGGAAGATTATTGGTTGTCGTACTATGGTTAATATATCCTTAGCATTTTGACATATCCATGTATGAATGTGATCACTAGAATAATTGAGGAATGGATGGAGAATCCAATTATGATTCATGTTGAATGGAAAAAATTGTAAAGGAAAGTTCACAATTTGTTGGATCTTCTCCATTGACAACTACAATAGATGAGCCTACCCAAGGATTCACACTTTGTAAATTTATTATTAATGAGAACAAAGAAAAATGACTTGGTGTTTTTAAAACAACATTAGATGATCCTACACAAGGATCCATGCTCAATGTATATCTATTTTTGAAACAACACAATGATTGATGTTGTTGAAACAAAGTCAGATAAGCCTACACAGATTTTGAATATGCCTATGAATTGCTTGAGTGGATTATAATTATGTCCATGCTAAATACCTGATGTTTTTAAAAAACTTTCGTCAATAGTATAGAAACTGTTTTTAATAACACCTCAATATGTCTTAATTTCTATAAGTGCAAGTCCAAGGAGGTACCCTTGTTTAGGTCCATTTAGAAAGGGTGTCTTCTATCTAACACACTATATGTTATGGAATTGAACTCTCTATGATATCTATTTAACTCTCAAGTGAGTTTAGGATGCATTCAAGTAATTATGCTTCCTAATCCTAAACAGGGCCATCTTTTTAAAGGCATATTCACTAATGATTATTCTTGACCATCAATTAAGGATAACAATCCTAACAAAAATACCATGGATTTCCTTGATATGTTTTATGTTTCCTTTGGTTCCAACATTCAATGAGTCATAATTAAGTGTTATTTAGAGAGCTGAAAGTGCAGGTATTTATTTTCAACTCCCAAAATTGGTATTGACTTCAATAGGGAAAACATTTCAAGTTTCCTGGAATCCTCTTTTCTTTTAAGGCCTCCTTCTATGACCATGGTGAGGTGGTACTTCAAAGGGTGGACAAACATTTGATGAGTGAACCACTAAGCCTCTCGCATTGGCCACCAAATTTCAATTTTTCACTAAGGTGTTGGTCACCACATGTGTCTATAATTTATAAGTTATAGAAGGTCTCTACAATTGTATTTAGACAATGTTATTGGACAATAAGATATAGGACTTTGTCCATCAACAACTCCATATGTATAAGAATTCCACGGATGGGTATTAAAACACAAGGACATATTTCATGTTTGACTTGAGAATTGATTGGTTGTGAAATTTTCCATAGTACCCATCATTCCATCAACATGTAGTCTAGGTTTGGATTTGGTAACTAGGAAGGAATAGTGGGATATTTGGGATATACAACGATATTTTTGTTTTATAAATTTACACTAGGTCATCGAAAATACAACATCGTTTCCTATTACATCCGATGGAAATGTTATACAACCTATGGTTCTTCTTGTCGGTAGTATCACATTTCCATTTGGAAGCAATGGGAATTTCTGTTGGATGTACGAAGTCTATATAAAATTTTCTCGTCGAATATCCATCAAATCTGACAACTTGGCTAAACCTCCAATAACTCTCATGCGTCGCTTTTTTGACTCGATTGAAGTGAAATTTGTCAGAATAGCCATCGATTGTTCAAAGTCTATGTAAAAAATTTGCTCATCGAACATCCATCAAATCCAACAACCATGTTATACCTCCGATGACTCTAATTCATTGGTTTTTTGACATCTTTTAAGTGAAAATCATCGGTGGATTCTGTTGGATTTCTAACCTCTATGAAGTGAAATTTGTCTAATTTTCGATGGAAATTATAAAATAGTCGGTGTCAGAGTTGCGATGGGAAGATGCCAAAAATTAGACAAGGCTATTACACTGTCGGATATCCACCAAAATTCAATGGATGTTTAAAAAGAAAGATGATTGTTGAATTATCGACAACAATATGTCGAAAATCAAACATCTATGTCATCGGATTTTGTGTTGAAAATGCTAGCGTGTTGGAAAGAAGCATATCTTCACAAAACCCTATAAGCATCAAGGGATCCTAAAATGATTAGAGTCGTTAGCATTAGGTTTAGGAATTAGTTTGGAATTAATTATAATTCCTAGATGTGAAATAGAATCTTGGAAAGAAAGTAGCTTTCTTTGAGATCAACTTTTAAATGGTGTTATTAGAGGATATACAGAATGGTGAACATATGTTGAAGGTTTTCCTCCAAATTTTTGTTATATTTCAGACATCGTCTAGATAAGCGATTACAATTTACCCAAGATGTATATGAATCCTTTCATCATTTAGTTTGCATGTTTGTGGAGCATTAGTCGTGCACCTCCACCCACTTATAAAGGCCACATTTTTGTTTGAAAGCATTGTTTGAAATGTCAAATGGTTAATTTCGACTCAATGATAGTAGCAATCAAGATCTGGTTTTGATGATGTAGAAAGCCTCTTAGAAATGCTCAAGGACATAGCCAATTTGTGGAAGAGGATATCAATTTTTTATTGTGAAATTCTTATCAACTTAATAATTGTCATTCATGTTCTTTTCCTGAAAGGAGAGTTCTAGATATGTGCATATAGAGATGATAGGCTAAATGTTACCTTCATTTAGAAGGTGAGTGAGTTGTCAATGATAGATTTTCCTCTTATATTATAGATGTGTGATATATCACTTGGTTTCAATGTTGGAAGACACAAAGAAGATCAAAATGGCATTATATATTCTTCATTGGAGGACTGAGGTATCTCTTTCAGCTCCTTAAAGACATGTAATCACAGATCCAAAATGCTCTCTGTCCTCTTCGAGGAAGGTTGTTCATTCTATTACTTTCAACTTGGGACTTGGGAGAGGTTCTAAAACTAGGCACAGCTCGGAGCCTTGGAATCCCTTCTTCAAATTGCATCGTACATCTATCTTTTGCTTTCTCTAGAGTAGCTAACTATTCACAAAAGAAATTCCTCAAGTGTCACTTTCAAGTATATTTGTAGGGAACATAGCATGGATGTAGACAACTTATCAAAACATGGAATTCATCTCTCTAAAAGTCTTCTGGAGTTGCATAATCACATAGATAATGAAGTCTTTCCAAAAACCCCATACTCTTCATACATTAGGATATATCTATGTTTTCAATTACAATGGATTGTCTTCTGATGATAGTCTATATAGCATTTTTCTTGCATGGAATGACATTCTAGAAATCATACACCTTTGTACAACCTTGTTTATCCTCTCAGAGTCTTGGGTGACCTTTTCCATGAGAGACTTCATCGATTTGACTATTTTTTATCAAATTTGGCCTATATTGAAGATGGCTCTATTTTGGGTGATTTTTTCAATGAGAGACTTCATGGATTTGACTATTTTTATCAAATTTTGTCTATATTGAATATGTTTCTATTTTGTGCTAACTAGATATTCCGTGAGATGAACTCTAGAAGCGCCATTTATTTTATTTTCCTTTTGAAAAAATCACATATTTTTATTATATATAAAAGGATATATTGAACATATTATTATACATTATTAAAAAAAATACGACTTGGAAAATAGAACCTACCACTAAAGGCATACAGCTCTTTTCTAGTTTACATAAAGGATTCTCCAACCTATTTATCTATACTTCAATAAAAATAAAGTAATCAAGTCCCATAAACATGCTTTATTCTATTACCATTATATATAATGATTAGTGTGCTAAATATATTACAATATCCCCATAGAGATGAAAATGTAAACTTCAAAAACTTTAATAGATACACTATTGATATTCAATCCGATAAACATTCATAACACTAGTCTTTGGACACCCCGTATTATACTTCACAATCTTGTGCAAGTAAACTACCTTGACTTATCCCTTGAGCGCCCAAAACCTCCTTGGAAACTTGGATTCCCAATTTAGAGGTGTAATATTGCTTTGCAACTTTATATATTTCTAAATTATCTAAATTCCAACTTTGTATATTTGTGCAATTTAGCAAAAAAACACTGAAAGGAATGCTAAATCAACAAATCCAACTCTTGCATGTTTGCAAGCCAAAAATTGTAACTAATATATGCACAATCTCAGCCAAAAATAGACCAGTTTGCAAACTATAGAGACATTCATTGCTTGTCCTATTGGATTGTCAATAGCAAGTGCAATTGTGACATCCCCAACCCTCCGACCGATGAGGAGGATGCTACCAAACAGACAAAAAACTCCAGGCAAATAACCCCATGAACATGAATAGACATATAATGCTAAAATATAAAGCTTAAAACAAAAAACATACTAAGATGCAAAATCCTTCATATACATAGCGGAAGCAAACATATGTTCATTCAAGCATAACACATGTTCATCATATTCATTAATCAGTAAATATAAATGCAAAGAAAAAATAGTCAAGAATACTAATCTTAGAAGAATTCGTCCCACAACCAGCTACGTCGCAGCAATGTTCCACCCAACCATAGGCCAGCGTGCTCACCAATCTCTCAGTAGCACTGCCACCCCCGAGCTGGGCATGATTCCTCAAGGAATAAGGGTCAAAGTAGGCTTACACATAGCCAAGGTACACAAATTAGCCAAGCCCACATAGTAGGGTTGATCAGGCCGTCAAGGAGATAGGAAAGGCTAAATGCTAAGTAGGTGGCCTCAATGGAGAGCTAATGACGCCTACACCAGTTTTAACCTAACTTCTAAGACATCCACACACCCAACACGAGGGATCAGTCCTTTCACTACTTCACAGTCCCTCAGGCCCTGAATTCCCCTTCCAACACTCTTCAAGGGTTGTTGAGAAGAAAGCCAACAGTCTAACTCTGTCTGAGTGGCTCCAAACACCAGTTTTCTCAAGCATACCAATCCTCTAACCCTACTCTCAATAGTCTGAAGACCAACCACTGCATACTGCAATAAAAAAAATAGTTCACAGTTCTGTGAAGAAGATGAAGACAACAGTGTGACAACCCCCAAACGAAAAGGGTGAACACAATGCAAGTCAACAAGGTGACTCAAAGTTGTTCTTGGCCCTAGCATGACCAAAATAACTCGGAAGCAACCCAAAAATAGGGGAAGACAATAGCCCCAATCTCACAATGAAATGATGGCAACGTTACACAGTCCACAAATGGGAAAGAAACCAAACTCCCAGCATAGACAGGAGAAAACATAAATGCAGACCACTATCAGCAACATACATGGCCACAATCGGCAAGGAGACATACATGTACCACCGAAACCGGTATGGAACACACAGGCATATAGACCCGAGCATGAATGGATCATGCACCCAAAAATCCTAAGTGATAGCAATGGTTTCTCCAGCTCCCCGCGTGAGGAAAAACAATGCAGAATTCCTGTGCCTGAGAAAGTGAGAGGACGACTCTCTACATGAGGATGGGAGAAACGATGGAGAATATCCAAAACAATGTGCATGAGGAAGTAGAACTCCCTATGTGAGAATGAGCCCAACCAAAACTGTGAGTGCCAGAGTGGGAAAGTGGAGTGAGTGGGAAGAAAAATGGAATGTTTCTTCTCTTCCCCCAATGACGTGAAGAGGAAGAGTCTGCTGGTGGAGTGGGAACGTGGGCAAGGAATGACAGTCCTACCACACCCACCACTACTCAGCAATAACTACTCCCAACTAACAGACAGCAGAAGTTTAAATGGGTGGTCCACACATGGCATCTCCCAATGAACCCCATGGGTTGGACAACCCCCCCTTAACCTTAGGAAATCATGCCCTTTTCATTTAACGTTGCACCATCGTAGCTGGCTGTAGGTTTATTTTAGTTAATGCGCATATTTACATGATTCCAAAACTCTAATGTGCCAGATAGCATGATATACCATTGGAAACTATCCCTATTGTCGAAACATACACAACTAAATCGATGGTGGGGCTTTTGCTTTTAGCTCCACACCACGATTAATTACAAAATATACATCATGTACCTTTTAATGCAAACAGGGTCAAAACCGGGACATTACAATCCCATCCCCCTTGGAATAACACCACCGTCGTTGTTCCAATACATAGGAATGCATATACAATTTTCACATCAAAATTTCAAAACTTGCAGATCTGTCCCATGTTCAATTATTTACTTTGAACTTTTAGGGCCAAGCCCCTCATCTTCCATGAGATTCTCCTACTGGTTCTCAGCTTTTGGCTTATCCCCAAGTCGAAGAACTTTGTGGCTGCTACCCTATTTATGTTCCCTCATTGGGCAGTCCCAACGTAAATGATGTCCTCCGCATTTCCAACATTTTGTTGGCTGCTTCATCTTTACCTGCTCAATTTCCTTTGAGTCTTCATGCCTGGAACGTTTCTTAATGGATTTCTTGGATGAATGTCCCATCATTGATCCACTTTCCTTGCCTTTATGGATTTACCCTAGAAGTATTTTTACCTCCTTTTTCAAACCAATAGAGTCTTGCAAAATCTAATGGTTCATCTCATTCTACCTTTTCTATATCTTGATCATCTTTCCAAGATTCTCTTGGGTCCTGGCAATTGTTTGGAGGAGACTTCCAGCCAAGTCCAGCAGCTTTTGGTCTGCTGCCATGATCAATGTGCACCACTGGATTTCACTTTTCTCACCTATGAAATGCACCATTGAAATTGTG
>LPNX010231943.1:4321-64242 GCA_001517045.1 Pseudotsuga menziesii | reverse complement strand
AGCATAATATAGGCATTAATATCAGTCAATTAATTGTCCAATTGGCATGACAGTCCAAGTCTCATCAAGGAGACTTTCATATTTTTCATGCCTTCCCAATAGGTACNTTGCCCAATTGGCATGACAGTCCAAGTCTCATCAAGGAGACTTTCATATTTTTCATGCCTTCCCAATAGGCACATGAGCTCATTCATGTCCATTCTTGGACAGGGAATTAACCATTCCAGGATTCACAATTTACTTTAAGCAAATACACACATTCCATTTTTAGTCATACATGCATTCAACAATATTTTGTTTTCACAATGCATATATATATATATATATAATCAAAATGGCAAGAGAGAGCAACAANATTCTTGGGCAGGGAATTAACTATTCCAACATTCACAATTTACTTTAAGCAAATACACACATTCCATTTTTAGTCATACATGCATTCAACAATCTTTTGTTTTCACAATGCATATATATATAATCAAAAGCGCAAGAGAGAGCAGCAAGAGTTTTTCCCCTCTTTGTTTTGTTTGATCCCGGAACCCACACCACCACTATGGCTTTTCATGCTCTCAGCCTCTTTCACTTCACCATGAATGTTGGACCAATCCCTCTTGGTCATGACACTTAGTGTCTCCAGTCTATTTCAAACCTCTCAACCATGGAGCCTCCCCACATGGTTTGTCTTGGCTGCTAGGACCTTCATAGTCTCACTAGCACCTTTTTCATTACTGCTCATTCTGAGCTCTTCAAGACAGTCACATGTCCACATCCACCCTTGGGATGCTCTCATAGTCCTCGCTCCCAGCGATACCTATATTCAAACATTGAATAGATTCACATGTTTGGTTTATTCTCAATGGTTTTTATCTCTTAAACAAGAGCTTAAAACATCATAACCAAATCATATACACATGTATATTCATAAGCAAGAAATTGCAAAATAATCCAATACTTATCTGTATTGTGTGTTTCCTCGTTGGTTCGTAGGATCCTTCTTCGCTTTGCAAGCCTTGGGATTGCCTATGGACTTGGATGTTAGGTCAGCACACAGGCTGTTTCACAACATCCTTTTATATATATATCAGACACAATCAATCCAACCTTCAGTTTTGTTTATCAGATCGTCTACAAATTGCCTGTACTTATCTCAATAATACAGTTATATCAACAACCAAACATCAACCAAGCCAACATAGTTGGGTTTATTAGGCCATTAGCAATAACACATGCACTTATATAAAAAATAAACGACCATTTCTAGGTTTCATTTCCAGTAGTGAGATCTAATTCCACTACCCCATATCACACAAGAGACCACTCCCTTCTCTAAGTTGACAGTCCCTCAGGCATGTCTCCTTCTCTATGCTCTTTAGTAGAAGGTAGGATGAGCTCAAGCCATTTTCCATTTAGTGTACAATACTAGACTACATATGTTTAGCCTGACAACACAAGAAATATAAGCATATTCATTAGCACTATTCCTCTAACACTATAATCATATTTCACATCATTCACTATCAAGTATTGAGACACCAGGAGTGCGTCCACTCCCTAGGGTGTAATCAATATTGAAAACCCTTTCATGATCCGACATCGAAAAAGTGTGCACCCTTTTCCGATGTGTGCCATGTAGGCCCTATTCATATTCAAGCAATCGATCATCATGGAAATAAAATAAAAACATGTTCTACATATGGAATTTTAATAATTTGACATGCATATTCTTAGCTAGGGTCACAGAACGCTTATCCATTTTTCGATGCGGTATTCCTTTGTTAAGGAGGAATGGCAGATCCCTTCTCTGAGTTGATAGTCCCTCAGTTTTCCATTCCAATTCCTCTTTACATTTCATATCCACACATGTCTTACCAACATAACCTATATTATCTCACTCATGTTGCTTACCAAACATGCAGTGCAGATGAGACATTCCCAAAATGTCCAATGGAGTTTCACCTGAAACCCATTTCCAAGATAAGGGAAAACCTTCCCATGAAGTTTGGTTCATGTAGGCCATTGCACATGATCTTCCTGCAGTGTGTACCCCTGGCACATTCATCAAAACCCAAGCAGTCAATCATTATTTGATAATACAATCCAATTTTCATTGTTCCATAGCCAAGCAATCACATTAGTAATTAAATTCAATGAGAATTTGCAACTCTGTTTACTACAGAATTTGATTTGCTTGGCAATGAGGTGATCCTCAATTGTGGGTCTCTTGTAAGTAGCACCACTATGCCCATTATATTTTTATGATTACTAGCATAACATGAATACCCACTTACAATGCGTCCTCCTGACACAATCTTATGCAAGCCAATAGTGATTAGTAGTTGTCAGCAATTTCTTAAATCCAAAACTCACAATTCAAATTTAACAACCCATCATGCATACAAACTATTTTCATAGCCATGAGACTTTTCACATAAGGTTTGGCTCTTTCACATGTTAGATTTTGGCCTTTGTCATGGTCTTACCCAAATTGCCATGCCCCAAACAATCTACCCAAAACCTGAACCTCAGTCAGCCAAACACTCAGTAAGTCTTGATGCATATAAATTTTTCATTGCTGCACCAATCACTGAAGCATTTTCAGAATTTATAAATTCAAACACTTCCAGCTGTTAATCACATCAATATTACTAAAACTCATTTACTTCACACAATCATTATCATACTAAAACTTGCAAGGTCACATCATTTATACCAAAATGAAATGTTCAGATACTCCTTACTCCACAAGCGTATCATTGTACCATCTTGCCCTTCCATAGAGAATTTCTTGAAACCAATCAATCATGACTACCCTCTTCATGTACTTACTATCTTGCATTCATAATAGCTCTCGAAATAATTTCAGAATTGTCATCAATTCATCATTTCAGCCATTAGTTATTCATAATAACTCATGCACTATCTCTATGCATTCATGCATTGCATTGCAACATTTGCACCCATACTTATGTATGCATATCTACAACATTTACTCATACTTTTCATATGCATCCATTCAATGCATAACTACAAGATTTATAAAATATTTTAACGCATACCCACTCAATGCTACTTTGCATTGATTTAGGAATACTATGCATTCAAACATACCATGCATGGCCTAGCCATGACTACTTCATATAGGATGCATGACTATAATCAATATCATCAGTGCTTACTTTCCTTGGGCTACTAAGCTCATAACAACATAATACATGCATGACACCTTCCTCTATGAATGCAGTATAAAATTAAAATGTCCACATGGTATGAGACCTCTTGCTTTTACCACTCCATGCAATTGTCATAATTAAACTCTTACCTTCATGGGTCCTACTTACACCCTGGACATTACCACTTTGGTTGGTCCTTTGCAAGAGATTGTGAAATTTGCTCACCAAATTTTGACTCTGGACTTGTTGACTTATCTCTTTCTCCATAGGGTTGCTAGTCACATTTGCTAGCATCAACAACATATTCAGCCATGTCCATATTGTCGTTGGTTTTTCCACTAATGGAAACACCAATACAATAATTATCATTAGTGGCTTATTATAAATGTATAATTCTCACTATTCCTACCAACATATAATATCCTATGCATGCAAGGCATATCCTCATATATTTCATGTATAAAAATGGTAATCATAATTAGCAAGATAGGGTTTAAGGAAAATTTCCCTTTTCAAGTCCCTCATCCTTGCATGGAAATCCTCTTCCACACAACAGCTGGTTTGACTTCATGGTCTTGCTACCTCTAGGCATGCAATTCCTAGATTATTCATATTGACAGCAGCACATTTCTCTTTCAAGAAATCACTAGCAGTTTGCTACTCTGCATTCAAATTCTGGTGACTCTCCCTTGTTCCCTGTTGGATAAGCTTTCCCATGCCTATCCACATGCTTCATTCTGAACTCGGGTGTGAAAACCACACAACTTCAAAATGATGATTTTCATCTATTTAAGGCAAACCACTAACTATATTTTTGTCTGAATTCCAACTTCACCCACCTAGAATCTTCTTCCTTTTTATCCCTGAAACTACTGGAAAATCCCATGAAAAATTCACTAAGACACTAGCTAGAATTTGCTGAAAATTTACTGGAAAAACAAAATTTTCCCTTTTTCCAACTAAATTCCCAACATATCGGATCCTTAGTGAACTAGTCTTCCGATACTTCAGTGACCCAGGAAACTGCATTTCTTTGGCGGTCATCGGCGGCCCTATCGACTATAAGTTTCCGCTGTATCGGACTAGTAGTGGTCTAAGCTTCCGATCCACACCTACGATGCCAAAAAATAATATGTGTCAGCGATCGAAACGTTACCTGCCATGGCATCAACAGTCGGAGTGACTTGCTACTCGCTCTTCGGGTGGTTAGTTCCGAGGCCATCCACAATGGCGGAAATCCAATAACTAAGGTTTTCTGCAATATTGGTGCCTCCAACAACTACAATTTTCCTCCATATAGTATCCTCAGCTATCTTGGCTATCGACTTTTATCATTTTTATCGGCAATGAAACCAACTTATGTGCTGCATCAACGGTTGGGTGCTCTGTGCATCAGGTGGTTAGTCCTCTAGACTTCCGTAACGGCAGCCAACAAACCTTTTGTGTCTTTTGTAGCCACAATCCCATCGGTGGTCGAAACCTCTAGTCACTGCGGCATAGGAAGTCATGACTTCTACCCATTGGAAGGTTAGTCCTCTAGACTTCGGCAATGGCAGAAGCTCGTTCAACTATCTTCCATCGATTGATGCTCTAGATCACTAATTTCTCCTAACTCATTGGTGGACTCATCCACTAACATTCCTCGATCGTCGATATCCTCAACACTTAGAAAAATTCTCGGTGAAAATTTTCTTTTTCTCCTTCCTGTGATACTCCATCGGCTGTTTCATCAACTATTTCCCACTGACACTGCAGCTAATCCCTCATCTAGTCATCGGCGATCTAGTCAACTAATTGTCATTGATCACTGATGGTCTTATTGGAGCTTCATCAGACTAAGTTAGGCTGGTGTTTCAGTGGCCTTTAGCTGATCTCCGCTGAAACTACAGCTCCCACATCCACTAAGTTTCGTCGATGTCCGATGATTCTCATACTTAGAAAATTTTTCAAAATTTCTTCCTTAACTATCTTTCTGCCGCTTCATTGGCTCAACTGTCTTCTATTCTTTGCCATCATTTCGGTGCCTTCACTATCTATTTTTTGACGTTGCGGCTACACCATGAACTAGGTATCAAAAACCCAATCCTTTAATCATCGTTGATCATTGATGGTCCTATCAATTCATTTTTCCATTGCCCACATCGGCTGGTTCATCATCTAAATTTTGTCGATGGCCTCAACTAAGCAAACCAGTGTTTCAGTGGCCTTCACGGGATCTTTGCTGACGTTTCAGTGATTTCATCATCTAATCATCGGTTATGGAATAAACTAACTTTCACTGATCGCTGATGATCATACTTAGAAAATTTTTCCAAAATTTTCTTTCCTTCATCTTTTCTCCACCGACAGCATCGCCAATCCGAACAACTACTCATTTCCATCGTTTCAGTGATTTCATCTTCTATTCTCCTTCGATGTGTCAGCGGCTCAAACAATAAACTTTTTCTGCTGCATCGGTGACCCAAATCTCTAAATTTCATAGATGGTTCCATCACTTAGAAATTTCAAAAAATTTCTTCCCTTGCATTGGCTCCTCAAATAGCTAAGTTTCACCGATGTTTCGACGGTTTTCAAGAGATATCCACTGAAACTGCAGTTCCAGCTTCAACTTCCTTTATCCTCTGTCGACGGTTGCTGCTTCATCAGCCGTGCCATCAACTAAATTCCCATGACGTCTAGCGGTTCGATCTTATAAACTTCGTTGATGCGTCGATGATCCAAGCAACTATCCTTCTCCTTTCTGCTGCTGATGTATCGGCACCCTCATATTCTAACTTTTGCCAATGTTGAGGTCTTTATCAGAGGTTCTTCGGACTAATGAGTTGACACTTCGACGGTCTCATCTTCTATCCTCCACCGACGTATTGGTGCCTCCCCAAAATAATTTCTTCTGGGCTCCGTGTCGGCTGTGCGATCAGTTAATTGGCACCGATCCAAACATCAAAACTTTGCCGATGGCTGGGGTCTATATCGGACGACTGATAGACTAATTTATCCACTGCATCGGAAGGGCTTCCCACTATGTCTTACAATGCGCCGACGGTCTGTCACTTAGAATATTTTTAAAGAAATTATCTTCTGTCTGCCCCTCGTCGAATGGACTTCCAACTACGCTTTTCGATGTATCGGGGAAGCTTCCCACTTATTTCTTCGATAACCCGATGGCTTGACACTTAGACAATTTTTTTTGAATTTCCTGTCTTTCATTGATTTTATTCAAGGCAGAAGGCAACCTGCCTCTGTTAACTAGTTCTTGATGGTGCTCTGAGGCCCAATGCTCCAATGATGGCTTTGTCACTGCATCTTCACAGCCAATTCAGGCCCATGCTACAACCTTTTCTCTGATACCACACTGTAACATCCCCGACCCTCTGATCGACGAGCAAGACGTTACCAAACAAACAAAAACCTCCAGGCAAATAGCCCTATGAACATGAACATGCATATAATGCTGAAATATAAAGCTTAAAACATAAAACATACTAAGATGCAAAATCCTTCATATACATAGTGGAAGCAAACATACGTTCATTCAAGCATACCACATGTTCATCATATTCATTAATCAGTAAATATAAATGCAGAGACGAAATAGTCAAGAATACTCATCTTAAAAAGAATTCGTCCCACAACCAGCTACGTCGCTGCAACGTTTCACCCAACCATAGGCCAACGTGCTCATCAATCTCTCAACAACACTGCCACCCCTAATCTGGGCATGATTCCTCAAGGAATAAGGGTCAAGGTAGGATTACACATAGCCAAGGTACACAAATAAGCCAAATCCGCACAATAGGGTTTATCAGGCCATCAAGGAGCGAGGACAGGCTAAATGATAAGCTGGTGGCCTCATTGAAGAGCTAAGAATGCCTACACCAGAGTTAACCTGGATTCTAAGAAATCCACACACCTGACAATAGGAATCAGTCCTTTCTTTGCTTCCCAGTCCCTCAGGCCCTAACTTCCCTTTCCTATACTCTTCAAGGGTTATGGAGAAGAAAGATAGCAGCCTAACTCTATCTAAGTGGCTCCAAACACCAGGTTTCTCAAGCATACCCAACCTCTAATCCTACTCTCAATAGTCCGAAGACCAACCACTACATACCGCAGTAAAACAAACAGTCCACAGCTCGGTGAGGAGATAAATACAACAAGGTGACAACCCCAAATGACATGGTGAACACAACTCAAGTCAACAAGATGACTTAGAGTTGTTCTTGGCCCTAGTGTGGCCAAAACAACTCAGCAACAACCCAAAAAGGTACTTGCATACACAACAACCCAACAAATAGGGGAAGACAACAGTCACATATTTACCACTACAGCAACCGGAGAAACACGAACTCACAACAAATCCCACATGGATATGAAAAGGTCGAATTCTCAATCTGGATAGGGGAAACACATATGCAGACCACCAAAACGTAAGGGCAGACACAGTGAACCAACATGGGGAAACAATAGCCTGTTCTCAACAATGAAGCCATGACACACCTACAAATTCGACAATGGAGGAGTAAACAAACCCTCAACCATCCCTGAGAAGAACATACACACCGGCCACAATTGTAGGAACAATACCCACCCCCGCCCAAATGCTAATGGCCAAATCAGCACACCCTTGTTCTCTATGTGAGGAACCACGATGGAGAACCCAAATGGTGCGCGAGGATTACCAGAACAACTCATGGTGGGAGGAAAACTAGCACCCTTCTGCGTGAGAGTGAGCGAGACCCAAATCCTCCGAATAAGTGGGATCGTGGAAGAGTGGAATGAGTGGTTTCTTCTACCCCATGTGATGTGAAGAGGAAGAGTCCACTGGTGGAGTGGGTATGTGCGAAAGGACTGACAGTCTTGCCACACCCACCACTACTGAGCAATAACTCCTCCCAGACAGCAGAAATTAGATGGGTGGTCGACACATGGAAAACTCCCAATGACCCCCACGGGTTGGACAACACCCCCCTTAACCTTAGGAATCATGCCTTTTTCATTTAAAGTTGCACCATCTTAGCTGGCTATAGGTTTATTTTAATTGATGTGCATATTTACATGATGCCAAAAATATAATGTGCTGGATAGCACGATATACCATCAACAACGATCCCTATTGCCGAAACATACACGACCAAATCAATTGTGGGGCTTTTGCCTTTAGCTCCACACCATGATTAATTACAATATATACATCATGTACCTTTTTAATGTAACCGGGGTCAAAACCAGGGCATTACATTGAGTTAGTTTAGTGGTATTCCCCTTGAGGTATTTCTAAATAAAAGTAGCAATAAATGATCCTTACAATTATATATTTGTGTGGAATACTTATCCTTTCTAGAACATTTGTGTGTGGTAGGACTTTGATGATTTCTTAAAAATAGTGTTCAAAAATATCTGTTTTCAAAATGAGCACTTTAAACACTTTTTCAAAAAACAATATGCACCTTGTTGTGGGGAATTTAATGTGCACGTGGGGTGCATAGAATCCGTAGGATGTGATGATGCCTCACATCTGATGGCCTCTATGCATATTTTTTCTATCAATGTATTTTTGTGCATTTATATTGTATAAATATAGAGACTCAATCATCTGCACTACATCACATTGTTAAGTTTTAATAAAATACTAAACGCAAATTTTCCATTGTGAAAAAGGAGATTGGTTTATAGTTATTTTAAAATATGTAAAATTATTTTGCAATTAGTTTGTTGCTAGGATACCTTTGGATATGAATATACTTAGTTCCTTACATAATTAACTATATGTTGAATTCAATAGAAGTTATAGATATAATCCTTTACTTTTTACTCCTGAAAAGACATATAAATATGGTTTTTTTTTACTGGTGTTTTTTTTTAAACTGATGTTCTTTTACAAGTTTCTTTTTACTCCTAAAAAGACACAGAAATATGGTTGTTTTTTACTAGTGAATTTTTGTGTTTTTTTTTGTTTTTTATAAGTTGAGAAACTTGATAACTGGATATTAAAGGGTATTGAAATTTATTGAATTTGGTTTTCAATGTTTGGTTTTGTTTCTATATGCATAGGTTACTTGGAATATCATTGATCTCTAGTTCAATATTAGTTAAGTTATGTATATGGATAGATGTCCCAACGACACAATACCTAAGTTTCAATCAAATGAAATTTAGATGTCTACATATTATCCCATGGTAAAAAAACATATCTTGTGACCATTTTGAGTCACCTTTGTCTAGTAAATCATTAGATAGTAGAAAACATCCATGTGAAGTACTAACTTTTAAACTAGAAAGTGAACATATTATCTATTGAATGTGCACTTTACATTACATCACCTATTACTAATTAATTTAAATAGTATCCATTTGACAAAAAATAATGACATCCCATTAACCAAAACCATAACATATATATATATATATATATATATATATATATATATATATATATATATATATACACACTAAACTATAGTAATCTGCAATTTCATTGGCTTTCTATAGGTCACATACGAAGCAAGGAATGATATTTTTAAGGGCCATGTTTTCTTGACCATATATGACTGTATTTGCATGGCCAAGGCAACCACTTAGAACAAACTCTAGGAAATACCCCATTCATTAAGATTACATAAGAATATAAGATATAGATATGCCATTGATTATATTTCCCACTACAATTATCAATAATATTGCTACCAATGCACCACTTCAACTAGGACAACATTTTAAAAGTACCATATATCCATTTTCCAAAGGCCTTTATGCCCAAAGTTCCTGCCACTAATTTATAGTATAAAAAGAATATTAACTCCAAATACACCATAGTCAAATGAAATACTCAGTTCCTGAAGTATGGATGAGAGATCTAATAGAATAGAGGCAACCATGGACACAAGATTTGTATCACTTAATTTAAACAGTCTAACCTCATCAAGTGCAAATAAAAAAAGTCCATGCCCAAAATAATACTGAGGGATTCTATTATGACTACAACTATAGGCATACAGTGTAACATAACACTATTATCCCCAGCATCAAATACAATCAATAGAGACCAAACAATAGAACAGTGTTGACACAACCCACTAAAAGACGTGGTTCTTATGCAAATAAGATTACCTCTAGAGGTGAGAAATTATAGGTGTTATTATAATTATCCTCGACCACAACATTAGTTAAAAATGCATTGGATGAAAACCTATTTCCTTTTCTATCCACAATGAAATCTCACCTCGTATTTCTATATACTAGAGAGCTAGAGAAGCCATCTACCATGAACCAACCAACTAATACAAGGTTGATAAATACTAGAATCAACCATGTCACTATGAAAGAGGCAATGCTATAATCCATGCTTCTCTTTTTGTCTTTTCCATCTCCAACCCAGTACTCTTCCAGAACTTCTAAAGTCTCAAATCGAAATCCTCTGGATTGTACAAGACCTGAAATATAGTGCTAGTAGTTTCATCAACACATCATCGCAGGAATCATGCATCGGTATGCATATGAAAATAATCTCTCTTGTGTTGATTGAGGCACCTTTCTACTCTAAAAATTTACATACTAAATGGGGTTCTACATAGGAATTCATGATAGGGTAATCCTCTATCAATCCCTACCCTTCTATAATATGCAAGAGGTAGTCATTTCACCCATGGAATCCAGTTCCGAGACATGTGAAACATGGGAGTAGGTAGTGGGTTGAATTAGAGATTCCTTTCAATGTCATATGTATCAGATGAAAAAAAATATTTCTATTGTTTTATGTTGTCCATTATCAAATGCAATTGTATTTGGATTGAAAATTCACTATATTGACATCTCATATTGCATCTCATAAAGAAACGAATCGCAACATGGTGGAATCAACAATAGGGGCATTGGATTTCATGAATTCCATCATGGAAATATTTGGTGGATCGTTTGACAAAATTACAATAGTAGATTTATTTCATTTGGTCACCTCATTTCTATTAATATCATTTATGATTCTAATTTTATGACATCCTAGAATGGTAAAAGCATCCCTAGATCCGCTCTCTAGATCGAGCCTTCCTCTTATCAAAGTTGCAAAAAAGATGTTAAATTACCTATACTTGTAATTCCCAAAGAAGAAAAAATATTAGATTTGGTTACACCTTCACATATGTTAAATTTTTCTAAAGAAAAACTTACAAACCATTCCATCGAGAAAAACAAATCTATAATCCAACAAAACAATATTCATCGGCTTCCTTGCCAATTTTGTAATAATACCATTTCAAAATACAATTGAAGGAAATCCTATCCAACTTGTGATAAACATAACCAATAGAAAATATACGTGGAATGGCTTGAATTATTGATTAAAAAGATAAATTAAAAATAATTACACTTGAGTTACTTGGTTAACTCATCTTAAATATACCAATGAGACAAATTGGTATTTTTATGCAAAAAATTTTAAATTTAATTTTAGAGTCTATGCTTTTTTTTCTTTTGAGAACCCCATTTGGAATTAGAAAAATCCTTTTCCATTTTGATTTATGGAATTGTATTTAAGGATGCACACGTTTCTTAATTAGTTGGATAGAAATATTTCCCAAATAAAAATACAAGGACTTATAATCAACTAGTGAGAACTATATGGGTTAGTGGCCCCCTCAGAAGCTTGTGGAAATTGTTGATTCGTAAGTGGAAAATTATCTCTTAGCATGTGCATATTTAGTGCACTATATTCATCATATATGTAGTTTGCATTTTTTTTCCAGTCCTTAGCAAACGAAGATCAGTTTTCGTAGAAAGGTCGATTACCCAAAAAAAACCAAATACTTCAGATAATGGGTGTTGATATAGGTATCATTAGTAACATAATAATGGAGTCTAGAATAAATGGGATGATCTATTTGTATCAAGATGATGAACTAGTGCCTTAATCACCTTAAACTAGTCCTAACTATGTATTATTGTTCTTTATGCCTCTAAAAGTCTATGTCCTTCAATTACAAATTGGGCTTCCCTACTCAATTTCTATTCATTGCTAGGTATTTATTGTAAGCTAGAGATGATAGAATATTTAAACACCACAATAGAGACATTTGCATGGATTCCTTTGTCACTAAGCCATTATAGTGAAAAATATTTAAGTATTCATTGGTCGTTCAATGTAGCAACTTATAGGGACATATCCTTTGTACATACTTGCTTATAGACACTAAAATGGATAGATTTTCATCTTTCATGATTGTTCTTGTTGTGATACAAGAATTTTTCTTATGTTTATATTGGTCCTATTTTTGGGAAGGGATATTGCACTACAACAACACCTTGTGATTAGCGTCTCTTTTTGCTTCCTTTTTTTTCTAAACCATTTTTCAATGTATTTTTCTTCATTTTTTGAACAAAATGCCGCAATTTCATGGGTTGGTTCTATTTTAGGTGTTTTTCACATTTGTTTTCTAAATTCGGTGCAAATTATGATGTAATTTGCACCGTGTTTTTCACCTTATTATGCACTAGGTTTTGGATCAGGTTTTGTGCCAGGTTTGCGCCTAGTTTTTCACCTAGTTTTGTGCATATTTTTTACATACTCTTGTTCTTCCTCGTTTTATGACCATTTTTTGCTCCACTTTTACACCCATGTCACTAGTACAAAATGACAGATAAGTGACCAGGTGACCAAAAAAATTGGTCGCCATGGTTTTTTCAAGGGATAAATGACCAAAATTGAGTATTATTAAGTGTATAAACTAAAACTGACCAATTTGGTCACATGATAAGAACTAAACTAAAAATGACTAAGATAAATGACCAATTTGGTTATGGGATAAGATCTAAACTTAAAATGACCAAATAACAATTTGTCATGTATTTAGTCATTTTTAGTTATGTCACTTCAACAATGAAAAATTACAATTTTGACAATGAATTTGTAAAATTTACTAAATTTTAAGACTGTAGATGGATTCAAAGACCCATTTAGTAAATTGTAACATTGTATATGGATTCATAAAGCATCATCTAGTTCAATGTTCTTATCATGTCGATATGTTATTTCACCATTTTTGTTTATGTATTATCCCTTTGATAGATCCACCAAGTTGTGTCACGTGTGTCATCATAGTGTGTTAGTTGACTAGTTGAGTCTTGGATATTTGTCATATTTCCCTTTTATTAGTGTCATGTCATGAAGTTGGTTTCATTATGTTTATAATTCCATACTAGTCACATTCATATTTTGTTTGAACAAAACTGTGGTCATTTAACCCTCTTGACATTATATTAAAGTTTCTACAAGTTCATGTATTTTGTGTCATGTTATATAAAAAATTTCAATTTCAAAACCTCCATTAATTCTCCATATCCATCCATTGGTCATGGTTCTCCTCACACATGTCATGTTGTGGTGTTGGTTTCATTGTGTTTATCTAATCGTATTGGTCATGTTCATATTTTTTTTGAACAAAACCATTGTTGTTTGACCATATTGTCAATCTATTAAAGTTTCAGTAAATTCATGTATTTTGCATTAATATATTGGCTAAAAATTGTCATTTTGACAACCTTCATTAATTCTCCTAGGAAACTATCAAATGCATGAATCTATAATATTGTTTGGGATATTTTTCATCAAACCATTCCTTCATGCATTCCAACAAATAACCCTCATTCCACCTTATATTTCCATTTATAAATACTAATAAATGTAATTAGACTTAGTTTATGTATTCATATTGAACCAATAAATGATCAGTATCTTCCCCTTGTTTCTTACACAATTTATAGGAACCTTTCCCATTTTATTTTTATTTTTACTTGGAAATCCCATGTCAAATTTTTCCTTTACTTTCTAGATTTTCCCCTTTTTTGCACTTCTTGCTCACATGGTATTATATAGTAATTTTGTATTAAAACAACCCTATGATGGGTTTTTGGAGTGAACTAGGGAGTCCTATTAGATCTTTATCAGATATGGGCCTATTAAAACCTCACAATGAATACCTCCCATTGTTATATGATACATATTTCCAACCCTAGATCCTTTTCCATTGCCCATCCCCTTGTTGCACAATAATGTTCACAGGATCAACTACATTAGCTATATAATACCATAATTAAATTGTGTTCAATCTAATTACTAATTATTGGAAAGATGATCATTCCCAGCACACCACACTGAGGGATCAAATTTTCAATCTCACATTTTTTCCATTGATAATGAGTCACCTTTTAGTCAAGTCCCTATAATATGGAAGGATTGTACTAGCACTTTCAATATAATTATAAAATCATTTACATATGTTTTAATTATATCCATTCCTTCAATGACATTGACTCCAAGTATTTCTTGTAAAAAGACATTGTCTCACAATTGATGAGCCTCCATATTTTTTACAACAAAATAACATTAAAATTAAGTATACAAATTAAATTTATTTTCCCATTCGAATCCTAAACCCCTTTGTTAAATCTTACCCATCTATTATTTACATTTATTTTTTCATGCTGGGAACATTGATTATAGGGCATGTTGAAAAATGAAGGTGTCACCAAAGTTTTATGGAAAGTCCCCAACATTTTTATTTTCTTGTAAAATACCTAAAAGGAAGGAAAATGTTAGTTATTTAATTCTATCCATATAATATAGAATCAAGTGAACCCAGAAGTACCCCTATGAAAATTTGTTCATCATGCTCAAGCTTCTAATGAATATTAAAGTGGGGCTACCAACCCGAGCATATATGCATATTTCATATAGAATAGAATATCCATCCCCTTTCTACCCTGTAGGCCTAGTTCGCTTCCAACAAGAAAGTAGCATATGCATAACATACATACATAAAGGGCCCTGTTCAGAACGAGTCAATGGGAACAACAAATAAATACTAGATTCATGAGTCAATGGGACAAGGGAAACTTGATTGATTCACACACCCTATAAGGTTGGCATTGGTTCAGAAGGGATTGCACCTATGAATCTATTTGGAATGCATTTAGGTCCTTGTAAAGGTGTGTGTAATTAAGTTTTTAGAGGAATTTTTTGGGACTAAAATTTGCTCCATGCGAGGGTTTCTCCATATTATTCCATAGGCATTTTCAGTTGTTCCTACCCTTTTCTCAAGATTCGGGTCATTTTATAGATTTTATTCTCATTTGTCCTAGGTATCTTGTGAAACATAGTGGTGTTTGGCTTATTTGATCTCATATTTACATTGGTTTCATAGGTACTTCATTTACTCAGACTACTGTGTATGCTAAAACCCTAGGAAGAACATGCTCAAGGATAATTTTAGGGGCGAATTTTAGCCCAGTGGGCTATTTTTCCATGTTTTTCTCCCAAAAAAAATTCGCCATTTTGCATTTTTTGAAGCCCTGTTTCGCCCAATTTTGATGGGGTAAAATATTTTCACCCTAAAAATCACCAAATTATTATATAGATGATATAAGATCCTTGGAAATTAAAATATTTTTTCAAAAATATAGCCAATCATTTTATAGTTGGCGTTTTAAGAATTGGTAATATTCGCCAACATTTATACACTTTTAAATAAGTATGGCTCCTTAAAATCATCCCTGAACATGCTTTCCCTATTATCATTAAGCTTTGATAAATCATACTATGTCACTTACCTTGATTTATTCGACATACAAGCTCTCAACTATATAATAAATTTTGATTGATGGGAAATAGATCTCGATCCCTTCAATTGTCAACATTTTCCAATACAGACCAATAATAACGAATCCCTTCACAGTGTTTCCACTATATAAAAATTATAGTTGTAAAATAGAAGTAGGAAAAAAACCTTTTTAGCTCTAAAGAAATGTTCCCAATAGAAATTCCAAACCTTCATAATAGACACCTAGATTCTTCTTGGTCAATGGGAATTTTATGGGTGTATGTCCACAAAATTACTAAATTTTTCCAACGCGAAGTATCTTCAACTTGACAACAATTTGATTACAACCTCTCTTTCACAAATCACCCTCTAATCTAGTGAGACACATCTATTGCGAGATGTCTATAATGTTATCACAAAGTAGAAGTTGCAATTATTCAGACAACTTTCTCTAGTTTGGAATTGTATCCATCTAATGTTGGCAATTCCATCACTCTAGTTTTGACTATGATCTCATTATGTAGAGTTATTTTGCAAGGATATGTCAATGTAAACCCTAAGATTGAGTTTCATCCAGTTCACGGTTAATTGCATCTTATTTATGTTGAATTCCACTAGCGAATTCAATACAGATACAGAGCGATTGCAACTCAATCAATTTCCCTTTTCTTGCACTATTTTTGATCCACGATCATTTGACATTTTAATTATTCCTTAATGTAATCCAATATACAAACACACGTAGTGAATTCAATTCTGCTAGAGATTCAACAATAATTCCTATACATGTAATGGTACACACATAATTTTACCCCATGCACAAGAAGCCTAAATTTCCTCTCTCCCTTGAATAATATCTATGACATATTAATAACCAAATCTATCATTAGATTCATATTTCATGCCGATGTTATAACTCTTTCATTTCACCCACATTTTTCACACAAAGATAGTACGAAACAACATGAAATTCTATTTCATTCATAAAATCATGCACATACATCTATGATTCTACTAAGAACTTGTGTTATGATCGATCCACTCTCAGGCCTGATTCATCATTTATTTTGGCCATACTTAACGCCTCATAGGCTAACTTGAGCCATGTGCTGGAAATGTCCCCAACATTTCTACATGCCATTGCGGGATAACTTGATAGTAAACAAGGAATTTTATATAAGGGAAAAAATATTTCAACATTATTTTATCTCTCTAATTTTTGATAAAATAATTTATTTTATTAATCAACATTCATTTGAAATTATTTTATTGATCAACATTAATTCCAATTTTTCATTCTCTTCTCCATACTTCTTAGTGATGAATAAATATGCATTATGATTCTTCCATTGTTTCTTAGAACTTCATATAATTTATAGAAAAAAAGTCAAATATTTCTAGCTCATTTGGTTAAGGTGTTGGTCTCGTCAGAAAGGTGACTTGAGTTCAATCCCCTTAGGGGTGATTTAGTTGGGAGGAGACACCCAAAACTTCCAGCCATGATAAGGGTTGGTGTGTTTCATTCCAGGTGCAATCCCCAGGTGAATTCGATGGATTAGATGCCCCTAGGTTTCGGTTATATTAGCCAATGGTGGAAATGCACTGGCCTCAAGTGACGGGAATTTCTTGCAAACAAAAAAAATTACAGAAAAACAATATGTTCAAGAAAGCTACAAATTAATGGATATTGTTTTAAAGGGGAGGCATGATAGTATGTATTACATGATCCTGTTCCTATATACAAGAGTCCTTTATTATCTTTAGAAATGTAGAGATTCCAGTGATGTTAAGGAAAGCTATTTAAATAATATTAGACAAGAGTTTCAAGAATCAAATTTCTTCATGGTTTTCGTGAATTTGAATAAGGATGTACTAGCAACCTAGAAACATATCACAATAGCATAGAAATAAAGACAAACAAGATTTATGTATTCAACAAATTTGTGAAGACAAACATATTATACAATAGATAATTGGAATGATAAACTAACCATAGCTGATTGCACCAGGCCCCGTATTCTTTCCAGCTTAATCCCGCTACACAAAAGGTAAAATTATATACAAATTTTTGTCATAAAACAACATAATATTCAAATTTACAGAGCTCAAACTACATTTATTTGTTGTTACTTTGTGTCTCGTACAATGGCATGATTATAATCAACCAAATTGAGTGTCTACATGGGTGGCATAATATTCTTCTTTTTAAATTCCAAATTGAGGTTGATCGGATGACCGTATTTGTAGTTGGGGTATGAAAGAAATTCCTTTCAAAACATCAAAAACATGTGACATTTTGCACAATCCATTGCAATCATATCTCCCCTATTTTTCATCAAAGAGATTAGACAAGTTCTTTCCTCTGCCTACAAGTTTTTTTCCTTCTGTTGGTCTTTCCACATCTAATTGTTTTCTGGAAGATTCCTTTGGAGGTACAAGTACATAAGGTGATAGAGAAAAACTGGAATTATTTCTCTTAGATCATGCAAATTCTTCACTTTTGTGGCTGAATTGTATTAAAATATTTCCCCTGTCTATAATCATTGATGGATTCAATCACCAATAAAAGAAACCATTAATAAAAGAGAAACATAATTTGTAATTAAGAAAAAACTTGAAGAATCAAACAAACCTGAAGGTGAATTCAATGACAAAAACATCCAAAATGCCATGAATAAAAGTGAAACACAATATGTAATCAAGAAAAAAAATTAGGAGGAAACAAACCTAAATATCTAAATGTTGATGCCATTCTAGAGGAAGTGGAGATTGAACATGAAGCTCACTACCAATACTTAACAATTTCATTTTTTTCTCATCAACACCAATCTCATCACCATGTTTAGAATTTCTTGAATTCCAACTCCATTTTCTCTTCTTAGATATGCATTCAAACATATTCTTAGATCCTACAAGCTTATTGCACTAAAACTTGAAAAAAATATAGGGTTTAAAGGAAAACGATCACATGCTGGGAAGAGAAAATCTAAATCGATCTAAGCTACAAATTTATGTGAGAATTATGAAGGACTCTCATATTATGTAGAGAAATGGTGGTGAAATTTTGAGGTGTATATTAACTATGGGAGAGACATCTGTACTGAATGTCATTGAATACAACACAAATTAAAAATATTATAGACCAATGGTACATGAGTTTAAATATTGAACTGGGACAGACATGAAAAGAGAACATGAAGCTATACAATGCCCTAAAGAGACATGCTTCAATTGCACAATTGAAGCTATACAACACCCAGGAACTAAGTTAATAGGTGGAACTCAAGGAATATATGATTGAAACCAATGTGACTACACCATAGTTGGTGAGATGATTGTCTCACCCCCACCTAATCCTTACTTGGTTTTAATTTTTGATACTACACCTACACCCAATGATGACATGATTTTAATACTGCACTCGTATCCAATGCTTAGCTGATTTTGATACTGCACCAAAAAGTTATGTAACTCATGTTGCAAGGCATGGAATTAAAATATCTAGAACATTTTATTTAGTACTTAATCATTGTTAGTGGTTTGCAGCTTGCTCCTTCCTTTTTGGTTTTAAATTTACTATCTGTAGCGTCCCCCTTGCTTCGTTTCCCCATCCCTTGGGTATATAGTGAGTTTTTTTTATTTATTACATTTTCTTGTGTTCTTGTTTCACTGCTGCAATAAAATGGAGACCTATACAAAACTAAAACACAGTGTACACCAATCACATAATATAACTCTGTTACTTCCAACCAATCCTTTCTAAGAATTAGTATTTCTAATACACTGGGCAAGGACCCCATTCTATGACTCTAGCTTTCATTCTACATTAAGGCGTATAACATGTTGTAATTATAAAATTAACCATCTCCCTTCATAATTATCATCAGAATCATAACATAAAGCACATTTAAGAATATACAATGAAATACCTCAATAGCATATAATATGAAAGACAACATAGCACATAATATGGAAACCGATATATCATGGTTCACCCAATCCATGGCTACTGTAACATACCCCATGAAGCTGTCTGTAGATTTTGGTTATACGGTGAAATTTCATTTCTCTTTAGACTTCAAGGAACTTTATTTTAATACTCAGTGCCAGAACTTGAAAACAATCCTATTGACTATGAGTACATGGAACAACATTCTTCAATTATGTACAAGTCATAACTAACATAAGAAAGGATGTTTTACACCTATTTCTATAAGCATCATAGGGTCTAATAATTTTCTAGAAACTGTGTATATACAAAATGCAACGATTTCACCTTATGTCCAATACCTGTCACTATCATGTCACCACATGAGGCACAAATATAAGTATTGAAAACTATAAGCACCACTTCAAGCAAATTTATGACTCGTGCGATAATATAAGATCCATTCCCATCAAAGAGTACACCTGCAACATATTTCACCAGCTGTCCTATGATGGCGACGTTAACCTTCTTCTGCGTTCACCCTTATGATAATTTCAGACACACATAGGAATCCTCATAAAGCAAATAACTTAACAATAGTACTTAACATGATAAAATACATTACTTAAATATAGTCAACAAATACAGCTATCATAGTGAAACTAGGGTGACTGAAAACATCATACGAATTTTCCTCCCAACCGTTGACTCTATTTGGCGTATGTTATCCCACCGAGTGTCACCCCCGAGCTGGGTGAGGAATCCACTAAGGAAGGAGTAAATCTAGGACCCTTCCCAAGTTCATTAACCATGATCCGATGTTCGATCACTTAGTTATACAATGTGTCATTAGTTTACAGTTAATACAACACATTAGAGGGTTTTACTTGATACAAGTAGTGTTTACAAAAATCAACCCCGATTTTGGGATCAATCATCATTTTCTGAACAATTTTTTTATAGGACATACAAGAATTAGAATTATCGATTCTATGTTACCTAGATAGATATCATACAAGGAATTAATCCATCAGGTCTGACCCCTTAACAACTCAACTTCCAGACCAAAATATAAAGGGAACGTGCAGCTGCTCCGATCCTTACAACTATGCATGTTTTAAAACCTAAATATTATTTGAGAAAAAGGGTTATCGCTTCATAAAAACCCCTAGATCCAAACATTTATTGGGATCTATTTGATTTATGATTCTGCCCACATTAAAATATTGTTTTAACAAAGCACACAGGATATGTCTTATTAACTCATATTACCATGACTTCAAATAATAATATAATGCAGTTATCCCAAGGAAAAAGATGTGGCTTAGCAACTCATAACACCACGATTTCCAATAACAATATAATGCAATTATCATAAGGAAATCAAAGTGTCTTAGAAACCCCTAATACCATGATTTTCCAAATAATAATATAATGCAATAAAGAAAGGATGTGGCTTAGTGATTCATGATTTTAAATAACAGATCTAACTTTGAATTTTAGTGCTGCATGAAATATAGAACCATACGCCAAAGGTTAAAAAATAAAGGACGGTTCTGGCATATTATCTTCGTGCTCAGCCAAGCAACACAAAGAGAGCCCTTACAGGAGGGATTCTAGCTTTTTAACAATTTTTCGGGGTCAGCCACAAAAGATGCAGAGAGAGAAAAAAGGTTCTGGCTTTAACTGTTCGGTTTCAGCAATTTAACGCAGAGGGCATGCATGTCGAAGGGATCTGGAGTAGAGAAATTTCTTTTTCTTAATGCATAGTTAACTATACCGAACAACCCAAAAATCACAAGCATTCTGCAAGGCGTTTGGGGTTGTCTAAGTCGACGCTAGAAAAATTACCACCAGACTACCATAATTCTCTCAAACATTAAAAACCAAGCAACGAGCCTCATACAAGAGCACATCCAACATTTAAAAACCAGATCGTAGGACATCCGTCCCTGGGAAATTTCAACCGAGGGAGGGAAACAATAAAATCTCATAAAATGATATAGCGCATACACTGCCGATTCAAATATCACTAAAATATCAGATCTGTGCATCATAAAAAAAAACCATAAAACTCGCTGCAACATACCACGAATTGTAATCATATCTCTCTGCATATCAATTAGTCACAGGTGTTTTGGGAACGCTGGGAGGGTTCTTGGATATCACAATACCCATATGCTTCCTGCAATCAACCATACATTCATAAATCTATAAAAGAGTATAGCACAACCATACTCACATTGATCACCCACGAGCAGAGTCTCTTCTGGTCCTTCACAGTGGCCTAAACAGATCCCTACAACCATCCATCTGAAGGATCCCTGGAAAGGGTAAGAACTCCCCTCATGTCACAGCGGTCTATCGGTAGATAATTCATGGGAACCCGTGCCAACGATATGCCTCAAGGGAAAATCCCCCATCCCTTGCCTTCGACCAACATTCCTTTTTTTTATTTTCCTTTTTCCTTTCCCCCCCCTCCTCGAATGCTTTCTTCTATTTTATAAACAACAAGGAAAACTGAAACTCCCTTGATTCCCGCCATACTATGTTCCAAGGTCCTACAAACTAGGTAAACTCCATCCCATACTTGGAGATGTGGGGGAAACAAATCCCACATAATATGCAGTTTTGGGTTCATGTCAGAGAGGAGGCAAATACATACTCGACCACTTTGGTATGAAATCAATGATATTACTTCTTTCTCACAACGTGCTGGGTCTAAGGAAAATGTGGACCAACTCCTAACCACCAATCTTTAAGACCAACTTGGCGCGCCTTAAAGAGTGGAAAGATGACCTAAGGTCTTTAGGCTCTTCCACCGATACACCTTCCCAAAATCAAAAGAAAGAAAATGTATTACTTATAATGGTTCGACTTTCCATGAAATAAAAAGCCATTTCCCTAATATGATAACCAAAATTTCTTGGCACATATATAGGCTTACCTTTATAAGTTTTTAGTATACATATGAATTGCATTTATTTGTTTTTAGAAACTTTTCATAGGGGACCCTCCAAAATTAAATATAGGATTGTTAAGATAATTTTCATCTCACCTATATGTTTAATATAGGGTTTATTTCCATTCTGTTCATAAGAGTAAATGTGTGTTCTTTAAGTACTAATAATAGCACTATCACATGGACCAATCATAAACATAGCTTGTTTAAAATTTTAGGAGAAGACAAAATCCCTTCCTCCTTTCATGTGATGAGTGCATTTACTTCAAATGTCAAATGCTGTAAGTAAACAACTATTGTTCTCTTTTGTTTTTTTGTTCAGAAAGGTGAGAAAAGCATCTTATATTCTTTTCAGTATCCTGAGGCATTGAGATGACCCCTAGCCATCGCAAGTTAACCTCAAATATTTCGCTAGCATTTAACCTCTCCCCCTTAGTGGATTCATCGCCAAATGTCGTTTCAGTCGTTCGAAGCCTTCAGTCATTAACCTTATCATTTATAACCATAACTTGGCAGAGGTTTATAGTTGATACTTACAGTGATATTTACTTACATTGTGAGCTCTAGGTTAAGGTGTCGAGGGATGCTACACTATCTATATATGATGCCATATATGATCACTATTCATTAGACATTTGATATCCATGTATTTTTGTACTGCAGAGTTTAAGTAAATGATGTTAAATTATGTCATTCATTGTCACATGATGCATGTATGTTTTTGTTTGAAGGTTTTGCTGAATATCATATGATATCTAGATTTACTTATTAAGTTCATGATTTTGAAATTGGATATAAAATTTTAAAATTTGTATTTCTTTTTCATCTCCTAAGCTTGTCCGCTCATAGTGTTTCTCTTGTTTAACTAATAATGGAAAATGTGTAAAACCATTCAATGTTCAGTTACTAAGTCAAGGTATAGATACAAATATGTAAGTCATATTTGAGTTGAAATAGACCTCATAGAGTCACCATCCAAAAATTAAAAGATTGATGGTATACGTATATGTGTGGCCAATGACTTGTTCTTTCTGTTGTTGGTCTGAAGCCAAGTGGCATTCCCTTTATATTTATAGCTACTATATCATATCAATGCATATTTTAGTGCCAGGAAACTAGGAGCCTGATCAACTTCATTGTCCCTCCCCTTTTGAGGAAGGAATGTGCTCTTTAATTCTCTATTCAATTTTAACAACAATTTTTCATGATGGTCTTTTAATGGTGAGCCCATATCTATATACAAAAGGTTTGATAAGTGGATACAATAAATTGGGTAGAAACAACAAAAGTTCGTAGAGTTGGATATGTTATATAAATTGCTAGGGTTTCCTTGGATGGGAAAAAAATTCAGTGTTATTTGGAAATAAGTAATAATATGCAGTGATCCAATTATAGAAAACTACACAGAAGGGAAGAATCCAGATAGTCAGACGGACAGATATAAATACTACAAAGAAAATACATGATTTTATGTGTTTTTTGTTGGTTGTGGTGCCTTTTATTATAGATTCATAGATTCTATTCAATCATGTTTTTACCCTATGTTTACTGTACACTTGTTCCCCAACCTTAGGGCTTGGGGGAAACACCTATAAGATACAGGGGTTCGGGGGGAGAATCCCCTAAGAATTTTTTTGGGGATGTTTGTTGGCCAATATTTTTGTAGACCCATGGTATTGGGTTAATTGTAGTATTTTACCATGGTATTTCCCCTATAAAATAAAAAAAATGTAATACAACTCTGTATGGTATTGTATTATAGCATTGTAAACAATCTCTGTGATTGCGTGAGAGAGACTGTGAGAGCATGAAGAGGAAGTGCAACAGTGTTTTTGTAGGTTGTATCCCTTCATATTTATAGATGGTAATAAAAGGACTGGAAATTTCTGTGTGGATGTAGCCCATTTTTCGGGTGAGCCACGTTATATCTGTGTCTCTTTATAATGTGTTATTTTTGCATCTTGTTTAATGATTTAACTGTATATCTATTACTGCTCTATGGTCATGTTTCTAACAATTGGTATCAGAGACAAAAGGTATATTTGGCTGGTAAAATGGCAGGAAAGAAGGGTTCCTGGTTGGAGTGGGAGCAATGGCAGAAGAGGGAAAGTTTAGGGTCAAGAAATTTAAAGGCCAAAACTATAAGTCATGGAAGATGCAAATGGAGGACTATCTGTACCAAATGGATCTATACCTGTCATTGGGTGGAAAATCAAAACATCTGATGGCTATGGAAGATGAAGAATGGGAGGTTTTTGACAGAAAGGAACTGGGAAAAATACGGTTGTTCCTGGCTTCATCGGTGTGTTTCAACAAGGTGTGATGAGTGCATTGGCGAAACTCTACAAAAAACCCTCGAATTCCAACAAGGTATTTTTAATGAAGCTTTTATTTAATATGAATATGTCAGAAGGTGGATTTGTTGCCGACCATTTAAATGAGTTTAATACACTTACAAGTCAATTAATTTCTATAAATGTGAACTTTGATGATGAGGTTAGGGATCTTCTAATCTTATGCTCATTTCCAGAAAGATGTAATAGTTTGGTCATTGATGTAAGTAACACTGTCCCTAGTTCAAACAATTTTAAGTTTGAAGATGTGGTTGGTGTTATTCTTAGCGAGGAAATGCGAAGAAAAAGAATAGGTCAGACATTAGGTAATGTGTTGAACATGGAGAGAAGAGAGAGACAAAAGGAGAGAGGAAGGAGCCCAGGAAATCAAAGTGTTTTTTCCTTTCACACACCTGGGGGGAGACATAGCAGAAATATTCAATCTACTCGGTGTGTCCTTGGGGACAAGTCTCTATTCAAGGCTGTCACCTTGTTCTTGACTCCTATGTTTAGGCTCAACTCCTAACGAAGCCAAGGGGGGTGGACCCTATTAAGTTACTAAGGAAAATTATTTTGTTATGATGGTGTTGAATTGAATAAGTTTCTTAGGAGTTTGAAATTAACCATTAATAACCATAGATAACAAGATGGAAAATGGGCACAAGTAAGCACAATGATGACACACAATATATATATCGAATGAATTAAACAAATAACCAGTGCCTTAAAATGGAGTCACAACATAATCAAATTTACTTGAATGTGCTTGGAGTGAATGTTTTGCAAATGTCTCTTGGTGCGCTTTAAGTTAATATGAAAAATAAGTGGATTAAATTAGGCGAAAGGGGACTCCAGATATACTCGAAGGGTACTTGGAGTATGTCAAAAAAATAAAAAATTCACGGATACCTGCAAGGAATGTGTGGGATGGATGGAGTCTCTGAGACTTTGTTCATAATCCAACCACTAGGGTGTAACAGAGATCGGCGCCTTGAGGTCACTGTCCAGGAGTTCCCACTTCCTTTGGGTATTTTTCCACCACTTACGGTTTGTTCGAGGCGTTGGATTTTTCCCTGATGGTGGTTAATTTGAGAAAATGAAACCTAATCAATATAGTCACTCACATTTCTTTTGATGCATCTTGACCAATCGGATGAACTGCAGCCAAAACGCAGAGCATACACACCAGAGTCTTTGTAATTTTTAGTAAATTTTAAACGATGTGTTTTTAGAAAGAAAAACCCTCCAGGAACCTCTTTCGTTCCAAGTATACCTCAATAGGGGAATCAAGGAGGGGGTTGATTTTAAAATATTGTTTGAATAAATTAGTAGTGAATAATGAAGTAGCAAAAATAAAACAAACCACAGGTTCTCTAATTAGTCCTACCAAGCATCTCTTTCCCCTTTCGGGTCAATCGAGAAATCGTGGGGTAAGTATTACAGTTAATTTAACCTTATAATATGGAAGATATGATAAAATTAATCAAATTATAATATTTTTCATAAACTAAACTAATCTAGAGTGGAAAAATAAGAAAATACAAAAAGGAAAAAAAGTATGCGAATCCCTCCAGGGAGGATGGTGAATGGGCTCGAAAGAGCCTATTCGAAATTATTTTTTATTACTAGCGGTTACAATATCAGAAAATGGATATGATTCCTCTTTATTCTTATACAAAATGAAACCAAGAGCTTACAAAGTGCAAAAATTAAATATTTCAGTCAAAAAGAGAGACCCCTAGGGGAATTCAGATGGCCCAAAAGCCACTTTCGAACAGCAAATCCTCCTCTTTTCTGTTATACCTGCTAAAAAACAGCAATCTTATTATACTTAAATATTCCCAAAATCACTTTGAAAGTACCTTTGGGTCAGCCTACGTTTAACCGAAAAAAAGCTAAGTTAAAACTAGTTAAAAAAGGTGAAAAAGGAACCAAGGAAAGCAATCTTTCCTTGGGATCATGGCTTTCCTTTTAGGAAGCCAATATGATGCACAATTATTTTTGGATTTATATTTTATAACAGAAAACATAAATCTAATGCATGCAAGCTACAAATTCTCTTTAAAATGCCATGCAAAAAAGATGATTTCCCTAAAGCTAGATCTAGAATGCTTATGAAACCTTTTAAGAACAAGACCTAGATTATGAGGTTTGAGAAGATGGAACTATGTTAAAATTTACTTTAAGATAATATATCTAAACAATATCAAAGCTGTGAACAAAGTAACCAGGGAAAATTTTAATATTTAAGAGGAGAAAGAGAAGAAGGCAAGCTTATAGCCTTGGAGATCAACTGTGGAGTTTTCCAGTGGAATGTCGAGGGACTATGCCTTGGAGAAATTTTTGGAGAAAGTGAGGAAGCAAACTAGATCAGCACCCTCTCCAATCTAGGAACCTACAACTTAATCCAAAGGCTTTCCAAGATGCTTATGAGATCCAGTTAATACATAAACAGAGATATTAGAATATCATGCATATAAAATTATAAAACATGTTAAAACTAGATCTCTACACATGCATAAAAACGAAATAGATAGCCAAAAAACTTATTAACAAACTCCTTTCCTATCAATATCATAATAAACTTATTATCAATATTTTAGCACTGAATTCATAATATAAAAATAATCAAGTTATGAACATAGATACATGTTACTTCAGTAAAACATGGAAATGCTCATCCACACACAATAACATGACAACATCTTGCTTCCAAAGCTTTTCTTTAATTCAAATGAAAAATAGCAATAGTACAATAGCAACAGCTCTTCAACCCAACTCTAACTATCTTGGAAAGGAGGAAACTGTGCTTTATTTATAGCAAAAACTGAAACCCTAGCCCAGAGGGGGCGCATCCCTGACTGAAAGAGAGACTGAAGCTGACAAAGAGTCAAGGATGAGCCTGATCTGATGGTGAACTGAGTCTGATCTGATGATGAACTAAGTATAACCTGATGAACTGATTCTAACTGGACTAGAACTGCAAATTAGAGTGACACCTCACCCAGTGAACTGAGTTTTATCTGATGATGAACTCATTCTGATCTGATGATGAACTGAGTCTAACTAGATGAATTGAGTCTAACTAGAGTAGAACTACAAATCAAAGTGACACCTCACTCAGTGAACTAAACCAACCAACAAAAAAGTCCTAGTTTTATCCACATGTGTGGAGGAGAGAAAAAGGAGGGCATAACCCTAGATCTGCATGAGCCAGTTAAACTCCTCTTCAGCCCACGTCATGCCTTCAGTCAAGGAGTGGGAACTCCTGGTCAAACTAAATACAGTGAGACTGAATTTAGTCAAAAGGGAGTGATATCAACTAATTTTGGATTTTGGATTTGCTCCATTATTTAATAAATTTTTAATTAAATTAATTAATATTTGATTTTTTTGGATTTTCTCAACTGAGTGATGGAAAAATCACTCAAAACTTAGGAAAAGTGGGTTTATGGGTTTACCGAGTGCTCTGAGTTAGAAAATGAGCACCCCCATGATTGAATCTCACTTTTAACCCCACTTTTATTACAAGACCATTTTTTCCATTTAGATTATCAAAAAATAGCCTAAGTTTTGGAAAAATTGAAACTTTAAAAAAAACTTTAAAAAAAAATAAATTAAAACCTAGGGGGACTTAGAAATGTTCATATGACTCGACCATAATGCCTATAATGTTTATACATTGACACATAGACTCTAATAACCTCAATAGGCATAAATGTCAATCCAACCACCCCAACTTTATAGGAGTTTGGTGAAAAACTCAGCAATTATCAGTCGTTTATTCAACAACCAATAATAACCAAGGGAAAAAACACACTGGGATGATCAAATTGATAAGTAAGTGTAGGATACCGAGTATTTAATAGACACTACCATGCTAGAAAATTTTATTACAAGTCCCCTACAGGGTATGAACATGTGATATAGTACAACAAACACTTCTTAGAAGCAATTCTGAAGGTCTTATGAAGTCTGAACAAATCATCTTTGTCCAGTTCACCATGCTCACTTGATAACACTGACTAAGTACAACTTAGGTGGTAACATCTGGCTCCAACTGCGGGACGTGTGCTCGATCTGGTCATAGGGCAAGGAGAGGATATGACAACACCAGAATTTCTAGTTTATATACCCTTTAAAAACATCTCAACTTGACAAGAAAACGTTAGTACCACAAGCTTTATATAAAATCCAAATGAACCATTAACTGATTTATTTAAACAAAATAAATGTAGCTAACTAATTAAAGAAATTTTTTATTATAGCTAAGTACAAAACATAAATGTAGAAAGTAATTGCTCTATTTTAGGGAGCTTATTTTCCTACTCTAAGCATGATATAAAAAGGTTAGGTGTAATAAAAAAGCCAATGTAACCACCTAAGAATTTTATTCACATAAATTTATTTTTCCTTATCTTTGGTTACCAGCCAAAGTAAGGATACTTTATTCAGAAAATGCAAACCTGCGTGATGATTCAGAATGGGCAGGATGGATGGGAAATAATAGGCATGAATAATGTCGTCAAACTTCTTCCCAAACTGGTAAGTGCTTGCGCAGGCTTCTTCTATCCGGGATTGGATATGGTTGATGTACAAATCGAAATGATGAGGCATATTGACTACACCATCATATTGATCCTCAAGTCTTACCAGATGATAACTCATTGTATAAGCCCCAGTTGGCTCCAAATCATAAGGAAACTCTATATGTGAAGATGATAGTTGAGACTGATATTCTACTTACTGCATCAAATATGTATTTTCACAACACTGCTTCTCAATGTCTTCATTATTGATACCTTTGTCTGGCTCTTCATGATATGACTCTGAATGATCATATAAGAGTTTTGAATTCTTCTCTTCCATACTAGGATTTTCCTAGGTGTCCAGATCCACGCTTCTCTCTATGGAAGTATAGTAGATTGGAATTCCACAAATTTATAAATAGACACTCCCCTTGTTGGATATAGCATAGATGGGATTCTCAATAAGATATTAAAAAAAATTCCAATAGTCATCACCGCGATCTATGTCAGATGTGATGGATTCCCTATTGTTGATATCAAGTTCTCTTTGTCTTCATTACTAATACTGATATATGGCTTAGACTGATCATATGGATAAAATGCATGCTCATTTTCCATGTCAAAATTTCCCAAGGCCACAAGGTCCATGCTCTCTCCCTTAGATATGCCATAGACAGGAGAATCAACAAAACCATCAAAAGTTTCTAGTTCATTATTTTCCTCTTTATACATGTCATAGACTGGATTTTCCATGAATGTCCAGGACTCCTCATCAACATATTTGCCAAACATAAGGGAGTCTTCGTCACTTGTATCATGCTCCAAGTTATACTTGTCCTCATTTTCATATTCATCTTCTTCAGAAAAATGGTCACAAGGAAGTAAACCTTCCAGACTGTCATCATTATATGGAGAACAGGTAGCAGTCCCATTATGCCCATTACGGTTTTCATCATAAGTTTCACTAGAATATTCTGCAATGGTTTCATCCTTAGGTAGATCTGGAGTAAAAATTTGATCATCATCACTAAAAACATCATGAAAGCATTCCTAATCATCACTATTCGTTGTTCATGTTACATGAGGAGGGTCTTCAACAATTTTTTCAATTAATGGCCCTTCATGCATAGACTCAATGGGATCATAAGGGATTTCTAAATGTTGGGTGTTGTACACCATGTTGATACTAGATATATTAGGATATTCCATATGAAACTCTTTCCAAGGAAAGAATTACTTCAAATTGGTCTCAATGAATAATTTAGCATTGAATGATTCAATATCATTTCCATCATAATGCCGCTGCTTCAAAAATATTTCAAAGAATTTTGCAAGGGAAGTAATAGATTTCTCAGGAAAAAACTCATGAAGCCAACATGAATTTTTTTACTCATATGTGATAGAAAAGTCATAACACAGAATCTGGTTGCGTGATCATTATCATCCCCTCGAAATCCTCGAAGGGAAGTAGATGTCATTTTGTAGAAATAATAGATTAATGCTATGTGCAATGATGCTAAAAAGAAGCACAGGAAATAGATCTTTCTACTAATAATTCTCACAAGCATACACGGGAAAAATAGAGAGAAGAAAAGAGACTAAATCACATGAATGAAGAGATGAATATTGGTGTGTATCCTTCCATTGAATAATTATGAATAATAGTGTACATAAATAGTGCTTATCTCATGGGAAAGTAGAATTGTATGGAAACAACTCATCAAGCTCAAAAAGGATGACTTACCAAAATATAGCAAACCCCCATAGGTGGATAAATCACTTGCTAAATCTATCAAGGACCTCATGAGTTGTAAAAAGCATGAGTCAGTTGTCAAGGAGATGGAAATAACATGCTAATCCTAGAAAATGGAGAAAAACTAATGGAGGATGGGTTGGAAACAAAAGCTCCCAGTTTCCTAGTTGACTAGCTTTTATAGAAAAGCAGGAAAAAGAAGAAAAAGAAGAATCTTGTATAAAGTCCTGTATACTAATTCTGGATCAATCTAGAATCAGAAATATATCATTCCTAGAATATAGATGGCATGTATTGACTTTAAGATGCAAGTGGATGCCAACTAATTAAGCTAGTTGGTGAATAATTAATCAAATAATGATTAATTATTTTATCCTAAGTTGTGAGTGGGTTTAATATATTCCAACACCCCCCTATAAGTCTGACTTTATGATGGTATGAAAAAAAAATGGATGCATATGGATGCATATAGGGCCCAGCAACAAGGCTATGGTCACCCTTTAACAATTATTATGTCTAGAAAAGTGAGGAAAGAGGCAAAACCACATGGGGAAAATCCTCCCTCAAGATAGGACAAGGCACATAATTTGAAATGTGTCTTCAAAATATCTTCATATTCACTTTAATGAGCTGACTGAACTACTTCTGGATGAAGGACTTGCTGAAGAAATCATGAACTCCATGATCATGCGCTGGAGAGTAGAACCTGCAAGAAGGAAGATGAGAGACTTCTTGTATCTCATCAATTGATGAAGTAGGAGCATTGTCTGAATGCTTCTTTCTGATGTCAAACTCTGATCTCCAAACATAATCTAAAATGGAAAAGAGATTTGTGCATACTCCTTTCCAAAGAGTACAAAAATTAAGACAATTTATTTCACACCCAATTCCCTGAATAGCTGCAAAATTGTGATGTGAATCACATGTCAATATTCCAATCTGATGTAGCACCTATATAGATGTGATATGAGGCTAATAAAACTCTGATATATCATAAATATTAACATATGGAACAGAAAGGACAAAGGCTTCAATGTCTCCATGAGGATATAGGGCTAGACTAGGAAAATTATGAGCAACTGGGGAAAACTGATAGGTGTAAAAATCTGAATGATGGATGGGCATAATATCTGAACCATAAGTGTTTAGAACAGATCCAAACATGTTTAATATCAGTCCATATATGACTAAGGACATGGATAACCAGCCAATGAAATCTAGGAAAGACTTCAAACCATGTAAGATAAATATCACTGCATAAGAGACCAATGAGGAATCAACTAGTGATCTTGGGATTTGTATAGTCTTTGGATTATTCAGAGGTATGGTAGATGGTATGGATGGTGGTATTATATGTGTATAAACCTGAAAATATGCTTCTAAATCAGAATCCAAAGGATCACATATAAGAATATCAATAGACTCATGGGAATACACTGGTAATGAATCCTCTGTATGAAAGGAGGAAAGAATGAGATGTTCACAATCTTCAAGAAGGCTCTGAGTATTGATTACAATAAAAAAGGAGGATATGCTGAAGCACATGAGATCAAGTATGGTAAGTGGTATGACATAAATAAGTCTTGATGTGGCTAAGCAAACATCCTGTAAGTCACTGGGTTGCGCACCATCAATGAGAGAGGTATGCACAAGGTGTGAAGAATCTGGCACATAGATCTCAGAATCTAAGATAGGATATTGAGAGAAAAATGAATGGGTTATAGGATCATAATCAATATCAGGAGTAGCTCCATATGTTACTTCTTTTTCATCAATAGTATCACAAGAAGAAAAATCACCTTCAAGAGACACGGAAAAAGATGGCTCTTCAATATTTGCTTCTTCATTGAAGGAGGAAGCATTCGAATGAAAGAGGGTAGCAGCAACATGAACTGTATGAGAAACTTCTTCATCATGATCAACTTCATAATAGAATGTAGAGGCCAAGAAATCTTGAGAAAGATAACAAGAGAAGATGCTAGGTTTGCTCCATGCTTCATCTTCAATTTCCTGTAAACCAAAAGCTTTGTCCAAAATTTTCCAAAGCTCAAATGGGTATTCAGTAGAATATATGAGATGATATACATTTGGAGACATTTCCAAACACATAATTCCATAATATCTATCACAATTATTTATCCAATCAATCTTCTCTTCATAAGACTCAGGTTCACTCAATGCACCAATGGAGACATCAAAGAGACATTGCCTCTTCAAGTATGCACTCATGTTTGGCTTCCAATCAGCATAGTTGAAAGGAGATAGTAGAGGAAATTTTGAATCCATATTGAATTTTTTGATATGCTCTAAGAGATACTCTCTGCAACCTACAAAACAAACTAGGAGAAAATCTTGTAAGCTAGACAAGCTCTTCTTCAGAGAGGGATAGGAGACTGGAAACGCTCCTCAACTCTATAGAACTTGATCAACCTTGTAGATCTGATACCATGTAGAAATAATAGATCAATGCTATGTGAAATGATGCTAAAAATAAGCATAGGAAATATATCTTGCTACTAAGAATTCTCACAAGCATACATAGGAAAAATAGAGAGAAGAAAAGAGACTAAATCACATGAATGAAGAGATGAATATTGGTGTGTATCCTTCCATTGAATAATTATGAATAATAGTGTAAATAAATAATTCTTCCCTCATGGGAAAGTCGAATTGTATGGAAACAACTCATAAAGCTCAAAAAGGATGACTTACCAAAATATAGCAAACCCCCATAGGTGGATAAAGCACTTGCTAAATCTATCAAGGACCTCACGAGTTGGAAAAAGCATGAGTGAGTTGTCAAGGAGATGTAAATAACATGCTAATCCTATAAAATGGAGAAAAATAATGGAGGATGGGTTGGAAACAAAAGCTCCTAGTTTCCTAGTTGACTAGCTTTTATAGAAAAGCAGGAAAAAACAGAAAAAGCAGAAAAAACAAAATCTGCTAGAAAGTCCTGTATACTAATTCTGGATCAACCCAGAATCAGAAATAAATCATTCCTAGGATATAGATGGCATGTATTGACTTTAAGGTGCAAGTGGATGCCAACTAATTAAGCTAGTGGGTGAATAATTAATCAAATAATGATTAATTATTTTATCCTAAGTTGTGAGTGGGTTTAATATATTCCAACACATTTCACTAACGAGATGATTAGGAAAGCCAAGGATCTTAGAGAAATAAATGGGAGGACAATCACAAGAAGCTCGAGCAGCAATTTCTATTATTTAAATATCCATATCAAGAATAAGTGATCATGGAGAATGTTTGGAACTAGAAAATGGAGTTGAGCTTTAAATTTTACTGTTACATGGGCTCACCTACACACAATCAATCTCAATTTTTTTGTGATAAAAAAGGGTTTTATCCCTTCAATGGAGTCTCCATGTGAGAATAAAAATATACATTTAAGAACTCTCACAAAAATATTTTTTTATTTTCTTTGTAAAAATAAAAAATGGAAAAAAGGTCAATGGAATCACCAGATGAAAATTAAAGATCTACTCTAATAATTCATTAAACAAAGAAAAAACAAAAAAGAAGAAAACAAAAGTCGTACTTCGAGAATAAAAATATTTATCCCCGACAATGGCGCCAAAAAGTGTTGCCACCTTTCACACACTTGGGTGGGGGGCGTGGTATAAATCTTAAATACACTCAGTATGTCCTTGGGGGAAAGTCTCGAGTCAAGGCTGTCACCTTGTTCTTGACTCCTCCGTTTAGGCTCTACTCCTAACGAAGCCAAGGGGGGTAGAACCTATTAAGTTACTAAGGAACATTACTTTATTATGATGGTGTTGAATTGAATAAGCTTCTTAGGAGTTTGAAATTAACCATTAATAACCATACATGACAAGATGAAAAATGGGCACAAGTAAGCATAATGATGACACACAATATATATATCAAAAGAATTAAAGAAATAACCAGTGCCTTAAAATGGAGTCACAACATAATCAAATGTACTTGCATCTGATTGGAGTGAATGTTTTACAAATGTCTCTTGGTACATTATAAGTCAATATGAAAAATGAGTGGATTAAATTAGGTTAAAGAGGACTCCAGATATACCTGAGGGGTACTTGGAGTATGACCAAAAAATAAAACCTTCATGGCTACCCGCAAGGAATGTGTGGGCTGAATGGAGTGTCTGATACTGTGTTCATAATACACCCTCTAGGGTGTAACAGAGATTGGTGCCTTGAGGTCACCGTCTAAGAGTTCCCACTTCCTTTGAGTATTTTTCCACCGCTTACGGTTTGTTCGAGGCGTTAGATTTTCTCCTGATGGTGGTTAATTGGGGAAAATGAAACCTAATTAATCTAGTAACTCACGTTTCTTTTGATGCAGCTTGACTAATCAGATGATCCGCATCCAAAAAGTAGAGCATACACACTGGAGTCTTTGTAATTTTTAGTAAATTTTAAACGATGTGTTTTTAGAAAGAAAAACCCTCCAGGAACCTCTTTTGGTCCAAGTGGACCTCAATCGGGGAGTTAAGGAGGGGGTTGATTTTAAAATACTACTTTCAGAAATTAACAGTGAATAGTGAAGTAGAAAAAATAAAACAAACCATAGTTTCTCTAATTAGTCCTACCACACATCTCTTTCGCCTTTCGGGTCAATCGAGAAGTCGTGGGATAAGTATTAAATTTACTTTGAACTTATAATATGGAATATATGATAAAAGTAATGAAAGTATACTATTTTACATAAATGAAACTAATCTAGAGCGAAACAATAAGAAAAGGAAAAAAAAGAAGAAAAGGGCGCGAATCCCCCTAGGGGGGATGGGGAATGGGATCGAAAGAGCCTATTCGGAATTATTTTTTATTACCAGAGGTTAAAATATCATAAAAATGATGTGATTCCTCTTTATTCTTATACAGAATGAAACCAAGAGCTTAAAAAGTGCAAAAATTAAAGATTTCAGTCAAAATGGGAGACCCCTACGGGGATTCAAATGGCCCAAAATACAGTTTCAAACAGCAGATCCTCCTCTTTTATGTTATACCTACTAAAAATAATCAAGCTTATTAGACTGAAATATGCCCAAAATCACTTTGAAAGTACCTTTGGGTTGGCCTACTTTTAACCGAAAAAAAGCTTAGTTAAAACTAGTTAAAAAAGGTGAAAAAGGAACCAAGGAAAGCAAGATTTCCTTGGGATATTGGATTGCATTTTAGGAAGCCAGTATTATGTGCAATAATTTATGGATTTATATTTTATAATAGAAAAAATAAATATAATGCATACAATCTACAAATTCTCTTTAAAATGCCATGCAAAAAAGGACAATTTCCCTAAAGGTAGATCTAGAATGCTTATAAAACCTTTTAAGAAAAAGACCTAGATTTTGAGCTTTGAGAAGATGGATCTATGTTAAAATTTACTTTAATATAATATATATAAACAATATCAAATCTGTGAACAAAGTAACAAGGTAAAATTTTAATATTTAAGAGGAGAAAGAGAAGAAGGTAAGCTTGTAGCCTTGAAGATCAACCGTGGAGATTTTCGATGGAATGTCGAGGGACTATGCCTTTGAGAAATTTTTGGAGAAAGTGAGGAAGAAAAATATATCAGAACTCTCTCCAGGATAGGAACCTACAACTTAATCCAAAGGCTTGCCAAAATGCTTGTGAGATCCGGTTAATACATAAATAGAGATATTAGAATAGCATGCATATAAGCATATAAAACATGTTAAATCTAGTTCTTTACACATGCATAGAAAGGAAAGAGATAGCCAATAAAATTATTAACAAACTCCTTTCCTATCAATATCATAATAAACTTATTATCAATATTTTAGCACTGGATCCACAATATCAAAATAATCAAGTTATGAACATAGATACAGGTTACCTCAGTAAAACATGGCAATGCTCATCCACGCACAATAACATGACACCATATTGGATCCAAATATTTTATTTATTTCAAATGAAAAAATAGCAACAGTACAATAGCAACAACTCTTCAATCCAACTCTAACTAGCTTAGAAAGGAGGAAACTGTGCTTTATTTATAGCAAAAACTGAAATCCTATCCCAGAGGGGGCGCATGCTTGACCGAAAGAGAGACCGAAGCTGACAAAGAGTCAAGTTGAGCCTGATATGATGGTGAACTAAGTCTAATATGATGATGAATTGAGTTTGATCTGATGAACTGAGTCTAACTGGACTAGAACTACAAATCAGAGTGACACCTCACCCAGTGAACTGAGTCTGATCTGATGATGAACTGAGTCTAAATGAACTAGAACTGCAAATTGGAGTGACACCTCACTCAGTGAACTAAACCAACCAACAAACAACTCCCAGTTTTATCGACATGCATGGAGGAGAGAAAAAGGAGGGCGCAACCCTAGATCTGCATGAGCCAGTTAAGCTCCTCTTCATCCCATATCATGCCTTTAGTCAAGGAGTGGGAACTCTCGGTCAAACTGAAGCCAATGAGATTGACTTCAGTCAAAACGAAGCAAAATCCACTGATTTAGGAATTTGAATTTGCTCCATTATTTAATTAATTTTTAATTAAATTAATTAATATTTGATTTTTTTTTGGATTTTCTCAATTGAGTGATGGAAAAATCACTCAAAACTTAGGAAAAGTGGTTTTGTGGATTTACCGGGTGCTCTGAGATAGAAAATGAGAACCCCCATGACTAAATCTGAATTTTAACCCCACTTTTATTACAAGACCAATTTTTCCATTTAGACTATAAAAAAATAGCCTAAGTTTTGGAAAAATTAAAACTTAAAAAAAAACTTTAAAAATAAAAAATAAAAATAAAAACTAGGGGGACCTTTGACACGTTCATATGACTCGAACATAATGCCTAACATGTTTATACATTGACACACAGACTCTAATAACCTCAATATGCCTAAATGTCAATCCGACCACCCCAACTTTGGAAGAGTTTGGTGAAAAACTCAGAAATTATCAGTTGTTTAAATTCAACAACCAATAATAACCAAGGGAAAAAACACCCTAGACTGATCAAATTGATAAGTAAGTCTAGGATACTGAGTATTTTACAGACACTACCATGATAGAACATTTTATTACAACTCCCCTACGTGGTATGAACATGTGATATAGTACAACAAGCACTTCCCAGAAGCAGTTTTGAAGGTCTTCTGAAGTTCGAACAAATCATCTTTGTCCGGTTCACCAGGATCACTTGATAACACTAACTAAGTAAAACTTAGGTGGTAACACACAACAATTATAAAAAGGGTAGATCCAAGTCCATATTCAGAAAAATAGAGTGTTGGAACTATGGTAAGAAAGGACATCTGAAGAAAGACTGCAGAGCACCAAAGAAGAAAGGTGAGAGGCAACAAGAGACTACTCAGGAAGTGAATATAGCAGGTGATGTGTTACAATATTCTTTGATTATTGCATTAGATAATACTAGCAATTATTGGGTAGTAGATTCAAGGGATTCATGTCATTCTACACCCCATAGGAAATTCTTTCATGATTATGTTCAAGGTGATTTTGGACATATTTTATTGGGGGATGATGAACCATGTAAAATTGTTGGAAAGGGTAAGGTACGGATTAATTTAAATAATGGAAGTGAATGGTAGCTAAAATATGTAAGGCACATTCCTGCTATCAAAATAAATATGATCTCAACAGGTTAGTTGGGAGATATCGATTGTTTGTCTACGTTTGGGGAAACCTAGTGGAATATCACTAAAGGATCAGTAGTAATAGAAAAAGGATATAGGGTAGGTACATTATATTTATGTCCTTTTAATACTGATTATTATATCTCTATAGCTTCCATAGAAACATGTGTGATGTTGTGGCATTAGGTCTTGGCCACATGAGTGAGAAGGGGATTCATATTCTCCACTCAATGAAACTGCTTCCAGATCTATAGTAGGTAAGTTTGGAATTCCGTGAGAACTGTGTTTATGGAAAAAAGAAGAGAGTTGGATTTCTCAGGGTTGGGAAAAAAATAAGAGTGAAAAGTTAGAGCATTTCCATATAGATGTATGGGGATTGACTCAGGTATAGTCTCTTGGTGACTCTCGTTATTATGTTACTTTTATTAATGATCCAACTAGAAAAACTTTGGTTTATTGCATTAGATAGAAATATTATGTGTTTGATACTTTTAATAAGTGGAAATATTTGGCTAATAATGAGACAAGAAAAAGGTTGAAATGTCTCATATTTGATAATGGAGGTGAATACCGCAGCAAGGATTTTGACATTTAATGTTCACATAATGGGATTCACAGAGAGAAGACAGACCTTGGAACACCACAAGAAAATGGTGTGTTAGAAAGGATGAACAAAAATATCATGGAGTGTGCAAGGTGTATGAGATTGTATGTAGGGTTTCCATTACAATTTTGGGTTGATGTTGTAAACACTGTTGTTTATTTAATAAACGAAGGGCCTTTAAGTGCTTTGGATGGTTGGATTCCAGAAGAGGCATGGATAGGTAAACAGGTAAAATACTCATTTTTGAGAAATTTTGGTTGTGAATCATTTGTCCATATTGATAAATATGATAGAACAAAGCTTGAAGCTAAATCTAAGAAATGTACATTTATTGGATACGAGGTTGATGATTTTGGTTATCGCTTATGGGATTTTGAAAATCACAACATCATTAGGAGTAGAGATGTAGTATTCAATTAAAATGTTATGTACAAATATCAGTAGCATGGAAATAAAGTGGAAAATGAAAACAAATAGTACAAAGTGCTTGATGAAATCAAAGAAAATGAAGTTCCAAAGGCACCAGAAAATAAAGAAAAACAATATGTACTTGAAACTCCTACAACTGTAAGAAAATCTACCTATTTAAGTAGACCCTTGAACAATTCTTTCCTTCACTGTATTATTTATTGATGACTGATTCTGGTGAAATAGAATGTTATGAAGAGGCAATGTAGGTAGAAACTAGAAAGAAGTGGGAGCAAGGCATGAATGAGGAGATGGACTCATTGGTAAGAAACCAGACTTGGGATTTGGTTCAGTTTTTTACAAACAAAAGGGCATTGCAGAATAAATGGGTTTATAGGTTGCAGGAAGAATATGGAGGCAAGAAGCAGTACAAGTTTAGACTTGTTTTAAAGGGGTTTGCACAAAATAAAGGTACATTAGAAGAAATTTCAACTCAAAATGGGCCTCCTAAAAAAATTAATAAAATAATAAAATAATATCTATTAATTTTGGAGGAAGAAAAGAAAAAAACTACTTTTTTGTTTGTATTTTCAAGATATATCCCCGTGTTTTTACTCAAATTTCGATCAAGAGAGCTCATTGGCTAAGGAATTAAATTTTGCATCCAACGAGTACCCACTTGACATACTTTTTATGGACCCGTCTACCCCAAAAACAAGAAATACCTGAAAAAACATGATGATGCTATCATCATCACATTTTTTCAGGTATTTCATCACGTTTTTTCAAGTATTTCTTACTTTTGGGGTAGAGAGGTTTGTCAAAATTATGTCAAGTGGGTACTCATTGGATGCACAATTTAATTCCACCTCCAATAAACTCTCTTGATTGAAATTTGAGTTAAAACACGAGGAGATATGTCGAAAATACAAACAAAAAAGTAGTTTTTTTTATGATACCTATCCCCAAATTTATATTAAAAAATTGTTTAAGACCTATATGGTATTTCAAATATAAATCAATTTTATTGGCTAACACATGATGACATGGAATTTGAATTAGATTTAAAAGGCCCATTTTGAGTTGAAATTTCCTCTAATGTAGACTTTGATGAAATGTTTTCTCCTGTTGTTAAAATGACTTCAATTAGAACTATTTTAAGTCTAGTGGTGGTAGAAGATTTTCATATTGAACAGTTAGATGTAAAAACAACCTTTCTCCATGGGTATTTAGAGGAAGAGATTTATATGCAGTAGCTAGAGGGGTATGAGGTCAAAGGAAAGAATAATTTGGTTTGTAGGTTGAAGAAGAGCTTGTATTGCCTGAAGCAAGATCCAAGGTAGTGGTATTTAAAATTTGATAAGTTTATGATATAAAAAGGTTATGATAGATGTCAACTTGACCACTTTGTTTATTTCAAGAGGCTAGATAACAGGAGATATAATATCTTGTTATTGCATGTGGATGACATTCTTGTGTCAGGATCTAACATTTAGGATATAAATGTGCTCAAAAGAAAATTAGCTAAATCATTTGTGATGAAGGATTTGGGTTCTGCAAAGAAAATACTTCTTATGAGAATAACAAGAGATAGGAAAAATCATGAATTGACGTTGTCTTAAGGTGATTACATAGAAACAGTGTTGTAGAGTTTTAGAATGCAGAATGCAAAACAAGTTAGTACACCTTTATCCAACCATTTAAAACTAAGTAAGGAGATCTGTCCAAAGAAACAAGAAGAGATAGATTACATGTCTAGGATTCCCTATTCATCGACAGTTGGACGATTGATGTATTCCATGGTGTGCACAAGACCAGATATTTCACATATAGTGGGAGTTGTGGGAAGGTATATGAATAATCTAGGTAAAGATAATTGGAAAGAAATATAGTGTATTATTAGGTATTTCAGAGGTACCACTTCTCATGCATTATGTTTTGGAGGTTCAAACACTATCACCACATGGATATGTTGATGCATATATGGTTGGTGATAAAGATAGCAGGAGGACAACCATAGGGTATGTGTTTACTATGGGTGGAACATCAGTGAGTTGGATTTCAAAAATACAATAGGTTGTTTCAATTTCAACAATGGTAGTAGAGTATGTTGCTTCTACAGAGGCTAGTAAGGAGATGATTTGGTTGCAGAGGTTCATGGAGGAATTGGGTAAGAAGAAGAAGAATAACAAGATGTACAGTGACATCCATAGTACCATTAATCTTGTAAATAACTCAGCCTTTCATTCTAAGAATAAACATATATAGCTCAAGTACCACTTCATAAGTTATGTTTTAGATGAAGAACTGTTAAAATTGGAAAAAGGAACATACTAGCTAGAATCCTGCAAACATGTTGACAAAGGGAGTAACCATAGAGAAACTGAGTTCCTGCTCAGTTTCTATTGTCCTTTAAGAATGAAGGTGAAAATAAGAAATTATCCAAGTCCAAGGTCCAGAGCATAGTCCAACAAGTGCAACAACAATGGAGTTGTTGTGACCACTTTTCAAGTGGTATATTGTTGGTTGTGGAGCCTGATATTCTAGATTCGGAGATGGTATTTAGTTGTGTTTGTACCCCAGGTTTACTGTACACTTGTTCCCCAACCTTGGGGTTTGGGGTCGAATCCCTTGAGAATTTTTTTTGGGATGTTTGTTGCCCAAAAACTTTACGGACCCATGGTATTGGGTTAACCATAGTATTGTCCCATGGTATTTCCCCTATAAAAGAAAATCATTGTAATATGACTATGTATGGTATTGTATTATATAATTGTAAACAATATCTATGATTGTGTGAGAGATATCATGAGAGCGTGAAGAGGAAGTGTAGTGGTGTTTCTACAGGCTGTATCCCTTCATCTTTCTAGATGGTAATTAAAGGATTGAAAATTTATGTATGGTCTTAGCCCATATTTTGGGTGAACCAAGTTATATCTGTGTCTCTCTGTAATGTAATTTTTTTGCATCTTGTTTAATGATTTAACTGTATATCTATTTTTTCTATGTGGTCATGTTTCTAACATTTTGTGTATCCAAGGTTCTGAATTTCCACTTATTGAATTCTACATATAATAAATATATTATTGCATCAAGATAGTTTGTAGGAATTGAATGACATGACACAATGTTAAATAATATTATTACGTAGCTATGCAAGGCACTTATAAAATTGTAGTATTAAAACATATTAGAAGAATCCATTTTGTAAAATTGTATCATTTTATTTTAGTTCACATGGATCTGTGGTTGAACTCTATGGATGATAAGTGTTCTTACATTCTATTCTGATGCCACTTCAATTTACTAGATTTATGAAATACCTTCACTATTCTATTCAATGTTCTCATCCATGTATGCATGAGTGGTACTTGTAACTACTATGGTGAGTAAAAAACATATTAAGGATATGCAAAATTAGACTTCTCATGTTTTTGTGTGTGTTTAATTCTCATACTAAATGTTTACTAACAATGTTATTGATTCACTTGCGAGATGGGTCTAGAGCATTGTATTTCCTTTTGAAATTATGTACTTGTTCTTAAACACTAGTGATTAGTTTAGTTTCTAGATTTTATAGGAATGATATTCACACTCCCACTTTGTATTGCCAATTATATACTAAGGAGTACTGTCAACCTACTTTTGGTCCTTTGTTTGGAAATTTATAAACTTATCTTATCTTATAATGTTGTTTTCTTCAGGCATTTAGTACATGCTTGGTATATTTCTTTGCATATGTTTCCACAATTGGTCTTCATTTCTTTTATTCTAAGATGAAGATATTGATTTCCTCGGAATCATGTTTTCTTCATGCATTTTATATTACATAGAGTATCAGGGTTATACAAAAGAGTCAACAGTGGCGAGGATTGAGAAGGTTCTAGAATATGTAGGAAAAAATATTTGAAAAAAATAGTTCTTTCCAAGTGTTGTGGATATTGTTAATTTTTCTATGTTTTCATATCTTAAGTCCTATATTGATTAGAATTTAATAAATTTCCGCAATAACAACATAAACAGGATCACTAAAAGAAACAATCACAAGGTACACATCAATTTACCCTAGGAAACCCTAAAGGGAAAAACCTAGAAAAAATTCCTCAATATAGATTACTAATATGCAATGACCAAAGAACAAGGTATCACCAAGTGAGAGACCAAACCCCAAGCATAAGAGCCAAAAAAACAAAGACAATATTCCTCCTTCTCTGTCTCTCCTTCTTTCTCTCTCTTGCGCAATACAAGTGTGAATGTGTGTGTGTATAAATGAGGGAGGGAGCCTCCCTATTTATACTAAACTTCCCAACTGAATTTTACCCTAACTAGACTGACCTGTCTAACTAATAGGGCTGACCTAGATAGGTACACTTCACAATAATAATTATATTCTTGTTTTCTAGGTGCTATTGAACCTACTTACAACTGAGGGTTTACCTCATCAATTTTACATGACCTTTTACATCAGTAACATCTCCCGAATGAGGAATAATAATGTGAAGTACAAGTAGAATATTCTTCGAAGTTACATTATTTCAAAACTCCCCCTTAATAACAAGGGTATTCTATTGACATCAACAACAACTAGCGTGGCTTGCTACAACACCATCGGAAGGAGAGAGAGATGAGGTATCATCAACATCATCTTTTGAAACATTGTTTGGTACATCTATAGATCATCATAATTTTTGAACAACAAAATTATCTTCAACAAGGAGCTGAAGTATCATCGTGAACATCTTTAGTACAGAGCTAAAGTATCATCATCAACATATTTAGTACAGAGGGGAAGTATCATCATCAACAACCTCAATACAGAGCTGAAGTATCATCATCTGTAGGATGGAATTGGGGCATCATCATCTGTATGAACATTGTAAACAACATGGAGCTCGAGAATCATCATCTGCACCATGGAACTGAAGCATCATCTACATCATGGAGCTAGAGCATCATCATATGAAACATGGAACTATAATGTCCCAAATTTTACAATGGGTCAGAATGGCCAAATCACATTTTCCATATTCATGAAAGTTGTCAAACGGATGTTAAAAATCAAATAATTGCCAAGGTGGAAAATCACTAGTTTCCTACCTTGGGGGTGGAAGCTTTGAGATTTGGAATAAGGGGGATAATAAATGATGTATAAACATTAGAAGAGGATAAATATTTAATAATTTATCTTATTAATTAAATACAATAGAAAAATTAAATGGCTATCGAGAATGGAGACACATGGAGACTATGGGGCCCACTCAAGCTAGAATTCCTATGTTAAATGGCATCCTCCTCTTGTAATTTCGAATATATGGGAAGCCTAATGTTTTGGATGGATTATGAGGTTAATATAATTGTCCATATACTTCATAGGTCTAATTTTTGATGAATTTTAACTTACATTGGAGAGGAAGAACCAAATGGGAGTTTCATGGACACTTGGCTAGATTCCCCTTACATTTATGACATCTATGACAAGAATGATTGAGATTCTATGACAGTTATGACACAAGTCAGATATGAATGCTGAAATAATGAAATAATGACATCTCAATATTTAATAGAGCATATTAGAGGTTGAATTTGGGAGTTGAAGAAGGCTAAGAGGCTCCTACTCAAATTTGGGAGAAGATGGAAGGTGAAGAGAGAGGCCACATGGCATAGCATGAGCAGCCGCACCAATTCAACTTGGATTTGGTTTATGGATGGATTTGGAACCTTATAATACCAATTTTTTATTATAAAATACAGGGATCATTCATGAGAATAAGCTTTTGCTCATTTGTGAATTGTGAGAGCTAGTGGATGACTAGTTTTCTTGCTTAAGCCAATTTCGAGGGTGAAAGATTCCCATCCTAGTTGGTGTTTGGAAAGTCCACTCAGGTATTTCATGGATATTTAATGGATTCTTATTTGAAGTTTTAATCTACAGTAAATCATTTGTATTCTTATATTGCAGCACTCTCTCTCAACTATTTCTAGTTTTCACACCATATTCATGCCAATGGAGGGATTGCGCTTTCAGTGAGATATTGATCTCTTTGGGAAATATTATAATTCCAATTATATTATTTTATGATGTGTATTATCTATATTTAATGTTTATAATACTCTCAATTCTAAATACCCAAAATAATTCATGTAAAAATGTTGAACAATGAATAAATAGTGTCATTCCCCCACTATCTGGTTGTGAACCACTGTAATGCTGCTGATTTCGAATTGGGAGAGCATTTAACTGTCCATTTTAGATTTAAATAAGTTAAATATGATATTTTATTCATTTTCATAAAGTTTTAATTCTAAATTATGAATATTTGTATGTCAAGATGACTTTTAATGATCAAACAATGACCATTTCCACTCCATTTTGATATATGCCATGGTAATGCTTCTTATTTCAAATGGAAGAATGTATATATGATAAATTTATGATGTATGGACTATAATTAATGTTTAATTAAATTCTTATGTTCATTACTTAATCATTCGAATCCATTTTACTCATTTTTATTGCATTGGGAGAAGATTTGGTGCATTTTCCCCAAGGATCGAAATTGTGACTTGGGAGTTGTTTTGGAAAGATTCATAAAATCCTATATAAACTTAAAATTGATGCATATGAGACTTTTAAATGTTCCCTTACACATACCCATATTCTATTCATAAATTCAAGTGACTTTTGGATCATTTGTGAATACATTTCCGGCAATTACCCAGGGGGAATTGGAGCCCCAACTTGCTAGTAAAGACTCCTACTTTGAACAGAACATTAAACAAGTTTTCAGAAGTAATTGGGAGGTCACAAGAAATAAATTAGAATTATAATTAATTTATATTATCATTCATGTAACTTCAGATAAAATTTAGAAGCATTTGGGTCAATTTGGAGGTCTAGACATCAAAACTAGTTAAGCTCAAAATTGGGGAAAAAGTGAACAATTGGTCAGTTAGTAAAATTTCAAAAAGGGAAGTTATAGTGGTATCAGAGCATGATATTGGAACCTGATGTGGTCTTATATTTATTAGGACAATAATTTAGGGACCACCATTATATATTGAAACCAAAAGTGTTGGAAACAATGACTAGGGATGAAAGAGGAACCTCATATGATGGTGAGGAGCTAATAAAAAGCATGGAACCTATATTTGAATACATGAGCACTAATATTATGAAAAGATTCAAATTTTTGGCTATACAAATTTGGATAAAATATATTTAATTTAAGAAAACCAAGGAGAAAAATGCATCAGTTTTCTTGAAGGAGCAAAAGGAGGAGACCAATGAACCACCTAGTTCTGAAATAGGTGGAGTAGAAGAAGTAGTACATGAAGATGATCGAAATTCACTCCCAAGTGATTCTAAAAAATATGAAGAGACATCAAATGAGTATGAAGAAGTTTTTATTGAAAATACTGAAGATAATTTTGAGACACATGCTCCCTTGGAAATGAAGCAAAGAGCATCTACTGATGGATGCTTGAACTATGAAGGAGTACCTACTGATGCGTGCTCACAACTCTATGTTGGTGACATAGAGATCAGATTTCAAAATGTTTCTGCAAGCCAAAATTCCATTAAACATGAAAATGAATACCTTGTAGAAGTTGAAGAAGAAACAAGATCAACTTCTCCATCACCACTTGAGCTTCATGAAGTTGGTCCAAGCAAGAAGGAAGAAGATGAGGAGGTTCATTTGCAAGAGCCTCATTTTATTTAAGGGTCCTTAAAGATGAATGAAAAGAAGATCCAAGAGGCCCTTAGCATACTCCATGACACTCAAGCATTGGTATCAAATTCTTGTTGGAGAGCTACTTCCTTGGAGGATCCATCCTTCCTTGAAGACATGGAGAAGATCCATAGAGCAATGTGCAACATCAAAGGTAATTTCATGTCTTTATTTTTTGATAGAAAAAATTTCATTGAGATTATTGAATGGTTACATGAATCCTACTTGAATACTAATGAATTTATTGATAAGCTCACAATTCAAAATGAGCAACTTCTTGAAAAGTTGCGAGACACTTGTTTTTCCTCCGATGTTTCAGATTTTCATAAGGTAGATTGCTTGGAGGATTCTCATGACATGATGGATCATGAGAAACATGAAAAATTGCAAGTTATTGATGTGCTTGAGGATTATAGTGATGATATCAATCACTAGTAATGGTGGAAGAGGAACTTGAGTTGCCTCTTGAAAATGGTTACACAATTTTTGAAGAAGTGCATAATTCCAACACCTTGGAACCAACCCATGAGGAAATTTTTGCATTTTATAGGGAGGTGAATAACCCTACCCCTATGGATACTTCACATTATAACAATTTTTCACTTACTAGTCATTTGGGTGAGTTGGTTCTTTCTCCTACATCCTACACTTCTAAATTTTTCAGTAGCCATCCTAATGAAGTATGGGTGAAAGGTTTCTTTTTGATGGTGCCACATGAAGAGCATGGAAATTCTATTTCTCCTTTTGATGATGGAATTATTAGAGAGCCATATTATTTCCATTTGCAACAACATACTTTTTTACATTATGATTATACACATCTACATGGGTGCACCTATGATGTTCATTTGAGTCATTTGAAGACTCATGGTTTCTCTTGCTCAACACTTGGTTCATTTGATGTTGGAGGAAATTATTCCAACACTTGGGTGAAGAGGGATACGATTGAGGAAAATTATTATTGGCAGCAACATACTCTATTATTTCATGATGATATACATATTCATGGGTGTATTTATGAGACTTCTTTGAGACACTTGAAGTCTTCATGTTTTATTTGCTCCTTATTTGGTTCATATTTTGGTGGAGGTTCTCCATTCACTTCTTGGATGAAAGAAAAAATGGCTGATTATTATTTTGATTCATATTACATTCTTTGGGAGCAGAATTATAGGACATGGGATCCTCACCTATGTCATTGGAGAAGATTTGATTGGTCACTTGAAGCATGTATGCACTTGGTAAATGGTAGTCTACTCACTGGGAGGTATAAACACTTTCATGATTTCTCGGTGAGGCACCTCCTTGATGTACATTATTATTATGTTGTTATATGATTTAGTGATATATATTATGCACTTGTGATGTTTTGAAGAATGCATACAAGAAAATGAGATCCAATAATTCTCTTTCCAAATGGTATGGGTTGGAGAGTACTCTTAATTGTTGGTGTGCAATGCAAGCAATGGGATCCTGGGATAGCTTTTAGTCCCATTGATTTCAAATTATTTGGGAAACAAGCAGTATGGGAGATGGATTTCCCATTTAATAAGATGATGTTAATCAGAGTAGTAAAATAGCAAGCATGGTAGTTCCTCTATGAAATATTCATGAAATATCAAAGACTCAAGGTGGGCAGCGCAGTGGCAACTTCAAAGAATCATACAGAAAGCAGGTTCTTCAACAACCATGTTTGAAATTGCTCGAGGACAAGGAATATTGGGAAGGAAGGATTTGTAATGTCCAAAATTTTACATTGGGTCACAATGGACAAATCACATTTTCCATATTCATGAAAATTGTCAAAGGGATGCTAAAAGTCAAATAATTGCGAAGGTGGAAAATCACTAGTTTCCTAGCTTGGGGGTGGAAGCTTTGAGATTTGGTATGAGGAGGATAATAAATAATGTTTAAACATTAGAAGAGGATAAATATTTTAAAATGTAGATAATTAAATAAATACAAGATAAAAATTAAATGGCTATGGAGAATGGAGACACATGGAGACTATGGGGCCCACTCAAGCTAGAATTCCTATGTTAAATGGCATCCTCCTCTTGTAATTTCAAATATATGGGAAGAATAATGTTTTGGGATGGATTATGAGGTTAATATAATTTTTCATATACTTCATAGTTCGAATTTGGTATGAATTGTAACTTACATTGGAGAGGAAGAACCAAATGGGAGTTTCATGGACACTTGGCTAGATTCCCCTTACATTTATGACATCTATGACAACAGTGATTGAGATTATATGATATTTATGACACAAGTTAGATATGAAGGCTTAAATACTAACATAATTACATATCAGGACTGAATAGAGCATATTAGAGGCTGAATTTGGGAGTTGGAGAAGGCCAAGAGGCTCCTACTCAAATTTGGGAGAAGATGGAAGGTGAAGAGAGAGGCCACAAGGCATAGCATGAGCAGCCACACCAATTTGAATTGGATTTGGTTTATGGATGGATTTGGAACATTATACTACCAATTATGTTTATAAAATATAGGGATCATCCATGAGAAGAATATTTTTCTCATTTGTGAATTGTGAGAGCTAGTGGATGACTAGTTTTCTTGCTTAAGCCAATTTCGAGGGTGAAAGATTCTCATCCTAGTTGGTGTTTGGAAAGGCCACTCAGATATTTAATGGAGCTTTAATGGAGTATTATTTTCAGTTTTAATCTATATGAAAGAATGTGGTTTCTTTTATTGGAGCACTCTCTCTCAACTATTTCCAGTTTTCACACCATATTCATGCCAATGGAGGGATTGCGCTTTCGGTGAGATATTGATCTCTTTGGGGAATATTATAATGCCAATTATATTATGTGATGATGTATATTATTTTTATTTCATTTTTATGGGACTCTCAGGTCGAAATACCCAAAATAATTCATGTAAAAGTGTCGAACAATGAAGAAATAGTGTCATTTCCCCACTATCTTGTTGTGAACCATTGTAATGCTGATGATTTCAAATTGAGATAGAATTTAACTGTCCATTTATAATTTTAATCAGTTAAATATGATTTTTTATTCATTCTCATAAATTTTCAAGTCGAAATTTCCAAGAGTTGTATGTCAAGATGACTTTTAATGAGCAAACAATGACCATTTCCACTCCATTTTGATATATGCCATGGTAATGCTTATTATTTCAAATGGTGGAATGTATATATGATAAATGTATGATTTATGTACTGTAATTAATGTTTATTTCAATTATCATGTTCATTAATTAATCATTGTAATCCATTTTACTCATTTTTATTGCATTGGGAGAATATTTGGTGCATTTTCCCCAAGGGTCGAAATTGTGACTTGGGAGTTGTTTTGGAAAGATTCATAAAATCCTGTATACACTGAAAAATGATGCATATGAGAATTTTAAAAGGTACCTTACAAATACCCAGCCTCTTTTTATAAATTCAAGTGACTTTGGGATCATTTGTGAATCCATTTTCGGCAATTACCTAGGGGGAATTGGAGCCCCAATTTGCTAGTAAAGACTCCTACTTTGAACAAAACATTAAAAAAGTTTTCAGAATTAATTGGGAGGTCAAAAAACATAAATGAGCATGATATTTAATTTATATTATCATTCATGTACATTCAAAGAAAATTTGGAAGCATTTGGGTCAATTTGGAGGTCTAGACATCAAAACTAGTTAAGCTCAAAATTGGGGAAAAAGTGAAAAATTGGTCAATTAGTAAATTTTCAAAAAGGGACATTACATGAACTATATCATCATCTATATCATGGTATTTGGGAATCATTATCCGTAGCATGGGATTGCGGCATCATCATCTGCATAAAAACTGATACATCTCTAGCATCGACAACACAAGGTTGTCTCGTCAGCATAACGTTAGAATAATCACAACAACATGTGAAATCATCATCAACAACTCAAGGTTGGAGTAACATCATCTATGGAAGGTATAACACCAACCAACATGATCCTTCCTTTCAAAATTATGGGATCATGGAAAACACATATGTGGTACTCACACAATTCTTCCTTTTAGAATTACAGGATCAAGTCTTTACAGAGCTACCAATACTAATCATAACTAACACATACATACTATTGGTATATTTGACTGCATGGACATGTATACAACCTATCTATAATTAACTATAGGGAGGGTGAATCCTTATGACAGAAATACATGCAATAAATGAAAACTTCCTGATATTTCTAAACTTTTTCAAAGAAGAGATAGGGAGGGAAGGAAGGATATTACCTATTGAAGCATGTTATTCGTATAAGATCCTTTTTCTCCAGCCTCCTTAGCCTTTAGGCCTCCATTAGAATCCTAATTTCTAGTTCCTCGCCTCTAGATTTTGAAAACTTTAAAAAATCTTGAAATCTATCTACAAAATATTGATAAAGAACACATAAAAATGCATAGATTCAAACACAACATTTGGGGGAAAATAAGATTTCATCATATTTAAAATGGGAGGAAAGTGATTACAACCCAATAATAGGTGAATCTCTTTCTCCCTTGTTCTAAACTATCATTCTCCATCAATTACAATGATGACCAAAGAAACTATGATGTGAAAAATACTCTATCTATCCTTCAATTCCTGCAACATGCTTTTGCTTTTCACTATTTTCCTCTCTAATTCACCTCTTATGCCTTCCATTTATAGGATTGGGCTTTGAGCATTCCATATTTTGATAATGAATGTGGTATTAATATTTTTGAATGTTTTGATTATTTCCTTTCTGAAAACCCACTTTCCTTAGTTTTTAGTCATTTCAACTTGACTTTCAATAGTTTTAGGACAATTAATGCCCATGTTGGGAATTTTTCCACTATGTGAGTTATAGGAACTCAGATATAGCCCTTAAGTGGTCATGAAATTAGCCTCTTTAGAGCCACCTTGTTTTCAAGCATTTCTTTCTTTGTGGAAGAAGTGGTCAATTTGTTCAAAAAATTTGATCTTCATGTTGTGGGCGAAGTAGAAATATGTTTTCAAACCAACACTCTCAAGGGTGTTAATTTTAGTGTTAGCACAGACATGCCCAAGAATCCTGATGGGGGTTCGAATCCTTTAAGGGATAAGAACAAGAAGGGAAAGGACAAAACCAAATGCACCTATTGCCACAAGGGATGACATCAAGAAAGCTCCTGCATGAAGAAAACCATTGATGTGATGGTGCAGCTACTAGATAAAAACAACATCCTAGTCCCATATGGCGCAATGAAGAAGGATGGAAGCTTAGGTTCTGACAACAAGGAGAAATCTATTGCTTTGGTTTCAGGCTCTTCAGATCCCTACACCTTTATCATTGATTTGAGAGAATCCATAAATATGGACTCTATCATATAACTCTTCACTTCCATGTATTCAAATAGTGGCCCAGCTACTTGAATGGGAGATGACTCTGAGATCCATACCAAGGGAGTTGGCAGGATCGACCTCGACAGTGGATATTTCAATGATGTCCTCTATGTACTAGACTTGGAAGGAAACTTGATTTTAGTATACCAAATGAAACATAATAGAGAATAAAAGAGAGTAACATTTACTCCAAATGTGGTAGAGATAGAAGAAATATCCTCCAACTAATTTGTTGCATTGGGGTATGCATATCACCAAGATAGAATGTATAAATTCTCAAAATTTCTTCCAAATTCCAGAGGGAAAGCGCTCCTATATCATGTCAATGAGACCTCCAAGCTATGCCATGATAGATTTGGTCACATGAACTAAAAATAATTTCAAGCACTCAACAAGGATGATATGGTGGAAGGGACTCCTATCAAATCTTCCAATGGTGCATGCATTGGTTGTGTAGTGGGAAAGCATCTAGAGCGCAACTATGAGAAGGGGAAGGAAAGGAGAGATACAAAAAAACTTGTATTGGTTCATTCATATGTCATTGATCCTATTCCAACTCCCTCCTATGGAGGATCAAGGTATTTTCTCACTTTCATAGATGATTACTTAAGGTTTTGTTGGGTGTACTTCCTTAAGCTAAAATATGAAGTCTTTAAGACCTTGAATATTTGGAAGGACCTAGTTGAGAACCAAAGTAGGAATAATATTAAAATCCTTAGGATTGATAATGGCAAAGAGTTTGTGAATAAAAATTTCCATCACCTATGTGAGGAATGACGCATCCAAATGCAGCATCCGGTCCCTACACAGCTCAACAAAATGGTGTGGTAGAGAGGAAAAGTAGGTCTCTCGAAGAGATGGTTACATGCACGATTGAGGAAAAGGATTTGAGTCCTAATATATGGGCTGAATCCATATATTGTGATACATATATTTATAATAGGTATTTACAAAAATCATTGAAATGGAAAACACCCTATGACACTTGGTTTGGTCACAAACCAAACATCTCACATTTCATCATTTTTGGCTCAAGAGCATGGGCTTGAATTCCATCAAAAAAGAGGAAGGAATTGCATCCAAATATAAAAGAATGTATGATGTTTGGTTATGGTTAATACAAAATGGGTTATAATATATTTTATACATACACACACAAAATTTTTATTGAAATAAGTGTGTTCGAAGAGGATAATATACCATATTTTGAACTAGCACGAAGGGAATGCTCTTCTCCCCAACACCATGATGATGTAAGTGATGAATACACCTCTGATTTTTCTGATATTTATGATAATGAAATGGATGAATCTGAAATTTATGTACATGACTCACCCTCAAGGCCGAAGTGGGCTGATAAAACCATACAATCTGTTGGGGATCTAGCAGGCAATCCTCTAGATCCTAGGAAAACAAGATCACAATTTCATAATGATTCTTATGCAAGTGAAATTGATATTGCTTAGAAATGTTATATGATGATTAGATATGATCTAGAGTCATATCAGGAATCATCTCATGACCCAAGGTGGAAATAAACCATGTAAGATGAATTCAATTCTCTACAAGAGAATGAGACATGGGAATTGGTTCCCTTGCTTCCCAAGAGGAATCTTGTGTAATGTAAGTGGGTCTACAGGAAAAAATTTGTTGCATGTGGTTCTGATATTAAATATAAAGCCGGATTATTTTCCAAATTATTTTCTCAAGTACAAGGAGTGGACTATATAGATACCTTTGCAATGGTTGCAAAGATGGATTCAATCAGGCTAGTTTTAGCCATTGCTGCTAGTAAATGCTGGGAGGTTCACCACATGGATGTCAAGAGTGAATTAATTCATGGTGAAATACATGAATATATATACATGCATAGACCTTAATTTTTCCAAGAGTATCCTTCCCTTGTTTGCAGGTTGAAGAAATCACTCTATGCCTCAAGCAAGCCCCAAGAGCTTGGTATGTCAAAATGGACAGTTTTTTGCTCTCAATTGGTTTTATTCGATGAAAGTCTAATCCTAATGTGTATTTTCAGAAACATGGTGATGTATTTTAGGTTATTTTACTGTATTTTTATGACCTCTTAATTACAGGGAGCTACACCAAAGAAATTGGATCAATTAAGGCATCTCTACACAGTGAATTTGCAATGATTGATCTAGGATTGCTAAAAAGTTTCTTGGTTTAGAAATTGAGCAATATGAAAGAGGAATCATGCTAAGAAAACATAAGTATGATTCATACCTACTAATAAATTTTAAAATTTCTGATTGTAAGGATTCGAAGTTCCCATTTCTTTCTGGCATAAAACTAGGTGAAATCGGAGACTCTCCTTTGGTAGATTGCGCATTGTACAAGCATCTAGTTGGTAGTTTGTTGTATCTTACACATAGAATACCTGATTTAGCATATGTTGTTATTGGTGTAGAAATATATATGCAACACCCACATGATATCCATTGGATGGAATCCAAGATAATCCTTCAGTATGTTCAAGGCAGCATGAGTTTTCAGGTACACTATGCAACTCATTCTCCACTAGAACTAGTAGGATTTTATGATTCAGATTGGGATAGAGATCCCAATGACAGAAGCTACACTTTAGGTTTTGTTTTCATGCTTTCCAATGGTCCCATTTTTTGGTCAAGTAATAAACAACACACTATTTCTATTCAATTCAGCTGAGGCTGAATATAGGGGAGCAATGAATGCATCCACACAATGTGTTTGGTTGCAAGGCATTCTTCGGAAGCTTGATATTGCACTTGATTCACCATCTGTCATTTGGTGTGACAATATAACTAAAATAAATATTTATATAGATCTATTATAGAGGGAGAATACGAATCACATAGAGATTGATATGCACTACATTTGGGGCTTAGTGCATGATTGGGTGATAGCCTTGCAGTATTGCCCATCCAGTGAACAAAATGTTGATATTTTCACCAAGAGTTTTATTGATAAGACCTTCAGTTACTTGAGATCATTGATTGGAGTGAGTGATGCATGGGATATATTCCATTGAACTTCATATTTCATCCCCATGTCCATTTTTAAGGAGAGGTTTTGTTCCCATGTGGTTTTCCTCTTTTCCTTGTTTTTCATGGAAAAATAAATTTATGTTGTATGTGCTGACTCGAGCCTTTGTTATCAAGCACTCCATAATATTTTTGGTTAATTTGTACTAATTCATGGTTAAGGGGGGCTGTAAGAACATTAATCCATCCTTACTGCCTAGTTTATACCTTAGTCAATTTCATTTACTTCTAAACATTAAATTGCTATAGTTTAGACTGAGGGAATTCAATCTAGGATGTGGTATGGTTATTTTCATACCATACCAACATGCACAAATGATCTATATCAGTCAAACCAGAACGTGTGCACCATCATTAATGCCTTGGATTTCTACCTCCTTGATTTGGGGAATTTTGGTTTGACTAGGGGTGCTAATGATGTATTTTGTCCATTTTGGATCTCCTAGGAGAATTTATTATCACATTGAGCCTCCCACACACCTCTATTTTCTCATCCATGCATGCCTTGGATTCATTATTTCCCCACCACACTTCACCAACATTCACATGAGGTTTCGTGACTGCTTGGGATGAGTTGGAGCTTGATTGGTCCACCTAGGGGGGATTGAGGTCAATTTTTGCCATTTCACATGTACACTCATATTTAGCTTCCTGAGCCTCGCAAATTGATCCATATGTAATATATACCTGATCTGAACACATTCAAATGTTATACAGTTCAATAATATTCACTTTGTCTTCACATATGTTTGTAAATTGTGTTCCTCTTTCAATATTTTTGTTGGTTTTTGCAAACTAAATCGAATTATGAGATCCTCTTGTGATCCTAGATCCAAATGTAGATAAAATTATTACACTCCTCTTGTTATCTACAATTTAACATTTTTCATACAAAATCAAATGTTCAAGACCTTCCATGCTATTATTATAATATAGTTAGTGTTTCCATCCTTGCTTCATGTGGAAGTTACAATGATACTTTATAATTTTTTTATCATGAATATTTGTTCTCATGTAACATGTAGTAATCCTAAATAATCTAGATCTCCAATATAAATCAAATGTAAATGTCAAAACAACATATATAGACTTTTGATGATATGGAAACAGGCAAAGCAAAGAACCAAACATATTCAACCTTTGCAACCTGCATTCATGGAACTCATTGTGACACTATATAAATTGAAACAAAGAACCTAAAAAAAAATTAGCTTGAATATAAACCATTGTTGCACCATAGCTTATGAATACAACTACCATTTTTTTGGAATTTCTAGAATTTATATTTGTGTATCTCATGCATAGAGCCTAGTAGTTCTCAAGGCCCAGAATCCCACATATATTTGAGTCTGGAAGCTCAAAATCATAAAGGATGTCACTCCAGAACCTAACACCTCACCTAGGTGCTCTGTGACAGTCCTGCTTCAGATCCTAACACCTCATATGGGTTCTCACATGTGACTCTTTTTCTAGGACTTTGATATCATATAGCACTCAATAGAAATTAACACCTAGAAAGGCTTCTCACCAAAAGTTCTATACTAATTTATCATAAATATAATATCCTAATAGCTCTCCAGGGTGCTCCACAACAACTTTGCTTAGTTCATAATTAGTTTTTTTTTAACTTTACTGAGATCTTTTCCAAATTGAAGAGTTTTTCCCTTGCTTAAGAAACATTTTGTATTCAGTATTGTTAATATTTCAATTTTTTAAGTCTGAATGTTAAGTCTTGGTTTCAATTCTTATTACATCTCGCAATTATGCATAATGAGACTAAACAATTTAGGTGATCCAGATACAACACGCTCAACAAAAAACTTGATTTTTCTTTCTTAATGACATTTTTATGATCCAATTTCCTTCTTCCTTTTTATTAGTTACTTCATTATGTGTATTTTTTTTAAAGAGGTCTATTTTTGTGTAGAATTTTTTTCTTAAAATTTTAATAGTCTTCTCACCCAAGGCACCCCCCATGGTATCCTCAAATTTTTTGTTACTCTCTATTTGATTGTTTGTTTTTCATTGCTTTTTCTTAATTGTGGGTTTCATATAATCATATTTAGCTCTTTATTTATGATATTATTGGAACTTCCATAGTTCATTACCTGTAATAATGTTGAAACACTATTAGTGATAATGATATATATTAAATATCATTTCAAAAAAATTATAATAATAATCATCAAGCATACTCAATGTTCCAGAGCATATCATCTCCACAACAAAAAAAAAATTAATAATTTTGAACACACTTGACGTTCCTAAGCCCACTGGCTCAACACCATATCCACATGGTAACTAAACGATCTTGATGCTTTAGAGGTTACCCTCTCAACATCAAGGCATATTTATCTAAGTCTTCCAAGACTTAAATAACAACATTAAACATCAACGTGTTTAACAACACATTATCACATTTCATAGCATGGTACTTCTAGTATCTATGCATGTACAAACCATTCCAAAATTCTATGAAATAATTACCTTATCTTAAATATGCCATTTAGGAAACTAGTCATTCTTAAAAATTTATAGTTACCATACTTAGGTATTTTAGTAGAAATTTTCAAAACTTCTTACAAAGTATATTTTCAGCATGTCGAGTTATCTAAACTATGTGTTTTCCATAATCAAATGATGACATCTTAATAGCCTTAAATAATAATCAAGGAATCATATTGATTCTAGATGTTAACTTTTTCCACTGAAGAACTTATCTTTTGTGTTCGATTATCTCACTGATTCCCATTCAAAGGTGCTTCTTGCAGTCATGTGTACCTACATTTCTTACTCACAATTTCTTTCCAAAACTTTATTTCCCCATAAGCTCATAAAGAAAATTATAAAAATAATTTAAATTTACTATTTTGAATTGCACTAACTCTTACTACAACAAAATGTTCGTTTGCATAATCTCAATGTGTTGACAATTTAGTCATTCACAGCTAACTTACACCTTAATCTAATTTCATACCTAACATTATATACACTTGAATTAACATTAAAATTTTAGCTCTACCATTAAATTTACTTCATTTCCTCTTTTCAAGATCCTCGACTTGATGTATTAGTACCATGCATTCACCCTTTTTAATAATTGTTTTAGAAAGTGATTCACAGACTTGCACATTACTCATCATTATGCATGTAAAATAACGTAAGTATATCTTTACATAGGTATGCCAAATTAAGATATTGTTAGCATGGTAATGTATTCATGTTTGCATTCACAAATCTTTACAATTAAACATATCAACTTGTTAATATTCAGACAAAACTTCGCTCTTCATGCATTTTTTTGGCATCTCAGTTTTACAACTAACTTTATACATTCAAGCACATAATTCTAAGCAAACTAGTTCATGTACTTTGACAATCATAAATTAAAAACATTATTCTTTTTATAACATGCATACCAATAAGTAAATATAAAATATCGTATTCAATCACCAAGTTCACAACATACCTGAATGCAGGTGGTTCCATTAGGTCCGAGTGTTGATAACATCTTTTGATACCATTTGTAACAAACCCAACTTTCACCTTACTAATTACGTAGAAATGTGGCATAAATTTTTTAATCAAACATCTTCCAAGTGCCCAAAAGCGTTAATACCAATTATTATCTTTCATCATTAATAAGGTACAACCTTACATTCTTACACATAGTAGAGTTCTTAGATTGGTACACTAAAATACTAATATATATCTCGAATACTAACAACATAATTCTCATCATTTCGGTCTCCTTAAAAATAAAACCATTTTTATTAATCTACTCTTAGTTCATTTACTCTACTAATGGTAATAACATAATCTACTTCATCACCCACAACCATAACATTATATTTTGACCATACTTC
>LPNX010231924.1:6456-25207 GCA_001517045.1 Pseudotsuga menziesii | reverse complement strand
TGGCGATGATGAATGATGATGATGACGATGACGATGATGAAGGTGATGATGATGATGATGATGATGAATGATGAGGATGAGGATGAGGATGAGGATGATGATGTTCATGATGTTGATGGTGATGATGATCATGATGATCATGATGATGAAGGTGATGATGATAATGAGGATGATGATGATGATATTCATGATGATGATGGTGATGATGATGATGAGGATGTTCACGATGATGAAGGTGATGATGATGATGTTCATGAAATTGATGGTGCGGATGATGATGATGATGAATGATGATGATGTTCATGATGTTGATAGTGAGGATGATGATGATGATGTTCATGATGTTGATGGTGATGAATGATGATGGTGATGGTGATGAGGATGATGTTGATGAAGGTGATGTTCATGGTGAGGATGATGATGATGTTCATGATGTTGATGGTGATGATGATGATGATGATGTTCATGACATTGATGGTGATGATGAGGAGGAGGAGGATGATGATGATGTTCATGATGTTGATGTCGATGGTGATGGTGAGGATGATGATGATGATATTCATGATGTTGATGGTGATGATTATGATGTTGACGATGTTGATGGTGATGATGATGATCATGTTGATGATGATGATGATGGTGTTCAAGGTGATGATGATGATGGGGATGAGGACGACGATGAGGAAGGTGATGATGATGTTCATGATGTTGATGGTGATGATGATGATGATGAGGATGACGATGATGATGATGGTGTGATGATGAGGATGGTGATGATGATGATGAGGATGTTCACGATGATGAAGGTGATGATGAGGATGATGATGAAATTGATGGTGCAGATGATGATTATGATGAGGATGATGATGATGATGAATGATGATGATGATGATGATGATGATGAATGATGAATGAATGATGATGATGAGGATGATGATGATGATGTTCACGATGTTGATCGTGATGATGAATGATGATGAACGTTGATGATGATGATGAAGGTGATGATGATGATGATGATGATGAATTATGATGATGTTCATGATGTTGATGGTGATGATGATGAGGATGATGGTGATGATGACGATGTTCATGATGTTGATGGTGATGATGATGATGATGATGATGATGATGGCAATGATGGCAATGATGGCAATGGTGATGATGATGATGATGATGATGGTGATGATGATGGTGATGATGATGATGATGATGAAGATGATGGTGATGATGATGAGGATGATGATGATGATGTTCATGATGTTGATGGTGATGATTATGATAAGGATGATGAAGGTGATGATGATGGTGATGATGATGACAATGACGACAATGGTGATAATGTTGTTGTTGATGATGATGATGATGGAAATGATGGCAATGGTGATGATGATGATGATGACGATGGTGATGATGAAGGTGATGATGGTGAAGATGATGATGATTAAGATGGACATGATGAATATGATAATGATGATCATGGCGATGTTGATGATGATAATGATGGTGATGGTGATGTTGATGATGAGGAAGGTGATGATGATGACGAGGAGGATGATGATGATGATGACAACGATGGTGATGAGGACGATGTTCATGATGATGATGACGACGATAGTGATGATGATGTTCATGATGTTGATGGTGATGATAATGATCATGTTGATGATGATGATGATGGTGATGATGAAGCTGATGATGACAATGAGGATGAGGATGATGATAATGATGATGAGGATAATGATGATGGCGATGGTGATGATGATGATGAGGAAGGTGATGATGATGATGATGAATTATTTCACTACAAGAGGGATTTATTATTTGTGTATCATATAAAGTACCCGTGGGAGCATCAAATGTCGCCATTGAAGGAGCTAAGGTTGCCACTATTGGCATGATACTGGAGACATGATGCATTGGAAAATTGTAGCAGGTCATTAGGGCTATGGAAGCGGTTGCAGTAGGTCACTAGTGGAAATCCCTAGGCATCGTTATGTACCAGATCCCTCTCTCCATCACCAATCAGTGTACAATTGGTAACTAGTTTAATACTAATACTTCTAGTAGTAATAGTATACACACATTCTATATCATTTGTGTGATACCAATTGATGTATTTTAGATTAATGAACCTACAAACCTTATGTTATATGTGGAGTGTACACCAACTTGAAGAATAGAAGCATTATGATCCCAAGCATTATGTCAAAATTATGTTGGCGCTATTTTTTGGTTTCACATATCGTGCACGCGATTTATATGAATATAACGCACTCGTGTTTTGTGTTTATATAACGCGCACGCGTTTTGTAGTGTTAAATCGTGCGCGTGTATTGTTAAATTCAAATTTTTATTCCCTCCAAATGATAAGGCCGAGCCTCCACCCATGCTTTCGTGGAATTCCTATTCCTATGTGTCTGCTTTGTACTTTGTTTCGAATTAACATGCCTGTGACTTGGAGTATGATAAACCATGGCAAATTCAGCATTATATCCATATTTTCAATATGCTCGTGTTTAACGGTTCGTCTTATTGTGATGCACACCTCCACTTTTTATGAGATTTTAGAAACAAATATGGTTTTTTTGCAGATTCTAAATATGTAAATTTTAACAAGAATACATAATTTTTTCTATTTTTTTCTTATTTATCTTCTGTCATCACTCCTCAACTCAAAAAACACACTGTTAGTGTTTCTCCTATAAATTTTTCAATTCTTGATCACTTCAAACAAAAATTGTATGGTGCACAAGTAGACACTAACCTCTACGTTCTATCAAAACCCAATTTCATGATTTTTGCATTAAGACCTTCAAAGGCTGCACCCACAAAACACGTACCATTTTCGAGGTTTTCTCACTTAGACAATTATAAAAATATTATAAAATTACTAATTTAATTTTTGAAAAATAACGCCGCACTAGTGCTATGGGTTCTCTACATGGATGTCAATTTTTGTAGCTTGATTCGATCATTTAGGCCCTCAAAGGCTGCACCCACAACAACATATACCTTATAATTTCCCTGAAAAATAAAAAGTTCCTGTTAGGAAAAATGAAATTTGAAATATCTATGAAAATTTTCGATACATAAAAGTTATATATTCGGAAAGGTGATTCAATTTCCTACATTTCATGTTTTTTACTCAATGCAAGATATTTTGCATAAGTATCTCAAAAAATCCAAGTAAGTTGAGGGATGCCTGATTTTTCAGGTTTCTATTGCATCTAACGTGCACAAAAAGGTCCCTCAACTTCTTGCACACACCCTCATGCTCATGTTAGAAAATTTGAGGCTTGTCAAAGGGGTGTTGGAATACAAGCTAAAGCAGCAGGACCTTTAAAACTAGTAATGATGTCAGAACCATTCGAACAATGGGGAATCGATATTATTGGAGAAATAAACCCAAATTCTTCCTTCCAGCACAAGTATATTTTGACAGCAACTGATTACTTCACCAGATGCGTCGAGGCTATTCCATTACAAAAAGTAAATGAAGATGCAATCATGGATTTCTTACAGGATCACATTATGACCAGGTTTGGGGTTCCAATTTCCCTGGTTTTTTATAATGCTACTTACTTTTCTTCTATTAGATTAACGACATTTGCTAATGAAAGAAGAATCAAGTTGCATTATTCTGCAAATTATTACCCACAAGGAAATGGTTTGGTAGAATCCACAAACAAAGATCTGATTAGGATTCTAAAGAAAACCATAATAGAAAATCAGAGAAGTCACCATACACTCTTGTTTATGGAAAAGAAGCTATCCTTCCTCCCAGCATTATGTTACCATCTTCCATAATAGCTCAGGAATCTAGGGGTACCGACAATGAAATCCTATAGATTCGAATCTATAATCTTTTAAAGTCAAAAGATTCTAGGTCCAAAGCCAAAGAAAGATTTAAGCATCAACAGGAAATAGTGAAGCATTGGTTTGATAAGCATAAAGCTGGGAACAAAGAATTCGAAGTAGGAGATCTGGTTCTTAAATGGGATCATCCACATAATGAAAAGGGAAAGCACACTAAGTTTCAACAGTTATGGGTAGGCCCTTTTCAAATTGCAACAAATCTTGTCCCCTCAACTTACAAGTTACAAGACTTACAAGGGTGGGAAGAGAACTTACCAGTAAATGGTTTAGTTCTCAAACCTTATTTTTCTTTATCTTTTATTTTTGTTATTTTGTACAAAATAAACTGTTGGTTTGTTTTATTTTTGAGGATTTTTGGTTTTTTGTTTTAGTTTGGTTTTGATTGATTGTAATTTTTAATAAAGAAGCATGACCTTTGGTTGCATGGAGTTCATCAGAATTTTGGATTAACTAAAATCTTTGATTACAAGACTGAGTACTATTAATTTATTTAATGTTTGAACGAACTTCTTCAAGTTTAGCATTTTTCCTAAATTGTTATGAACACATTGAAGTCCTACTTAATCCTTGTGAAATAACTTAGGATCAAAAGGCCCATAATACTATTTCAAGGCTCCATTCATCTCACACTAAAATGTCTTAGGGGGTGACAACAAAAGACCCATGGAGAGGAAGCAAGGTAAACAGTATATTATATTTAAATGATTCCATTCCATGAAGTGAAAGCCAAAAGGCCAATAAGAGTCAAAATCCCCTCGAAAAAGTAATATATATCAAAGAAAAGCACTAAACCATACTAGTACAAGATTGCCAAAGTTCTTCTCCGTCCGTGAGCTGAAAATAAATATATCTCTCACACAAAAGGACACTATGGATAGAGGAGCCTGAATTAAAAATTTCAGAAAGAAGGCATGTAGGGGGACTCAAAAGACGACAAAAAGTCCAAAAGCACCAAAACTGCAAAATAGCATGGAAATGAGGAACAAACGGATATATCTATTTACCGTATGTTACAATCCTGTGGTGTCTAAGATGGAAACTACTCAAAGACAGAGGTTTTAAAAATAAAATTCATATTCCTGGCCTCAAAAGAGTTATCTAAACTTTGAAATCTTGGTTCCCATGTTCCCTAACTTGGATTATCATCAATGATTAAAGTGCATACATCTACCCTTTGGGAAATCCAGATATCTTGAAGAATTCAACATGTTTGTATTGTCAAAACAGACTGTTGATTAAAGAAGAAATTATTCAGAGATATGTGTTCACCAGGTAGTCGACAATTGTTGCAGCTGCAACTTTTTTCCCAAAATTTTAAATTTTAGGGCCCTCCTTTTGATTTACTTCTCTTAGATCTAGCCTAGAATTGATCGGTTTCCCTAAATCTTCCCTAGAGTTTCATATTCTTTGCTCAAAACTTGATCCTTTTGTCTGGAAGATTAGTTGGCTATCCTTCTGATATCGAAAGCATAGTCAACTGTCTTTCCGCCATTGCGGAAGTTAAATGATCTAGTCTATCGGAAGTACTACCGTCTTCCTCGCTGACACCGCGAATGCTTTTGTCTTCTTTTTATTTGATTTTTGAGCCTATCGTTTTGACTACTGGTGATTTTTTTATCGCTATCAGAATGGTCTATGAAAATGAATTGGAGTACTAGTCCTCTACGTTGCCGACGTTTCGGGAGGTAGATGATGAATGTTCCGAAAGATAGTTGTTTCCCTCACCGATGCCTTAGAACTTAGATGTTCCAAGTTCTGATACCCTTTTAAAAGAATGAAATCACGATAATATATTTTAGGCCGCTGACACTATGGAGAATTTTTGGGTTTGAGGTTCCGAGAGTTAGCTGTTTCCGCACTGATGCCTTAAAGGTTAGGTGTTTCGATCTCCGATACGTGCGATGATAATGTTTGGCGCTGCCGACAATGCGGAGAATGTTTAGGTTTGAGGTTCCACACTTAGTGCTAAACGGTGTCGATGTCGACAGATTAAAAGTCTCTGGACCCATTGTTGTTTTTGCATCCACCGTTGCGGCTACCATCCATTTTTCTCTCCTGATTAACTTAGTGCCTAGGGGTGCCGATGTCGAAAGACTTAAAGGTTATCGCGGGTCCGCAGTTGGTTTTGCGTTCACCATTGCGGCTGTCACTCGAACTATCTTTCCGATGATTAGAGGGGTTGGTCGTCGATGAGTTTAATTACCAATAAGGTTTTTTCCCATCGAATTTTTTCACCGAGGCTTATATATAAAACAAGGGGAGCATTTTTTATTTTTTATCAGTATTTGAACTCGCCATTGCTCCTGTCCTTGTCATTTGTACCGATTCACATGCCCAGTTGTCTGAACTCGATTTGCTAGCATTGCTACCATGGAGATTTTTCTAGTCCATTGACTACACTGCAGTTTGTCGGGTAGGTGAACCACGGCCTTGTTTTTTTTGGTTTTTATTGGTCGAATTGGAACCATGGTTTTTCCCTGGTTAGGTTTTCCTGATTAGGTGGTGAGTGGGTTGGGCTTGTCTGCTTAAAGAGTGTTTTTCTTCGTGGTATGCATGATTTTTTTTTTATTTTAGGGTGAAAAATTAACTGTTTATAGTTTTCTTGAGCGAGGTTTTTGAGGCTGCGTGACTAATTGGGCCATTATGTATGCTTTTACTCCAGTGAGAAAGATTCAGGGCACGGTGTAGACAAGCGTAACGCTGTCTGCACCACCCATTCTTTGGTTGTCCATGGCCATATGGGGGGGTTTTAAACTTTTTATGTGCATTTACCTTATTTTATGGGACGGGGGAGGTTTTCCATGTTTTGGTCGAGTTAGGTTTTTTTCGACATGAAGCATTGTATAGGGTCTAATGTTTTGAAGTTTGTTGTTGAAGACTAGCAGTGGGGATAGTGTGATTCATACTTTTGTGTGATATCGGATTAGTTCGAATGCGGCCTGGGTTTAGATAGAGAATTTTTGTTTTCTCTCAAGGTTGTGAATTTTTTTTACAGTCAGTGGACTTAGGCGGTTTTAAGACACAACCTGGAGGGTTTTCTTTTTTCCTTGTCATTTTTTCTTTTTCATGCATTGAATACTGTGTGTAGTTCATTTTTCAGAATGCATATGGAAGAGGTCAACAAATTGATACAGTTTTTTGTTTTGTTTATTAAAACACTTGCGAAAAGCTCAATGGGTCTAAGAACATGCTATGTTTGTGACAGGGTGATTGTTGCAAAGCAAATATGTCGAAAAGACAAAAGAAAAAGGCTCATGTGGTTGAAGGAGAACCTGAGGTTGAGATCATCACCAAGGTTGAATATATATATGAATATACCAAAGCTTCCACTGGGGTCAAACTGGACTATAAATGGGGAGAGATATACAGGATGATTGCCAATTAGAACGTACCTGATGCAGGATTTGAAGAGCTAACCATTTATGCAAACATTGAGAAATCAGCTCTCATGAAAGTAGCCACAAGACCTAAGTTGTTCCCTTGTTCAGAGGTGATAGGTTGGATTCTACCTAGGGCAGATGTAACTATGATGATTCTTGAAAATACTGCTAAGCAGGGCTGCATTGCATATAGCCCTGCATGTCTCAATGGCATATCATTTGCCTCCCGTCTAGATTTACTTGACAGAAAGCTGGTTGAAAGAGACAACTATGGATCTAGTAGAAACAGTTAAAAGAATGATGATACCAGGGAAAAACTTCCGAACTAGACCTTCTGGAGAGTATGATACCTATACTCTTCGTACTCCCTATAGATTCATTGCACTGATGCTAAATAGGATTTTTGGTAGAGCTCACAGGAAGAGCTTCAAAATAGGATGGATACCAATTATCTTCTATGTGGCTACTCAAGGAACCATTTTTAATTGTTCAAACATAGTGTCAAATAGCCTCTCAACATGCATATCCGCAGCCTTGGGAGGGGTGTCATAGAAGAAATCAGAGTTCTACATGAGCTCTATCCTGATTGACTGTATACTGTGTACTCAGCCTTTTCTAGCCTTGAGATGTAACTGGGAGAGAGACAAGACCCCAGTGTACACAGCATATAGATTATTATGGGCCCATAAATATTATAGCTGTTATAGGGAAATCTATGAACACTTCATCATGCCCTTTTATACCCTAATTTTCTTGACTAAATGCAACTGCATGTCTGAAGAAGCATTCAAAGTCATCGAGGAGTACGGAGATTATTATTTGACTGAGGAAGGGTTGTATATAAGAATGTATGGTGGTTCCAGAGCCCCTTCCCTACTCCCTAAGTATGCCACTAACTATGTACTACACAAGGTGGCAATTAGGCATTTCTATATTGATGGTGTAGGAAATTTTCTTTTCGAACATAATAAGGCAGCATATCCTACAATACATTTCTAGCTTGGAAGTTATAAGTTTTCAAAGGTAAAACAATCTACAGAATTTGTTCAAGAAATGGAGCATTTCCATTTTGGTGAAATGAATTTTCACAGGAATGACTCCCGAAATAAAGTAGCAGATCACTGTAAGGATGCAAGCATCCATTTTGAATATACCAACTTTTGGGACAAGGACGAGGAAACATTTAGAAGTGCAAAGAACATAACTGCTCTAAAAAAGAGGTTCAAGCAAAAAATAACCATTATGGGTGGAAAGGGAAAAAAATCAGAGAAGACTAAGACATTAGAAGAAGAAGAGGCCAAAAGGAGAGAAGAAGATGCTAGAAGGCTAGCACAGGAGGCACAGAATTGGCTGAAGAATGAAGAAGAAGAAAGAAAGTGAGCTACAGAGGAAGTAGCAAGGAAGGAAGAGGAGGAGAGAAAGAGAAACGAAGAAGCAGAGATCAAGAAAAGACAAGAAGAAAGTGAAGGTCTGAGATTAACAGTATCTCAAAAGGACCAACAGACTACTGAGCAGGTAGATACACAGGGAGTACAATATCACACAGATCAAGGACACAGAAAATCTAATCCTAATCCCCAGGATCCTGCTGCCTCTTCTGGGAGTACACTAGGACAAGCTTCATTTTCTGGAATAAATTTGATCCATTTCCTGCCTATAGAAGGGGAGGAGGTTCCTGACTTCAATACTATTTTCTATGATAAGGAGAAGAAAAGGATTGTAAAAAGAACCGAGAAAAAGGTTGAAACTGGGGGACAGTCAGGAAAGATGATAACAGATAAAACCTTGGTGCATGGAACGGATGCAGATCCAAGATTGATAGCAAGAGCTGGGGTGGCATTAATGCAAGCAACTGAAGATAACATAGACAGGATTATGATAGACCTCGAGCAGTCAAGAAAGAATGCAGCACAATTAAAAGAAACATTGAAGAAGAAGAGGGATGAAGGTCAGAAGCTGAAAAGGAAATATGAAGACATGATGAATGAATTAAGGACTTCAAGAACAAAATTCTAGACTCTGCAAGCAAATAAGGAGGCTTTAGATATTTCTGCAGAGAAAATGGAAAAGAATGCTCAGGATAGCTTAGTTGAATTACAAAGGCTAGAGATAGAGCATCAAATGTTGAAAACTGAGAAAGACGACCTTCAGGTATCCTATGAAAATCTGAGTGTAGAGAAGGACCAGTTGCAAAACAAAGTTGTTCAGTTAGAAACAGAGAAGGGTACCACAGAAAAAAGAGAGAAGCAATATCAAATCCGGGTGGCATCCTTGGAAGAACAGAAAACTTCATTGACAGCATCACTAAAAGATGCTATGGAACAAAAGACAGACTTTTAGCCTTTAAAAGAACATATTCTAACTCAAAGAAGGAAGATCCACCAATTACAAATGTGCATTGAGGAAGAAAGGTGTAAAATTTTACAAATAGACACCAGATTAGAAGAAATTTTGGACACTACTTCATATTTTTTGGACAGATCTCAAGAGATTCTGGAGATTCTAACGGGAAGAATGGTGTCAATAGAAACAAATAAGGAATCTCCTACAGAGTTACCAGTTAAGGACCAGCAGAGTTTAAAACGGGAATATGATTTATTGGAGTTTGCAATTAATGTGGTGAAAGAATTCAAGAAAACTGTAAAGAAAACAAGGGGAGCATGTGCCGAATATTGCAGGAGAGTGCTTGCTACATACAATAGATGCCAAATTTCTGCAGAGAAAAGATTGGATGCTATGCCAGAACATGAATTGTTTATAAAACATCTACAGAACAGATATCAGGAAGACGAGCAAGAGATCCAACAGGTCAAGGATCTAGATGAACAGATTTTAAAGAATGTAGTAGCACATGAAGCTATAAGTATACATCTACTAGAAGATCAGATGTGCCTGAGTCCTACAAGGATAGAAGGGGTAAAGAACCATGCTGCTAAATATGAGATAAATATCCGTTTTATTGAACCTTCTAGATTTGAAGACATAGCAGCAGAGGCCCGTGCATGAAAGAAGTTCATCAACGACCAAGTTGGCCCCTCTTCATAAAGTGTTCTAAAATACTTTTTGATTTAAAATGTAATATATTGTATTAATTATGTGCACATACTACGAGACGAAATTTTGGAAATAAAAGGTTGGGGAAGCTCAAAAGTCATTGAGGGGTAGCCCAAGGTTTTTTGTTTTTGTATAAATATAGGAGAGTTTAGATGTATATAGGGACATCTTTCCAGACCATTTTTGAGAGTGTATTGTAAGAAGAACTATTTCCTTTTACAATAAAGAGTTACATGCTTCTGCTGGAGAAAGTTTGTGGAATGTTTCAAATGTTTTGCTATGGACCAATTGAATGTGAACTATTTCATTTTCAGCTTATTTCCATTAACTATGAGATCATTCTAACTCATTGAATTTCTTTTCATGTTATGAATGTACTCGGGTTTATTCTGTGAAATTTTCACTTTGAGTAATAAATGTTGTAATTAACAATAAGCTATCTTGTTGTTTATATTTCTATTGATGTTCATGTGTTCTGAAAAATTTAACATCTATCTGTGATCTTTCCTAATGCATGCACTGAAATACATTACTCACCATTAATGATAGTTTTTCTTCCTGGGGATAAGATAAGTAGTCTTAGTTAGTTTCTTGTTGTTTGTGATTTAGATGCGAGAGAGGTAAGACGAGAGGTAACCTGCTCATCACATTATGACCCTCCTCGTTATCTTTATTGTCTACATTCTTTAGTTAGGCACTTGCACATCATACCTTAAACATAAAAAACTAAAAATATACACGGTGGATCGGGCCGTAAGCGGTAAAACATTTTAATTTGTTACTTGACCTATAGTAGTCAAACCGTAAACCGAACAGATTCTCCATACCAAACAGTAACGGGCTAGTTGGGAACGTTTATTGGGGAGAATCCCTAACTGTTGTCACCTGCGATTTTCCAGGCACCAATAGAATGCAATAAAGAGAATTATTCTAAGAATTCATAGCGGATAGCAACAACCAGGTGCCCATTGATACATTATGAGATATGTGTTCAATTTCCAACTAAAACATTTTAAAATTGTGCTTAAATGATTCATTTCAATTTTGTAAGATGATGGGGATGCACATCTACGTGAACTACAAGCCACGTGCATGCATAAAATTTGCAAAAAACCAAAAAAAAGGAAAATGCTATAGATTTCATAAGAGTTTATTGATGTGCAGGAATCATGAGTCTGACTTATTGGTGAGAGAGAACATGAATTAGTTCTCATATTCTAAGGGCTCATTGGCTTGGGCTTACATTTTCTCAAGAAGAATCATTCAAGATACCAACTATAGCAACAGTAAGAGCACCAACAATCAAAGAAACATTAAAAAATTATATATTAGTATAAATTAATTAGAATATCCCGAGAAACCTATGTGTTAAAAATTAACATGATTAACTAAAATGGCAACAATTACCATTCAAGGATTCTTCAACTTGTATTCAGTAAAATTGTCATATGCAAATGAATTTTTCAATTTGGATTCTAAGCAGGCTGGAGAAATCAAGGTGACTTACCCAGTAACATACCTGAAGTAGCTTACCTAAAGCAAGAGGTCCCATCCATTTCCCAGGACTTTGCTCCTTTCCCTTTCTTAGGGTCGATCCAAAATGATATAGTTGTTTATGTTGTTTTTCCAACGCTAGTCTCTCCAATCAAGACAATTCTTTTCTAGGTTTGCAACCATGTTCAATTTGAAATACATGCAAAAAATGAGTAAGTTAAGCTTGAAAAATCCTTAAAATGCAGACAAAAAGGGGAAATCTAGCTTTTGAAAAATGCCACGAAAAGTCCATGCAACAATCTAGTGGGGGGGAGATGTTTCAATTAATGTGGTGGCAGATGGATCCAAATATGTGTACTAGGTCAGCCAACAAAATTGACTTAGAATGATGTGATTTACAAATATTATTTATGTTTTTCGACTAATGTTAGATCTAGTTTAGCATCTCCTTTGACCTTAGATCATATATAAGATAGGAAATCTTCACAAATTCCTGTCTTCGGAGATGAGAAATAGATGCATCAACCAAAGTTGCCTCGGTATGAAGCTAAATAAGAGGACAATCTATTTCATTTGTAAAATTGAACTTAAGCATGAATGCATATGTATGGAAAACTGTGTTTTGAGCCAGTGGACTAGGTGGGTGGCCACCGATATCTATCAGGATCAATCTTCCCCTCTTAGGAAGCAATGGTCTCCAGTTCATCAAGTTCCCTCGTCAGATGGGGAAATTTATGATGAATTTGACTCCATGTGAGTCACTTGGCTTGGTGAAAATGTTGCCCTACTTTGATGACCCGATAAATTTCAACATGTTATTGGTGAGTGTCTTTCACCTATGTATCCATGATCCGATCAACAACAACCTGCTTCAAGTATTCAAGGTTGAATTCTATAGTTTCCAACTACTCTTCCACCTATGAGGTGTCCAATAGAGGTGGATAATATGGATGAAGGAGCTCCACATTAAATATTAGATGCAGGACAAGGAATGGAGGATAGCTTAATTCAAAATAATTCTCACCTACTACCTTGGTGATGGGGTAGGGCCCATATCAAATTGGATAAAGCTTGCAATGGGGTTTCATTAGTTTCTCTTTCTAGAAATGCAACCAAAACTTATTTCCCACCTAAGCCTTGTGCGGAACATAATGATGGTCATGTCGTTTCTTTTATTTTACAGTATCTTTCTCTAAAATGTGATGGACTTGTTAATGGAAGTGTAGAATTTGTTCAATAAATCTAGTGTCCTTGTCAACCTCTATTTGAGCATGGGAAAATTCCTCCTGTGTGACTGAAATGAGCAGAGCTACATCAACTGGGTCCAATGGTTGGAAACCCAAGCACATCTTAAAAGGGTTGTGGCCAGTAGAGCTATGTAGGGATATGTTGTAGTTGTGTTGAACATATGTAGATGTAACATTGAATATGTGTGTTATGGAATAATTTCTATCTGAATAAAGAAGAGATCCATGTTCATAGTAGATAATACATATTGAATACAATGATTGATTATATTTTACAATTGAAAGCATGCCTTAAAATATGGCTTAGGCACATATTGGGAGGAGTCGTGTCCTTTTACGGTAATACTAATTATTAGTTGATTATTAATTTATATATTATTTATGTATTATGTGTTTATTATTATTTATGTAACATTGTCCTTCCCTTAAGGGCAGCTTTGTCCCCAAAGCTGAGAGTGTTGATGCTCTCTTATTATGGGTTGTGTTTGAACTGATGGCTTGAACACTGCAATCTTGGATCAATTTCGTTCTATGGACATGATTCTAGAACTTTTGTTGTAATCCCTTTTGCTTATGTGGTGATTTTTTGAAACAATACAACTTGTACTTATTGGTTTTCCATGTTGTCTTTTGGATTCCATTTGTGAAGAATTGTCGATCTTCACTTCCACTTTTTGTGATTCCTAAACATATGGATGTGATAACTATTGTGTCATATGGTTCGACAACAATGGGCCAACCATATTCAACATTATTTAGAATGTAACCAACACTTGGAAGCCCCACATATGCATAACTATATGCACTTGTGTTTGTAGAATCATCATAAATTATTTCATCATGTTTAAGTAGGTATTGAATACTTCCATGACTATCAACTCCATAAATCGGATCATTAGATTTATCTGGAAAATGTGGTTGAGAACATTGTGCAAGTTTTTTTTTTGTTATAGTTTGTTTTTTGGGGTGAACGTGGGAATTAGGGCTTAATAAAACCTTGTGTGGTTTATAAAACCAAGGTTTGGTTTTATAAACTGTATGTTGTTTTTTTCGTTCTTTCTTCTTTCCCCTTTTTATGGGATCTTCTTATCTTCTTCTTCTTTTTTTAATTTTTACTTTCTTTATTTTTAAGTTTTTTTAACAAAATATAATTGATGGCCAAAGGCTCGAAATCAATCCCAAGAAGGGGCTATGATACCATTATAACACTGAATCCATGTGTTATGGAATAATATGTATCCAGAAAATAAGAGATCCATGTTCATAGTAGATAATACATATTGAATAAAATGATTGATGATATTTTACAATTGAAAGCCTGCCTTTAAATATGGATTAGGCACCTATTGGGAGGAGTCGTGTCCTCTTAGGGTAATAATAGTTATTAGTTGATTGTTAATTTATATATTGTTTATGTATTATGTATTTATTATTATTATTATTATTTATGTAACAAAGGTGCCCTACTTTGATGACTCGATAAATTTCAACATGTTGTTGGTGAGTGTCTTTCACCTATGTATCCATGATTTGATCAATAACAACGCTTCAAGTAGTCAAGGTTGAGTTCTATAGGTTCAAACTATGAGGTCTCCGATAGAGGTGGATAATATGGATGAAGGAGCTCCACATTAAATATTGGATGCAGGCCAAGGAGTGGAGGAATTTTTAATTTGAAAGAATTCTCACCTACTCCCTTGGTGATGGGGTAGGGCCCATATAAAAGTGTATGAATCTTGAAATGGGGTTTCATGAGTTGTTTTTTCTGTAAATGCAACCAAACCTTATTTCCCACCTAAGACTTGTGCAGAACCTAATGATGGTCATTTCGTTGCTTGTACTTTGCATTATCTTTCTCCAAAATGCGATGGAATTGTTAGAAAATGTGTAGAATTTGTTAAATAAATATAGTGGCCTTGTCATCCTCTATTTGATCATGATAAAATTCCTCCTATGTGGCTGAAATGGGTAGAGCTATATCAATAGGGGCCAATGGTTGGAAACCCAAGCACATATTAAAAGGGTTGTGTCTAGTAGAGATATGTAAGTACATGTTAGTTTTGTTGAACATATGGAAGACTCTCATCCTATAATGACCCAATTTTAAAATTCCCAACAAAGACAGAATTTAGGGAAAAAGTGTCTTAACTAGTCTTGACTCTTGGGGATTCGAATGGAACAAGAGGGTCTTGAACTTGGTAGGGACTAATATGGGGAGTATTAGGACCAATAAATTTAATCTATGATAAATTTATTACATTTTATAGACATATGAAAATACTTTTGGGAATATTGGCAAAAATGGTAAAATTACTAGTCATTTATGGTGTAATTCCCCCTAGGGTATGAGCAGAAATGGCTCTCCAACTCCTATGCGGACCTCCCAACTTATCAAACGGAGTATGGAGAATGTTATTAGACTTTATTTAATTTCATTTGGTTTGTTTAATGGTTCTGCAATAGTGGTATATAGTCTCATATTCAAATGCATAAATGCAACGATATTTGGTTAAGGGAAATGACATGTAAAATCTCAACTTTGCCTCACAAATTGTGTATATAATGGTTCAAAACATTGAATAATGAATATATACAATTAACAGCCTATTAATATCTAAATAAAATCATATAACATCAGATCCAAATCACAACATACATCAGATATACAACTCCATTGAAATGGGAAATCAACACATGGAAACTAATCACAACAAAGATTGGAAATGTGGACATTTGCATACGTATTTATACTATTTTTGGCTTAAATATAGGATGGTAGACCTATTACAAAGATATAAATCATTCACCCATGTTTTTGCATCAACTGGACTCAATGGGGCGCAACCACCATTCACACAAGTGCGCCATCATAAAGAAATATGGAAATATTGAAGTGGGGATTGAGAGAATGGGAGGAGAGATGGGTCATGAACAATAGAATCCTTCTATATGCATTAAAAACACTCCATTAGGATCCAAATTATAGTTCAAGTTTTTCTCTCCCACATCCACTTGGATGAGAATCTCACTCTCTCGAAATCCGCTCACTAACAGTGTAAATGAGCACTCACCATGCAATGGACAAGCTAGTGCTTTCCAAAATGCCAAAGAAAAATTTTCAAATGAAAAAAATATATTCTAATTCCTCATGAAATATTTTTATAACCCTAATAAGGTCCTCCAAGTTTGAATTCACTCCCATAGGCTTCCTCCAACTCATCCTTGATGTTTAGTAACCTCCATGACACTTGTCCTTCTCCTCAACCTTTCATCTTCCTCCAAATCTGAAATACTGCCACCAAACCCCAAGTGCGCCCTATTGGAGGATATTTTTATCCCTGACATGTCATATTGTCATAGGTATGCAATTAGTTTTGAAATCAGGTTTGCAATCAGGTCTGGCTTGTCATAGAATCTTCCATCATTGTTGTCATAAAACGTAGGGAATCTCTCTCCAACTGGCACCTAGTTTCTTCCTAACCTCTTCCTCTTCTATGGGGAGTTACTCCTCTTCACCCATTTGAATAATTTTTCTTGTGATATGTTACTTGACACCCCTTCACCTTCCAATAATGTTCCATTACTCATAATTTTGAATTTTGGGTTAAGTCGTGACATGTGTAAGGAAGAATCTAGCCACCCAAGGTCTCCATGAACCTCCAAATATCATTATGAAGAAATTCCACTTCATTTTCTCCATATTTATTATTTGTATGACCCAATTTAATGTGTAAATGACAAACTAAGGTTATTTTGGGTCCCATAGCTCCCTTATTGCAATATTTAATGCCTCCTCCCCAACCTAGGGAACTAGTAGGTGGGTGAAACATTATCAACTAGTAGTCTCATTGGGATGGGGACATGACAGTCCTCCCCAACCAATATTGCTTGTGCTCAAGCAATTCCAAGTTTATATGTTGAAAACTTTGTTCATATTCCCAAGTGGCTTCCTCACTAGGAAAATCATTCCATTGTGTTATAGTGGATTTCACCACACTAGGTGAATCACACTTTGTATGGCCTTCCCCTATCCCGCTGTAGACTCTTTGGACCCCATGGACCACATTTTATCCTTTGATGTTACCTTTATCATCCCTAAAAACCATATAAATAATGATATACGCAGCTTTTACCCCGATAACTGCGTACATACGCGGATATATCCCCGATAACCGTGTACATCGGGATGTGTGCATAATCCAAATCCTTTTTGGAGTCTTCCTTGACTTGGATCCGACTCGTTTGACTCCTGGCCTTCCATATGCCTTGAGATCGCTCGGATTCGACCCTTCAATATCCCATGTGAAACTATATAAGGAACCCCTTGGTACATTGAAGGCATCTAGAGAGATTGAAGCAAAGAAACTATAGTCCATTGTTGCCAGGATTTATACTTGAGTCTGCATCCCTTTGTCCCTTGGAGCACTTGTTGTGTTCTTCCCAAGCTTGCCTTGTACTAGTGAGCTTGCTATCGAGAGATGGAGGATTGAGGTGGTGGAGGCCCAAGTGGGGGATTCAGTTTCTCCAATTCACAGACGTGCTGTCAGAGGTTGTATCTATCTTGTAATCTCTGATTTTTATTAATAAGAAACATCTTTTCCTGTCCAATGATGTGTATTTGATTTCATGTTGTATCCATTGGAATCTGTCAAATGCTTTTACATTATTGATGTTGTATATGCTAGAATAGTTCTAACACCATGATATAGTATGCTTGTATTGTTTACTTGTTGTTGAGGCAGGATTATATCAATTCAAGCTGAAAGTTGGAAAGCTCAATGGGGATCTACTTCAGCCTTCCAAAATAAGGTACGAGGTCTGATCCTTTAGTGTTAGACATTTTATTTCTATTGCATATTGGGAAAGATGGTGTTCTGGAGTCAAGTCTGTCTGTTGTGGTTACCCAAGCCATAGGAATTTCTCTCCATAACAGAATTGGCGACTCCACTGGGGATGTCCCTTGTTTTTATTTGGGGGTTTACGGGCACAATGGGCTTGATATTATTGACTTGCTCTCTATATCTCCTTGTTTCTGGGTTGCATTTTATAGTATGTTCATCCATTGACACTCCCCTTTATTTGTTTGACCCTTGTCCTGCTTTTTACCACTGTCTTCTCTGTATACGCAGGTTTTTGGCCAAAAGTCGCGTATACACGTAGATTTTAGACTAAAATCCTTTTTTCCACACAGGTTTTTGGCCAAAAGTTGCGTACATGGGCCTTCCCATCCGGGTTTTTGGCCAAAAGTCACGTATATTTGCTTTTCCATGCGGGTTTTTGGCCTAAATTCGCGTACATACGCAGCTTTTCTTTATACAGTCGCGTACATCCTCCCTTTTGGCGAGTTTGATGTTGGGGGAAGTTGTTGGGTGGGTTGTGAGTGTGGTTGGGTCTTCCTTGGGTCTGATTTTGTCTGTTGGATGCTTCTTTTGTGACCAGAGACCGCTCTTTCATTGATGTTTCGTTGAAAGTAGTCTTAGTCATTTATCCTTTTTGTTTTTCCATTAGTGCATTACTCTTTTTATCTTGGTGTCTTGCTGGGCTTGTCTTTTATACTTGCTGCAGAGACCGAGAGTTTTAGATGACTTTTATTGCATTTTTCATTCTTTTATATTGAAAAATACAAAGTAGTTGCATCTTAGATATGGATTTGAGAAGGTAGTTGCATTGGATTGCTTGGATGAGAGTTTTGTTTAG
>LPNX010231914.1:489034-585766 GCA_001517045.1 Pseudotsuga menziesii | reverse complement strand
CTGAAGAAAAATCAATGAAAATTGCCCTGTCTCTGGCTAAGCGAGGACTAGTGGGTCAGTTTATGGGTCTCTGGCCTTCCACCAAGACCACAGATGACTGGATACAGCGGAACTGGAAGCCCAACCTGAAACATGGGGTAACCTGCTACCCAGTTGGAAGAGGGTTTTTTGTCTTCGAATTCATATCGGCAGAAGATCAGGACTTGATCTTTAGGAATGGCCCCTATTTCATGGGGACGCAAGGACTCTACCTGAACAAATGGTTGCCTGACTTTGACCCCACTGTCGATCTTCCCAAAGAAGTGCCGGTATGGGTCAGGCTTCCTAATCTCCCGCTGCATTGCTGGGACTTCGAATCATTGCAGAGAATAGGGAATGGAATCGGCCGTTTCATTGACAAAGCAGACAACAAAGGACAATATACATGCCCCAGAATCTGTGTGGAAGTGGATCTTGAAGCCGGCCTCCCGGAGGCAGTAAAGCTATCAGTTGGATCTTGGACCCATTACCAGAAACTGGACTATGAGCACCTGCCATTCAAGTGCAGAAATTGCCAAGAGCACGGCAATTTCCAAAGGCACTGCCCCAAACTTGTCGAGGAGAAAGAAGATGCAAAAGGATGGCAGAAAGTTAAGAAAGGGAAAAACCCTAATAGTACCAAAAGCAAAGAAAAAGTGACCCAGGAACCACCAAAGGGAGACATCTCAAAATCCAGCTCTCAAGGAAGGGCCAACGAAATCCAAACTCCTACCAGCGCTCCAGAAAAGGAGGAAGTCCGGGCATCTCAAGGCCCAAACAGCTCGATCCCCCACCCTGCAATTCCTAGTCCGTCAAAAGAACCCATTAGTTTGGGATCAGAAACAGGAGCAGAATCATCAGAGGAAGGAGATACTAAAGTGAGCAGCCCGTCAGGCACCCCAAATCAACCAAAGCGGGGACGGAAATCTGAGAGAAAAAGGAGGGAAGAGCAGTCTTATAAAGATGTGGTCCAAGGCTAATAGCATACTATTCCAGAAATGATGAACACCAGATCCGGAGTGAAAATTGGGAAAACCCCAAAAGCCCCCCCCCCCCCTCACTTAGGTAAATAATGCAGTACGTCTCCTAGAACTGCAGAGGACTAGGCAGCACCATAAAAGAAGAAGCCATAAGAGATTTAGTAAGAACTATGATGCCGGAAGTCCTCCTAATCCAGGAGACGAAGTTGGAGGAGGAAGCTCTTCTCCAAGCTAGTACCGCGTTCTGGAAGAAAGGCCTGGGAAGGGCTGTGAGTGCAAGAGGAGCATCAGGAGGACTGGCAACATTTTGGGACTCCACAAAGCTCGATCTTGTAGAAGAAGAAAGAACCATTCACTGGTTATTCACAAAGCTGCTCCACAAAGAATCCGGCCACCCTGTAAGTATTTTTAATATGTATGTTCCTGTTTTACATGTTGAAAAAAAAGAGTGCTGGGACTCCTTAAAGACTTATCTCAACCAACATAACCTTGAAAACTTAATAGTTGTCGGGGACCTAAATGTCACTCTTGCTTTGGCCGAGAAAAGAGGGGGCTCGATTGTCCGGGACCCTGCAAGAGAATGGGTGGAAGACTTGATGCTGGATTGGGATCTTGAAGACATCATCCCAGACAATGGAAAATTTACTTGGTCCAACAAAAGATTAGGGCCCGGCCACATTGCTGCTCGCCTTGACCGCTTCCTACTCCATTCCGCCTTCCTTACACTTGGGCTCATGGCGATTTCCAAGATCCTCCCGCACTATACTTCTGATCATAATCCTATCTCGCTTTCCCTCTTCCCAGTGAAAAAGTTAGGTCCCATTCCCTTTCGGTTCAGCCCAATCTGGGTAAATCTAGAAGGCTTCTCTGATATTGTGTCCAACTCCTGGAAAGCTCCTGTCTCCGGCTCCCCCTTCTTTGTTTGGGAAAGCAAACTCAGAAGACTAAAGGCTGACCTGAAAGTCTGGGCCAAAGGCCTTAGCTCCCCTACGGATGAAAGGAAAAGAGCCCAGAAGGCTCTGGAACGGCACCAACGAATCCTGGAAGAGTCCCCGGTCACTCTTGCCTTGCTCAACCAGGAAGTGGAACTTCAAAAGAATTACCACAAAGCTTGCAGAAATGAGGAAATCTACTGGAGAACCAAGTCAAGAACCCTTTGGCTCCAAGCTGGAGATAAAAACACAACTTTTTTTCATAAGCAAGCTCAGGCCAGGAAACTCTACAATTCCATCAATGAAATTCAAATGCAAGACCAAGTTCTAACAGATTTTAATGAAATCAAGGAGGCTGCCCACTGTTACTTCAAAAATCTTTATGCTGCTCCGGACTCGGATCCGGTAGATCCTATGTCTTACCCTCTATCAGAGATTCCAAAATTAATTAAAGACGAGGACAACCAGCTGCTTAACAGTCCTGTAAGCATCCGGGAAATCAAGAAATCCCTCTTTAAAATGGATTCGGACAAAGCTCCTGGGCCGGATGGCTTCACAGCCCGCTTCTTCATTTCTTGCTGGGACATCATCAAATCAGATTTGTACAGAATGGTTAAGAAGGCTCAAAATTGCTCCAAGCTGGGGGGCAGCACCAACTCCTCGTTCTTGGCCCTCATCCCAAAAGAAAAAGGTGCCAGGAACTTCAGCAGATTCAGGCCTATATCCCTCTGTAATACGAGGTATAAAATTATTTCCAAAATTATGGCTAACAGGCTTAAAAAATTTCTGCCAAAATTGATTCCAGAGAATCAAGGAGGGTTTGTGAAAGGTAGACAAATCCTGGACAATATCATTCTTGTCCAAGAAGCCATTCATACCAGCTACAAAAAAAAGGAAAAAGGCATGGTTGTCAAGCTGGATCTGGCTTGTGCCTTTGACAGAGTCAGGCACGATTTCCTTTTTGCAGCCATGAGCAACTTCGGGTTCAACCAGAACTTTATTGGCTGGATTAAAGCTTGCATTTCTGCTCCGTGGATCGCTCCGTTGGTCAATGGACGACCCACCAGGTTCTTCAGGGCCTCAAGAGGCCTGAGGCAAGGCTGCCCTCTTTCCCCTGTTCTCTTTGTTATCCAGGCTGCTGTTCTAAGCTTCCAACTGAACAGAAATCCCCAAAATAGAGCCCTTTCAGGCATTAGAGTTGTTCCAAAAGTTAAAGATGTCAATCACGCCCAGTTTGTGGATGACACCCTGTTATTGGGTGCTGCCAATATCAGAACAACAAGCAGTTTCAAAGCAGAACTGGACTTCTTCAAGAGCAGCTCCGGCAGTGAAATAAATTATCATAAAAGCAAGATTTATGGGTGGAATTGTAATCCTCGGGAAATGCTGGAAATATCCCGAATTCTAGAAATGGATGGCCTAACAGCTTGGGAAACCTTCACATATCTGGGTATTCCAATTTTCAGGGTCTCGCCTAAAGTTATTCATTGGATGCCCATGCTGGACAAGCTAAAGAATAAAATCCACGCATGGGGAGCCAAATGGCTCAACAGAGCTGGAAAAGTAATCCTCATAAACTCGGTCTTGGCCAATCTTCCCATCTACCAGTGCTCTGTTCTTCTAGCTCCCAAATCCATAACTAACAAGATAAATGAGCTGCTCCGTCGATTTCTCTGGGAGGGAGGCAGAAATAATGAAAAGAAGTTGCACCTGGTGAGCTGGGACAAGGTCACCAAGTCTAAATTGGAGGGGGGACTTTAGATCCGAGATGTTTCCACCCAAAACCTGGCCATGGGTGGAAAAATTCTCTGGAATATGATCTCCGGAAAAAGAAATTGGAGCAATCAAATTCTCAAGAAAAAATATTTCACAGGAGACAGAGAAAGATGCTTGGAAAGAGCCACAAAAGTGCAGAAAGGATCTCCAATTTTTTCGCTCTGCAAAAAGGCTATCCCGCACTTCATCTCTAAGCTCACCTGGATCCCAGGTAACGGTGAAAAAATCCACATTTGGAACGATTCCATTCTAGGTGACCAGCCTCTAAATGGAGTAAGCGATCTAAGGGAAATTAAAGAATGGCTCACAGCAAACAATCGCTGCACCCTGTGGGATATTTCATCCTGGAAAAATGATGAAAACGAATGCTGGGATCGATGGAACTTGGGTGATTACCCAATCGAGCTTCAGGAGGAAGCGTTCAAATTGCTGGATCATCTGCAGGGCAAATCGCCTTTATGTGCCAGAACAAGAGACAAACGTGGCTGGGGATCACGTTCTGGTGTTTATTCTGCTGCTGTTGGCTACGTAGCAATTCTGGAAATTCCTTGGGTACCCCCAGATCCTGGACCGTGGAGAAGCCTCTGGAATCATCAATCAATTCCAAAAATTGATATTTTCACCTGGACCATGTTCCATAAAGGAATCCTGACCACTGATAATCTCAGAAGGAAAGGTTGGGCGATGGCTTCACGTTGCCCACTCTGTTGCTGCACTGAGGAGAATATTGAGCACTTATTTATCTTCTGCGATTTCACCAAGGAAGTTTGGAAAACCACGCTCTGGCCTGCCGCTGTCAATTTGCCAGATACAATCATGGAGCTCATCAGCTGCTGGTCCTCCCTCTCTCCTTTTGACTTAAGGAAAAAAAATCTTCTCAAGACTATATGGATGTGGATCCCCAAATTTGTTTGCTGGAAAGTATGGCTGGAGAGGAACAATAGAGTCTTTAAAGACACTAGCAGACTACCTATTCAAGTGGCTGTCAAAGCTAAGATCATGCTTGCTGAAGCTCTAAACTCTAAACCAGACTTAAGCAACATGGTAACCATCTCTGCTGAAGAAGAGTGCTGGATGAAGGAGTTCCATCTAAATACTCAAAGCCAGGAAACCAGCAAACCTCTGCAGAAGGCGAACTGGGAAATTAGACTTGAAGAGCAGGAATTCATTAAGTGGAGATCAGCTCTCGGCGAATGGTGTCTCTTCTTCGACGGGGCCTTGAAAGGGAATCCTGGTCAAGCTGGGGGAGGAGGCATCATTCTTGAACCTTCCGGTGATTGTCATCTGTCCTATGCTTGGGGACTTGGACTCGCCTCCAATAACCAAGCCGAGTATCTGGCTTTGTGGCAGGGACTCTGTCAAGCGAGGAAGCTGAATATCCAAAGACTCATTATCTTCGGCGATTCCATACTGATTATTAAAGCTCTCCGCTCCAAGAAAGTGCCAAAAGATATCAGTCTTGCCCAAATTCACAGGAAAATTATTCTTCTTTTATCTCATTTCAGATCAGCCAAAGCCTTTCATGTTTTAAGGAACTTAAATAGCCTGGCAGATGCTGAAGCCAATCGGGGAGTTCAGCTGAATAAAAGCCAGTTGATAATTAATGAAGAAACTACAATAGTCATGATCCCTTAAGGATCAAGCTGGACGTGGCTGCTAGTAGCAGAACAGTAATTTTGGAAGTAGCCTTTTAGATGAGGTCAATCACAACTTTTGTCTTAGGTAGCAGAATGAAGAGGAAGCCCAGGAAAAATCATTGGATCAAGCATTGTAAGGCCCTGGCAGCCCCTTTGCCAGATTTTCAATAAATCTCTAACCATTTTCGTAAAAAAAAAAAAAATTATTGAAAACCTTAGCAAACAAAACCTTTCAAGCCTATAATCTTCACAAAACCATACTAGGAAAATAAGGTTCACATGTGGTTCATGCACCTTAACAAACCCTGCTAAAATTGCAAATCTCGGTTGAACAAGGTTCACGCATAAACAAAAGCTAAAGGATGGTGAAGGGAGTGATCCCTCAATAACATTGACATTGTTGAACCACTTACTTTGGAACTCCCTATTTATGGTCAAGGAGCCATCGAGACTACCATCGACAATGGTTATGGGAAGCTAGTATGGAAGGGGGCATTGGATCTTCTATTATATTTGATGGAAAAGGGTGTTGAAATTAGACATCTCATAAGACGAAGCTTCCTAAAGAAGTGATGTGCAAGTAACAGGGAAGTCACACGATAGGTCAAATGAATCTATTATGTGGAGGGCACACATAGTCCAGAAAATCACACATTTTGAACACTGCATATCCCTTCAATTAAAATTGTTGACACCAACCTGTCACCATCCATGACACTCCATATCCCAATAATGGTGTCATACCAATGGCACTAATGAGAATTTAAATAAATTACATATCAAATAATTAAGCAAAATAACACAATTGGTTAACTAAGCTAGATTATAAGGTAAGAAATTTTCGTTTCATGTACAAAATAAAGTAATGAAACAATTCTTATAATAGTCTCCAATTGGTACTAAAAAGTGTGTTGAATCCAATGAACCCTCTCTTAACCAATAACCATTGCATTTGGGAAGCAATCCATGATTTAAGTAAATTAAACCTTTTTGTTGTAAATGAAATCACAAGTCATCACCCCACCATGGTGAAACTTTTTGTTGCCTAAAATTAACTGCAAGTTAAAATCTTCCTTCAATCAACAAGGATTTTTTATATTCGGGAGGTTGCATATTTAATTCCTAAGATTCTTGCTAGGTTATATGTGGCTCTTACAGTTAATAGTTTCCACCATCTCTATCCTATATATATATATACCATTATTAAAGATAGAGACTGGCATTTAGATTGCCAAGGTGATTAATCTTGTCATAGTGACAAACAAATGAATCTTACTAGCCATGTCATCCTTAGGGAGATCCAAATTATGCATAGGTTACAATGACACAAAACAACCAAGAATGGGAATAAACTATATGGCATGGTCTTGATATATGGTTATTGAACAACCATTTAACTCCATAAGTCACAAGCTTCAATGACAATTCCCACTATGGAACTAAAAAGAACCTATATTGAGTGTGAACAAATGCACTTGTAGGAATGGGAAATTAATGACCTCATGGAAAGGGGTGCATTAAGTTTGTTTACAATAAATCTAGTTTAAGGCTTTAGACAATACCTTTTCACAATGTGATATCAATGTCATAAGCCCTTTGAATCAATGAATCAGAAGCACATTATTTCATGAATGTAATAGAATATAAGATAAATATCATCAAACATGAATAAATGTGACACAAATTTTATGAGTAACACAGATATGAGTGAAAAACATATATATCTAAGAAACTTTGGCATCAAGGTGGAACTTTGACTATACAAATGAGATCACTCTTCAATAACAAAAAATCAATCAAATTTACTTGCAAGAAGGCCACCACAAAGTAAGTTGTAAGTTGATAGAGTCCCTGCTAGTCGGGCAGGGACTAATAATGATTGCACAATTTAGTGGATCTTTAACCACCTTATTGGATCGCATTATCCTTGCAACACGCATATGACTCCAAAGTAAATACATAAAAGAAACTTTGATAGTAACATAAGACTTTGACTTCATAGATAAGATAACTCTCCAATAACATAACTTCCAAATTTACTTGCAAGAAGATCGCCATAAAGTAAGTAGATTATACAAGTAGAAATTGCACGAGTTAGTGGATCTTTAACCATCTTTTTTATATTAGTATCCTCACAGTGGAATATAGTTTCTTACTATTTGTGTATTAAATAAATAGATTGCAATGGAAGACTCATGTCATTCTTCATAGCCAAGCTTATCTATGGACAAATGTAGTTGCAATGTACACCAAAATAGATCCATCTTAACTCTAGATCTATCATGTGCTAATGAAGATCAAATCCCTTGAAGTACAAACCTTTTTTAGAGTGCAAAAAGTTAAGTTTGCACCTTGAGGGATTTGATTCCTATCAGTGCATGATAAATCTGGAATTAAGATGGACCTATGCTTGTGATGAAACTATATTAAATAAAATCATAAAATATGAATGTCATCACCATTATAATAAAAAAACATCTAATTGCAAACAGATAAAAAAACCATGTAATTTGCAAAGAGGTAAAGATAGATACATTCTATAATATCCATATTAAGTAATTAATAAAGCTAAATCAATTAGTAAATTAGATAATAATATATGACACGTGGTTCAAAATAGGGAGAATTTAATACTTGGATAGTGAGAATGTCCGCTGCTCGTATAGCAAGAATAATCCAAGTTTCATTATTTTTTTAAGTACTAATTCATTGGAATTTATATCTTTTATAATTTTAAACATCAGGTTAGGGCAGGAACTATAATTTCCGGGTTGAGCACATAATTACTCTTATCTGCCATACCGGGCTATAGAAAGCACTTATTGATGCATAATTTTTTTTTGCTTTATATTTTATTATTTTATTAAAGTGTCACATGTCAACTCTAAGTTAAGCACTGAATTACACTTCTCTCTCATTCTAACCTATATAAAGTGCTTCCCAATACAATAAATACATACAAAAAATATGACTTTTATACACTACCTTCTTCATTGAATTTGTAACATTTTCTAGTCCAAACAAAACACCAAATATGATTAAATATAAAAAATTAAATCATATAACTATAAAAAAATAAGATCAAACTAGAATAAATTATTATTTTCATATATTTAAAGTTGTCTTCTATATACCATGATCTTATTTTTATAAGCAAATATAATACAAAATACAAAGTGTAAATTTGATTGTGTCTTCCCCTTTTATTTTAATATATAATTTCCTATTAACAATCAAACATTGACAACACTACTAATAACTTATTTTTATAAGCAAATCTAATACAAAATACGAAGTGTAAATTTGATTGTGTCTTCCCTTTTTATTTTAATATATAATTTCCTATTAACAATCAAACATTGACAACACTACTAATAACATTAGTATTAATAACTTCAACCTTTATTTTGTACAATATCCCACTTCTACTTTTGGTAAGTTAGAGTATTCAATAGTCTTTCACCATCTTTATAGAAAACCATATGTCAGTTGAATTGATATCTAGTGATGTCAATCTATTATATAATAAAATTAAATAATTAGAAACACATAGGTTTAAGGCTTTGTCTTACATGTGGTTAGAGTCAAATGTAATTCTTAAATGATTTTGGCGAAATAGATACCCCAACTTGTAGTGTTTTAGTTGAAGGATCTTTCTTTGAATATTGCAAGGCAACTATACTTCATTATAAGACTTTCAAATTAGGAAATGACACACTCATTGCATTGTGATAAGATGGCATTGCATGGACGTGAGCGCGCACACACACAAATCTAGACTCAATCTCTGTTAATAGGCATCTATCCCAGTGAGCATGGTTGCAAACTTTCTTCTACAAAGATATCTTTTTTCAAGAGCACAATGTGTATCTTCTATGCACATGCATATCTTACCTTGTGCACACCTATCCTTTGACTCTTGCTATATTTTCCCTCGAACACTCAACCATATGCATATATTTATTCATTATATAACACTCCCTCTTAATCACATTTGTTATGTACTTGTAAGAAATTTTCTCAACTTGTTGTACTTCTTACCATCACCCTAAATAAGTACCCTCCCAACATACCTTAGTGTGGGGTCTCTCTATGTATTTGAATTATTGTCCACTCGATTTCTTTGTATACATCTTCATTCCACCTAAGATAGATAAATAGATTCTATTAAACCGTCCATAAAACCGAATGACCATATTACAAGACAACATAGTTTACATTTTGTGCGACATTTTCTAAGATATCAAGGAAATAGATTACGATAATCAATGATGGTGGTGTGGTCAATTCTCTTGAATAGTATCACATGGATAAGAATCACAAGAGGAAGGCACTTTGTGAGGCATTACCCATACCAAAAGAGTTTTTATTTGGAAGTTGACTTTAGAGTGTAATTATTTGGAATGTTAATAATCATGTAAGCTATCTTCTTCTTCTTTTTCACAACACAACCCTTTATTTTTCTAACAAAGGTGGAGAGCTTATTTCCGTAGTTATCCTAGCATTCTAGCACTGTTTATTGAAATCAATTATTTATTAGAATCGAGGTTGAAAGGGGTCAACGTTAATGAAACTATCACTCTTGAAACATGTTGTTTTAAGGATTCCCAAATAAAACTCAAACGACATACATTAAGAATCAAACATGTAATCATAATAAACACTCATTTGATCAACTACTAAACCATAGTCTAACCAATTTACAAACTATAACAACTATGGTAGATCTCTAAATTTTGTTTCAGAGTAACTATATCCATACTTAACCTATTAAATATGTTGAATGTGTGTTGTCAATAATTTAAATAAATAACATGTATAAAACAAAATCGATTTAGGAGACATTTATATGTATTAAAAAAAACTTTACCAAATCTAAAAATTATTTTAGATTTCTAAGTGAAAATTAATAATTTTGATTTCATTCTTAATACTTTCCTCCTCTTTTGAAGGATGGTCAAGGGAATAAACAATGGTAGTGGCATGGAAAGACTTTGTTTGAGTCAATCATCACATTAATGGCGTGCAAACGCCCTAAGGAGGTGTGACTAGCAGATAAGGTTTATATATTTTTTATATTATATACTTCATTTTTATTTGTTTTTTAGTATGTTATGGTGGGATAATATGTCGCCTACCCAACTTTCATTATGGATTTGTCAATAAAGTCTATTGCAAATTATTTCGAAAGCATAATTTTTTTAATACAAAAACAAAGGAGGTTTTTTTTTTAAATTAATGGGATCTTCGACCTTGTGTGCCACTTGCGTGGAAGGTGTAGAAGGTTGAAATTTCAACCCTATTTATTAAAATGGTATTTATTTATATTATTTTAAAGTAGAAGTGGTTTTCATTGCTCTTAAAAAAATGCAAAATAATAGCATACTTTCTTATTAAAGTAGTATTTAATTATCTTATCTTTATAGAGGTATTTATATGGTTAGTTTATTAGTCCATACTTGCTTTTAGCACGGATTATAGTAATTAATTTGTAGTTTGTTTTTTCTAAAATAACACTAGTTTAGGAAAATTGAATCAACAACATTAAATTGTTTTATAAGGATGGATATTGTTATAGTTTTTTTTTGTTTTGTTTTGTTTTGTTTTGTTTTTTTCTCTCCGGTGAGTTTAATTATATTTTAGAATGTTTTTTAAGTAGTAGAAAATTATATTAAAATATAAAAAATATTACAAATTGAGTTTTCGTGACACTTGTCCAAAACATGCTAGGGCAGAAGTTGGATATTAATATATTTGTCTCGAACTTGTCTTTGGTGTGGGAAACCAAGTTCCTATTGTAAAAATGAAACAAAGCAGTTTCGTAAACTAACAAGCTAACAGAGAAAAAAATAGGCGTAGAAGAGAAAATAAAGATCCTAGGTCTTACGATTTTTCGCCATGGTTCCTTAATAGTAGGGCACGACTTGAAATAGTCATCTTCATCCCCCAAGAGAGCAGGTTTAGGGTCTTGACGTGGCTCCGCGGCGGGAGGAGGAGCTTACATTAGTTGTTGCTGGTTGTCAGTCTACATGCACACTTCATCTTTCCGCCCCTTTGCTTCCATGTCGATAGAAGCTTCAGCCATGTGTCTGGTATGCTTGATGTCCTGGCTTTAAAGCGTGTCCTTTGCAGGGTCCGACTGGTTCAAGCTAGGCGCAGTTGAGAAAGTTTCCTAATCAGTGCAGCTATTAGAGTCACTGGAGGTCGATGGAGAGGGAGCACGGTCACTTTCCCAAAGCAATTGTGCGAGATTATTCTTCATACGCCAATAATGGTAGAGTCGTTGTCGCAGAGGTTGCATGGAGCAGTGGAGAGCCACAACTTTGGCTTCCCAATCATCCACCGCCCTGCACATGCTGAGGGGAATATAGGCGCCATATCCCGAAGAGATAGAACATTGTAATGTCGCCCTGCTTCTTGCTCCGTTGGAGCTGCTACCTCTACGAGGAGTAGCCCTGATTCTGATTGACATATTAGATGAGTGGGTTCTCTGGCTAAAGTTCCCGTTTCCTTGAAATTTTCTAGGGCTGGAAAACCAAATAACGCTGGAGCAACTAGGAGAACGGTGAGAAATAGTCTGCTGCTAGAGAAATATCCGTGCGAAGCCATCGAGCAGGTGACTCGAAGGCCAAAGCTAACGACGACGACCATTGAATTTCCTTGCTGCGTGGAAGAAGCCATCCAAGCCGATGTCTGTGTGAAGTGACTAGCCGGAAGTACAGAGGCATGTGATGTGCACGCTAGAGCACAAGATGGAATGCATTTCGGAAGGGGAGGTATGCATGGTTACAAGGGAAACAATGACAGCTCCAGCAGGTGGCCATTAAAACCATGTCCCACCTCCCTCCACGTCACAGTGTATCGGGGCACCCGCATCCAAAGTATTATATTTTAAAATGTTATTTGATTTCATATTTTCAATTTTAAGATTGGTAAACATGAAAAAATATTTATCATCAATTGAATTAATGTTACAATGAAATTTAAATGATTAATTTTGCATTTGTTTTGTTTTCAAGAAGGTATATATCTACTCTTTTATAAAAATCAAGATATAAAAGTATATTTTCTTCTCCATACCTAAAAGTAGCCTTTAAGAAATTTAACCCATCCAAAAACATTATTGTCTAGTCTTTTATAGGCTTAACCAACCCATCCAAAAACATTATTGTCTAGTCTTTTATAGACTTAACCAGTGAAATTGTGGTTCACCATTTCAGAGAATTGTCTACATTAAGTTACAATTACATCATCTTCCTACGTAAAACTTCAAATTCTCCTTAGTCCAACAAAAACACAATAATAAATAGAAAAGAGCCTTTGGATACCACCAAATCATGCTTCAATTCTTCAATATCAAGGGAGCCTTCTTGCAATGAAAATAGAGTATGAGTTTGAACGTTATATTCCATATAAACATGAGAAAATTGGATGTTAGTTAAATCTTCTTGATTAATCTTGCATTGTATATGAATAACTTAATTTTTAGTCATGAGGTGTAGATTAATTGGTCTTTATGGGGTTTAGTCCTCATAAGGTCATTGATTCAAATTTCATGGTGAAAAGCGCAACAGATGGAACAACTTGGAGGTTTGATGGTCGCCCTAATAGAAGTTCGGTTTCGATTCCTTCGGAGGAGGTGCGAAAAGGAATATTGCACCCCAAAAAATTCCTGTACGACTACGGTGGTGGTCGTATTCTTCGTTGTATCCTACTAAATGCGAGGGCTAAGCTCTAGCTCATGAGTTTGGTTTCCACATAGCGCAATCTACTGGGCGACTTAGAGATGTTCTCATAGTTAAAAAAAAAAACCAACCTGAGTTTTAATTCATCACTGGTCAGCCTTTCCAACGTGGCTTTTGATGTACCAAATAGCTTTAGTTGCCATTCTCCACCGCCTCTATGACGTCTTATATGGAGATACTTGCCTTGGTATTTGTATTTGTGTCCTTTGTCCTTCCTTCTTACAACATGGCAAAAGCTATCCATTGAGCTGTAGAGCATTTAATGTGGCTGCAGCAGGCTTGATGACCGTTAGATCTTGAACAGCTCAAGATCCAACGATCATCAAGCTTACAGCAATGGCATTAAATGTTCTGCAGCTCAATGGATAGCTCTTGCCTTACAACATGAGCAAGAGAAGTTAGAACACTTCACGAGGACTAATAGAGGCTAGTATATCATAAAGTTTTGCATCATCAATCTTCCACTTTTTCTTGCTTTGTACTACTAAGGTATTTAAAATAGTTCTTACTCTTGAGAATATATAAGGATTTTGATTTGAGGTTATGGAAAAAAATAATATTTCTTTCATAAGTTGGTACTTTATATACATATTAACAAAGAAAAATGCATTTACCATAGATTTGAAAAATAATTAGTACTCTACACAATTAATAAGAAAAATTGTTATTTATCATATATAATTTTTTTTTTTTTAAAATCACAAAACTAGACTTAAGCAATGGAATACTTTTGTAGATTTTTAATATGCAAATTAATTTTTACTAAAAATAGAGCAAAAACATAAATTAGCACTACAACAACTCTATCAAACTGAATAAGTTGAGAACTAAATCCTTGTTGATTCTATACTCAATCCTTCACATTTTGAGTACAATGGTTATCAATGGAGGTTTGTGAATATTAAATAAAAGCAAGCAATTTGTTCCAAAAAAAGAAAAAGAAAAGGGTTACGAGAATGTCACCAAAATGATTTGTCTAACATCACCTGTATACATTCTATTTTTCTTGTAGAGATGCATTCCCTTGCTTTGCCATCACATCCACTAGATTTTAACCTACTTTCAAAGCCACTACTCGAACAATTTGTTTAATGGCTTGTTTTAATTAGCACTTTTATTTGGATGTCCTTAACTGACTGCTTAGTTGATTTCTACAATTATTTCTACTGAAATGTTATCTCTTGACATAGATTATGTCACGTATATTCTAAGACAATAGTTTAAAGTTCTAGTGATACCTAAATTGAGTGAAGCTTGTAAGCTTACGACCTCAACTAAAGATACTAGTATAGGAGTGAAGCTTAGTAAGGAAAAAATAAAATAGAAGGTCCAAGATCTACGGCCTTAAGCGATATGTAAGTGATCGGGGAGTAACATAGGGTTTTGATTAGGATCGGTCTAGTAGCTAGAATATGCTCTTCTTGCTTGCAACCTCTGCTCAATAGCATATGCATGATTGATTTAATGCTTTCCACTACTGTCTAATGACTTGTGACCAATCTAATTAACTATGTTTAGTGTTCGGAAGCTGAGGGAACAACCCATAGCTAAGCATATAGAAAGAAGGTAGAGTCCATTCGAAATCCTCTTGATCCAAAACAAATTTACCAAAAACATATTGCAGAAAAAAACACAACAATTTCCTACCTCTTATAGTAAGTTGACTTCTTCGATGCAATAGGAAAGGAAGAGGTTTAACTAGTTTGAGAGCCAATAAAAATAGTTTACTTCACCTTGATATAATACCATCCTTATTTAAACACATCAATACTAATATACATTAAAAATTAAGTTGCATGAACCCTAGCCTAAAACCAAAACTATGGTGTCCTACTACTAAGCGTTTAATGCACACCTACAACAATTGATAGAAAATCTCAATGTGTGAACGTATTAACGATCTTAGTACAAGGTACTTCACCTTGATATAATACCATCCTTATTTAAACACACCAATACTATTATACATTAAAAGATAATTTGCATAAACCCTAGCCTAAAACCAAAACTGCGGTGTACTACTACTAAGCGTTTAATGCACGGTTGCAACAATTGATAGAAAATCCCAATGTGTGGCCACCTTAACAATCTTAGTGCTAGGCAATTTTATGAAGAATAATGATTGACAAGTTGTAGGAGCAACATCCAACACTCAAGCATCTATAGAGTATAATAAAGTATAAAGGTGGTGGACTGTATTTAATTTATGAAAACAAGTACATGTTGTTTTATTTAAAATGGATTGGAATTTAAGATCCCTTCCAATGTATATGTTGGGAATGGGAATCAACCCACCATTAATAAGATTGGAAAAACAACATGTACATGTTATTAATCCTTTCCTTCAGGCTGGCAAGGACTATATGAATCGGCTTGCCCTCAAAATATTATTCCTGGACAAGTCTTAATGTAAATTTACATATTTTATCCTAACTTTTGTTCAAAAGTATGATTATGATGATGGTGGTGGTGATGTTGATAACAATGAAGATGAAGACGGTGATTATGATGATGATGATGAGGATGAAGATGGTGGTGGTCATGATGAGAATGATGCTAATGAGAATGAAGATGATGGTGATGATAATAGTGATGATGATAATAATGAATATGGTGATGATGATGATAACAATGAAGATGAAGATGGTGATGATGATGATAACAATGAAGATGAAGATGGTGATGATGATGATGATTTTGGTGGTGATGATGATGACGATTAATATGGTGATGATTGTGGTGACGATGATAACAATGATGATGATGATGATGGTGATGAGGATGACGAGGATAATGATGACAACGATGAAGATGGTGATAATGGTGGTCATGATGCATGTCGATGAAGATGAAGAGCATGATTGTACTGGTGATTATGAGGAGGAGGATGTTCATGAGGATGAATATAGTGATTATGGTGGTGGTGGTGGTGATTATAGCATTGATGATGATGATGATGACGATGACAAGCGCGACCAAGGTCACACCTGTTCTAGAGACAAGCGCGACCAAGGTCACTCTTGTCAAGGTTTTTTGCGCGACTTGGGTGGCATAAAAAAGAAAAAAAAAGAGTGACCTAGAACATAATGGAAAGTTTTTGTTGAACGTGGTCTGACTAGGACTTATAGGATGTGCAGGATGACTCAAGTTGGATGGTGGGAGAAAGACATCAGGGACCTTAGAGATGAGGTGGAGGAGGATGGTGCAGTGCAGGATAGGCTCGCTCAGAGTGGGTTGCTAAAGTTCTTCCATATCCCTCTGATGCGTTCAACAAATTTATTTATGAACAAGCTAGTGAAATTTTGGGATAGAGATGTAGAGTGCTTCATCATACAGGGTGAGCGGCTAGATATCTCCCTCCGAGACGTGTACTTTTTTACTAGCCTCCCATTGTTGGGAGTTATCAGTGATATCTCACCGAAACTCCCGAGGGGGGTGTTGACGGTTAACTTGTGTGCCTGGATTTCTATTCCACTGCTTATGTGCATGCATCATACATATTGGTGTCTGAAATCAAGATTTTAGAGATTGATGCAATCACAATGATGGTGTTGCAGATACTTGGATCGAAAGCTCCACACAAGATCTTGGGTGGTCAGTAACTGATGGTTTAGAGTGTGCTAAGGTGAACCTACTATGGGTGAGCCTAGATGTACCTGATAGCACTTTGATGTGGGCTGAACAAGGATAGTCTGGCAGATGGGGATTTATTCTTCCCATCCTTTTTGTTCTCATTCTTCTTTGAGCGGTTATCGACACTGTGCACCGCTGACTAAGGACCACGCGAGCCTCAGATGAGGCAGTGGTGTGAGATGATGATCAGGGAGGGAGGAAACTTGGTAGGTTGTTTATTCACCCGGTAGATTTTTCCACAGTGGTAGAAGCTTCCTATCCTCATAGAGGACCATCCATACGCATGCATTGACTACTAGGGAGATCTGGAGATGCCTCGATCTCCTCGACAGGTCTGGGGCCTAGATGGCATGTATACATGACTCTTTGTGGTTTCAGTCATATATAGTTTACTAGCCTAGTGGTAGCTAGATAATAGATGTGAGTGATACTGATGACATATTGTGTGCATGTGGAGACGTGGGACCACACCCTCAAGGAGGATACCAGTGACGTGGGGGCAGAGTGGAGGGGTTAGATCCACCCATTCATGGGCAGAGGAGGTGACAGAGTGCTACATTAGATTCACTCTAGATGACATGGATTGGCTATTCGATGGGGTCACTGACAATGGGTGGTAGCACCTAAACGACGATCTAATTGTCACATGCTACAGATCCCCTAGGGAGTGGATCTCTCTGATGAATAGGATTGCAGTTGTTATTGAGTATGTCAGAGCGACGACACAAGGAGATGTGTCAATGGGTGAGGAGAGATCGGATGAGGAGGAAGAAACTAAGGAGGACATAGATTCATAGGAGGATGAATCATAATAGCAACTTGTGATGCTTCCCCCAATGCATTTGAGCACGGGGGATTTTGTATTATATGTATGATCGAAATAGAAAGCCTTTCGAGCTTCTCTTTTTTGTACTGATTATGATATTATGATATGAATACATGTGGATGCATATTATTGTATTTTTATGTGTTTTATGAGTCTCTTGTTATGACGATGATTATGCCTATATGATGTATATGACATATGTATGCATGAATATATGATGATGCATGATACAATTTATTTTCGATATGCGATGATTTATGTGCAACTCTAGAATGTCATTAGCCATTTGGTCTGCTACACTATTGAGACTTCTGGGAACATGCATGAATGAAATGGATTCGAAATCTCTAACCAAGTGTCTATTGCGTAGGAACTTTCTAGATAGATATGGATCATGAACCTGGTAGTAGTTATTCAATTGGGCGACAAGCAATTGGGAGTCTAAGAAGACATCAAGACGACGAATACCTAAGAAGTGAAGGGAGTCAGTCAGGAGACCAACAACACTATTGTACTCATCCTAGTTGTTGGTAGCAATACCAACACACATTCCATCGATGTGGATCAAGTCATGTGATAGGGAATAAATGACCCACGCAGTCGAGGTGAGATTAGGAGACCATCTGCTTGCACCATCAATGAAACCATTATAAGAGGGCATGGTAGGATCCATCTGGAATAACCAAGAAAACAAACTGTGAGACTCGTGGTAAAAACAATGCAAAACAAGAAATAAAAATATATGATACAAGGGTATGCAGGTTGGTCATATTAGGCATAGAATATCTTGAGGGAGATCCCATTGTAAGGATTCTTCAAGAGGTGACTGTCAGAGTCAGTGAGGAGATATGCCACCTTGCAGAGACATCGATGGATGGAATAAGGGTTGTACCACATGGATTCAATCTTCCCTTATCATTGGCTTAATCATAAACATGGATTACTTCCCCCTCGTTAAAGGTGCGTGGGTGAATGTGGGATTCATAATGGGACTTCGATCAGGTCTCAACTGCTTTAATAATTTGGAGATCAACGCGATGGTCTTCATTGGTTTGTTTAAGCATAAGTAGACATTTTTCCAACAGTGAAGTATCAAGTAGAAGCTCGACGACAAGGTAGAGTGATGGAATCTAACATTCAATGGGAAGAACCGACTCCAAACCGTGGACTAAATGGAATGGGGTAAAAATAGTGGCAGTTTCAATTAGGATCTCTTTGTCATCACGAAAGTGGCACCTGGATAGATTAAGGGATCTTCCGTGGTCAATGAGGGGGAAGGATGACTGGAAGTGGAGATCATATAGATGGTGTTGTTGGTGTCTGAGGAAGAGACCGGAGGGTGGATTTCCTCGAGGATAGCTACTTCAGACTCAAGGGAGTGCTTGCGAAGGTTAATGAGGAGAGACCAGTACTCAAGCAAGTTTGGGAAATGATGGGAATAATGACCATATAGGCCACAAACTGCACACGCGTGGTTTGTTCGTAGCGATTTGTTCTTAATCGTAGGGATGGTTGGTACATTGACAAGTGGAGCATCGTTGATCTTTACTACTATGCACATGTGGGTGTGAAAAAATGACAAATACAGAAAATTTTTCATCACATGGCCGATGACATCGCATAAGGCACAAGTAGGAGGTGGATGTGGTTCTGTCGGGGATTTTGGTGCCTTACCCTCTGTCTTCATGGGAGGAGGGGGTGCACAAGTATATGTAGAAGTGGTCAGTTGTGTACCAAGAGGTGGGTGTGACATTGCCTCAATAGGTTGGACTAGTGTTAACATAATTTGTGGTGTTGAGGTGGGTTTGGATGGATGAAGGTACCACACTAGAATTCCCAAAGGGAATCTTGAAAGATTGAGCACAGCCATGATCGGTTTACCCACAAATCCAGAAGGTGGAAAAAGGAAGGGGATCGTGTGTACCGGAAATGAACCCCAATAATTCCTCGGGGTCTTCAGTTGGGGCCGCGGTTGAGGTGGTGATGAGGTCAGAATTTTACCAGATGTGATGGTGCACAAATATAATATGTCAGTCGTAGAGGGAGGAGGTGGGAGGGTCAAAAAGGTGTCCATCAAAGGGGCATTGGTAAATAGGCATGGACCAACAACACACAAGGAGGGGATGGATACACTATCGATGGTAGGGGCGACACATTCTGTAGTGGCCGCTCCTTTAGGATTGTAGTACGTTAATTGGTCGATGGTCACAATCTTCCCTTCATGGGGGAACATCATGGGTCGAAAGATGGTAGAAGCAACATTGCACATTGTGTACCTATAACTAAGTCCAAGGAGGAGGTTTTAATCTAGCTAGACGTTCACAAACTCGATGTCAATCAACATAGTTTTGTCGGCCAACTCAATGGGGACATTCCTGAGAAAGCCTTATGTTTGTGCAACACGACCATCGTAAGCACGAAGGGTGGTGGTTGAGGGTTGAAGGGTTGGGGATCTGAGTTTCATCCCAACAAAGGTTGACATAACATAAGTGGATGCACCCTCATCGATGAATGACCAAATTCCGAACAGTGATAAGTACCTGGAAGGCTACGGATGATGGCATACAAGGTTCTCCTTGATCCAAGTTGAAAGTGATCAACCTGGAATCAGAGGGTTCGAAAGAACCTAAAGAAAATAACAAGGCTTTGTGCTGCGAAGGACAAGTTCTTAGGACTTATAGAGCAGACATGGAAGATGGATACTGGGCAAAGTCATCGACGGTACTGTAATTGAGAGCAGCTCTAGCAGTGGGGTTATTCGCAACCTGACGCAAAAGGAACCTAGGGACTTTGACACTCACGTCCATGGCACCTCCATTGGTGGTCTCAACACATGTAAGGACATATCAAGAGCATTGAAGGTAGATGTTGTGGAGGGATTAATGGTTTCCATGGTGGATCCATATTGGTTATGTCAAGTCTGTAAGTTAACGTCAAACGAGAATGTCATAAGATGATGGACATAAGGATCGACGAGTTGACTCAAAGAAGAGGTTGTGGTATTGTGTGGTACCAAGGGTTGGGTTGCAACCATTCCTTGATTTGGTAACGGGTTCTACAACACCATAGGCAGAGGACAGTGTGGTGTAGGTGGACGTTGGGGGTTCTGTGCTGGGGCATTAGCTCCATTGTTGTTGGGAGGGTTGGGTTGTTGACCGCCCCCTTGAGGTTGGTTGCATTCCTACCTCTCTTTCTTCTTTCCTTCCCTTGTTGGTTATTGGGGTCATGTTGATAATTAGGTAGGTTTTGATGAGCGTAAACCTCTCCTTGAGGAATAGGAGGATTCAGGGTTGGAGCAAGTGTAGGTGGCATAGGTGGTGGGTAGCAGGCGAGAGTAGCTAGAGGGGATGCAAAGCCTACCATTTGGCCATTACAAGTAGGTGCTAGTAAATTTGGTCAATTAACATTGGTAACATGTGCGAGAGATGCATATGAAGGTGTGGCTCCGGATTGATATGTTGCATATAAAAAATCAGGGGCATAGCCAAGTTGGGAAACACTTAGGGCGTTACCAGAGTGAGGTGGCATCGAAGGAGAGGCCATGTACAAGTGGGGGTGTTGAGTGATGGAGATAATGACTCCATCAACAATATGGGATTCCCCCGACGTATCGTGCCATGAGGATCCAACACGAGGAGCATCATGTATGATGGTGTAAAGGTAACCCAATTGGGCATAGATAAGGTCAAGCTGTTGTTCTTTGAGGATTGCTTTTTCCTCAGTTTGTAGGCACTTAGATGCAACATCCTTGGTGATAGGGGGAGCAAGGTTTTAAGGAACCAATCAAGGAAAATCCTGTCATCTAACTAGATTTTACACAAACTACGACAAGGATGCCACTCATGGATGTGATCTGTGATATGGGTAACAATGTTCTATCTACATGATAACATAATTTCCATTTTCTCATCATAACATACATGTAGTTGGAAGTACTAGAGGATCATTGAGCCTAAAGAGGAAAAATCAAGATAAAAGGCATTGGGCAGCTCAATGTACCATTTAGCTGCAACACTAGTGAGTGTGTGCTAGAATAGCCACAATTGGATGGATTCGTCCACTATGTTGTTGGAGGAACACCATAAGTGGAAGCAAATAATAAGGTTCTGAGGGTCTTCTCCTTCCTTTCCCTCAAACTTAGGGATGTACGAAGGGATTTTGGTAGGCATGGGAGGCCACAACAGGTCATGAAGGATGGGGTCATTCGTTAACCATGCCAAATCAGGAAGGTTGATACTAGCCATGAATGGTAGACTAGGACTTGGACTAGTTCTAGGAGGGATAGCAATGGTGCTAGGGTCGACGGGAATGTAGGTACCGCAGGAAAATGGGGGTTAGTAGGGCTGAATTCTGACTATAGCAGCAATCACTGGAATGGTATGAATATCCAGAATAGTGGTAGAAGGGATCATATCCCCATGCATGAATGTATGAATAGAGTGACCCATGGTGGCTAGAGAGGGTCCACCACTAGTGGGTAGCGAACCAACAATAGCATGTATGGTGGTGATTGGCCCACTGGGACCAAGGCCAACATAAGTGATATCTGGTATGACAGATGGAGCGTTCACAAGTCCACTACCAACAATCCCCCCCTAGAAGGGCTTGGGAGGTGCACCAGCCATGGGGCTAGATGGGGCAGTGAACAAGGTAGGTTTGGATTGATAGGAATATGAATATGACTAAGATGCAGTGTATGGCTCTAAAGGTGGTGAACGAATCCAAATATTGATCCAACGATGACAGTTCAAGGAACCAAGTTGAGGGGTATGCCCCCTAAGTATCTAATTGTAGCATGGTGGAGCAATGGTGGCGTGATGGTGTGCTATATGATGAATGAAGGATCAAGGGTGTCAAACACAAGCTTAAAAATATATCTATAGCCAAGTGTGCAAAAGGAGAGCTGATAAATTGTGGCACACAATCCAAAAAGCAAGCTCTAAAACTGAACTATAACAACGTGTCACAGTAGGCGAGTCAACAATAAAGCGGTAAGAAAACCAACAAGAAGCACTACCTATGAAGAAAATGACACACTATCCTATGGGTTATAAGTGCAAACAATCTCCTAGCTACAAGATGGAATCCCCTCGCAAATCCTATCCTTTGTTGGGTGGTGAAGTTCATAGTCAAACAATACGAAATGGAAGAACCAAAGGCTAAGAGAATCCCACTACCGAGAGGGACCTCAAGTAAAAAATACTAAAGGGATTGGAAACTAGGCTACCTCGTTCATGACACATTTGGGATGGTTTCCTGGAACTTCATCCCTTTGGTCCTCGAAACACGATATGTTCCTCGAAATGCATGAGGAGGACTATGAAGAGTTATCCTTCGATATAGAACGGAGTGCGGTATTCCACCCTGACTTACAGAATGCCTTTTTTGTGGCTTACTTTGCAGAGCGGGAGCCCCCCGATAAACTAGTTGTGACTATGTCAACAAATACTAGAGTATTTTGGTTCCCTAGAAGACAACAACTATCTCTGAGATGTAAGTGACAAAGGGGTGTTATTAGGATGCTTATCCCTAGTGTCGTAACTAAACTACAATATTTTTTTGGTCCTCAAATGATGTTAAAATGTTGGTTGATTTAAGATAAATTTTAGGCCCAGCTTGGGGTCATGAACAAAGCGTTTATTTTAAGCTGTGAGATGTGTGCATAAGTGGAGTGTGATCTCTGCAAACCCAACGCTCTCATGCTAGAGACACAAATGAGGAAAATTAAAGAACAATACTAAAAGTAAATTATTTTTAACACAAACTAATTCTTCCAGATAAAATAACACATGCAAGTAAACAAGCAGTGAAGGAACTTTTGTAGGGTGTAGGAAACACACGGGGGGTGGGGGTGGTATCAACTATTAAGATCGACTCAGCTAGGCTAACATACAAGCAAAAGAGGACTACGAAACACACTAAGGGGTTGTAGGCAATCAGATCTGGGAAAATATAGTCAATACAAGGGCATATCAAAGAAAGGGGGTTTTGAATGGACAAGCACGATCTAGAATTTAGGTCGAGGTCGCACTTATTGGGGAAAAATGTGTGACCTAGGTTGTGCTTATAAGGAAGAAAGGTGTGACCTGGGTTGCATATTTCTACCGAATAGATGTGATCTGACCGTAATTGAAAGTTTTTTAATGAAAAAACATCGAGTAGGGTCGAGGGGAAAGGCACTCCGAAGGGATTGATTCGGATCTGCCGCAAGGGGGTCAGATCTGTGACGGATGAGGGTACCCAAGTAAAACAAACCAGCAAAATCACCTGTAAAAACAAATATTCAAGGGGATTGAGCCATTGGATTCACCAAAACTGTAGTGGATACTTCTCTCCAGCTACGTGCAAAAGCACCTACCTTAGATCAACCAGATATAAGGATAGAGTTCATGGTGCAAGGGAGCTCAATCTTGACTATTAAAACAAGCAACACATATTTTTTATTTATTTTATTTTATGATACAACTAGTAAAATAGAAATGTAACATACCTTTCAATAAGATGGGCCACTGCAACCGTTTGAGGATGTGGTCCAACGACTCCCACGATCTAGTTCTCCAATTTTCTCCAGCAAGGGTTGTCATCAAGAAAGGAATTAAGGGTTACACAGAGTAAACTCAACGTGCAATGTGGGATGGTGTGGCAAAAGTTGTGGGAATGTAAGGTTCTAGAACCGTGTAATGTATAGTCAAAAAGTTCAGGAATGTAAAGTTGTTGTGGGGAGACCTTCACAATGTATTTATAGGATGATCCAAGATTTTGCTGCCCATAGTATTGGTCCATGGTTTTTTATAGTATATGGTATTTATCCATGGTTTTTTATAGTATATGGTATCTATCCATGGTTTTTGACCCATTCTCATTTTAGGGTTTTTTGGTCCTTTTTGGGAGAATGGGGGTTATGTTGCAATAAATGCCCAACTTCCCTATATTTATGGGGGAAGGAATAATGATGTTTTGGACCAATTTTGGTGGAATTTAACTGTGAAGGTCAAAATGAAGGAAATAATGGTGGGATTATTATGTATAATTATGGTTTGGACCATAGAGAGCTATGTGGACAATTTTTGGTGTGAACAATGAGGATGAAGATGGTGATGATGATGATGATGAAGAGGATTAAGACGGTGATGATGGTAGTGATGATGATGATGATGAAGACAATGAAGATGAAGATGGTGATTACAGTGATGATGACAATGACAGCGATGATAGTGATGATGATAACGACGATGCAAATGATGATGATGATGATGATGATGAAGATGAAGATGGTGATGGTGGTGGTGGTGATGATGAGGATGGTGCTTATGCGGATTAAGATGACGATGATAACAATGATGGTGGTGGTGGTGATGATGATGATGAAGATGATGGTGATGGTAATGGTGATGGTGATGGTGATGGCGATGGTGATAGTGACGAGGATGAATATGGTGATGGTGGTGGTTATGATGATGAGGATGATGCTAATGAGGATGAAGATGGTGATGATGGTGGAGATGATGATGATGATGACGATGTTGATGAGAATGAAGATGGTGATGATTGTGGTGATGATGAGGAGGATGAAGATGGTGATGAAGATAATGGTGGTGATGATGATGAGGACAATGTTGATGAGGATGAAGATGGTGATTGTGATGTTGTTGTTGTTGATGATGATGAGGATGAGGATGAGGATTATGGTAATGAGGATGAAGATGATGATGGTGGTGGTGGTGGTGGTGATTATGATGATGATGATGATGACAATGAAGATTAAGATGAAGATGATGACGTTTACAGTGAATATGAAGATGAACTTGATGGTGATGGTGATGGTGATGATGATGATGAGGATGGTGACAATGAAGTTCAAGATGGTGATTATGGAAATGACGATGATGATGATGAGGATGAGGATGATGAAGATGAAGATAATAATGATGGTGGTGACGACGATGAGGATGAAGGTGGAGATGATAATTTTATTTCAGGATCCATACTTATTTAAAAGTGTATAAACTTTGGCAAATCTTACCAATTATTAAAATGTCAACCATAAAATATCTGGCGATATTTTTCTAAAAATATTTCAATTTTTGAGGATTTTATATAGTTTATATAATAATTTGGTAAATTTAAGAGTGAAAATATGTTACCCCATCAAAATTGGGCAAAATAGGGCCTCAAAACATGCAGCTTGACAAATCTTTTTTTGGACAAAAACATGGAAAATAGCCGATGGGCTAAATTTCGCCCCTAAAATTTTCCTTGGTGATTATGGTGGTGATGATGATGAGGATGAAGATGACAAAGATGACAATGATGATGATGATGAGGATGAAGATGACAAAGATGACAATGATGATGATGATGATGATAGCATTGATGATGATGGTGGTGGTGGTGAGGATGATGTTGATTCTAAAGATGAAGATGATGAGGATTAGGATGATGGTGATGATGACAAATACAATGATGATATAGACATGAATGAGGCCCTTTTTGTTTCAAGAATAATTTATTCTCTACCGAACAAGTCCAACAACACCAAGGTGGAAGCTCTTATGGCCCCTCTATTGGAATAAGTTTTCATTGATGTCAAACAGGGTGTCAATGATGTCAAAAGGGTGAAGAGATATGTAGTGTTTCCATTGTTGTAAAGGTGATAATGATGATGTGGTTGTAGTAGAGATAGATTGTTTGGGAATGTTTGGTGAAGCCTTGAAGCCTCTAGAGAAGACCATAATGATCCTAAGGAATCCATTGAAAAAAAAATCATTGCCACAAGTGTATATAACTCCAAATCAGTCCCCTTATGGCATAGAATTTGCACATGGTCCTCATGGAAAGACACTTTGACTTGTATAAAAGTGGTACAAATCCCCTAATGATCACAATGATGTTGAGTGTAAAGAAGTTCCTAAAGTGTTTCAAAGAAGTATAAAGAACTTTGTAACGTCCTAATTTTGGCCCTTAGAATGTATTGGCTTCATATGTAAATATTGTGCATACGTGAAGTATGAATTCCCATCGTGGAGCTCAAGGTCAAAACCCCACTAGTGAATAATCGGTTTTTAAAGGAAAGCATTTTATAATTTGTAAGCCATGTGCCAGTAAGACATGGGAATATTGTAAAATCATGTAAATATTTATAAATGAAAATAAAAGTCCAAAAAGATGGCTATGGAAACAACTAAAATGAGGGGGTTGTATGAATCCACGAGGGAGAGGCGAGGGTTTGTGGGATTTGATCCATTGTTTTCAAGTGTCATCTTGAGAACCCATCTTAACTTCCTTTACTGATATTTAATTCTTTTGTAAGAAGGTAGTTGAGAAATCAACTCATGAATTAATGGAGAATAAACAAACTCATAAATTTGTATGGTTGAGTATGGGCTTAATTTACTTAACCCAGAGGTCAATTCCCCTCATGGGAATTTATTTTCCATCATTCTTATTCTAATGTGGAACAACCAAACATCAATTCTCAGTTGGTTATGCATCCCCAACAATGAAAATTCCAGAAATCGCAGCCGGGAAAGAAGCCATGTTTTAGAGTGTAAAAAATGCCTAGAATTTGATATGAGCAACCGAATCCAGTGGGGAATCCATAGATATAAACCATAGGGAAAATTTAAGAGTGTAAAATGCCTGAAAATACATAGGAAGACGTTGATTTGTAATCCTGGGAATGAAATTTCGTGGCTAGGAGTCACATGACAAGAATTGGAAAAATCTAAGAGTGGATCAAATTGGGAGAGAGATCAGAGGTAAAAATTGCTTGATAAACCTAGTTAAGGCTAGTATCTTTGAAATCTAACAGCTTGGAACTTTTTATGCCCGCCCTAAAGAGTATTGTAGGGAAGGGGCACACAAGGGAGCGTATAACAGAGAAGGGGAAATTCCTTGTATAGAGTGTGGTAGGTATTGTGGGTGCCAAGGCTGGTTGAGATCAATTGAGATTCCTATAGCTCTGTGGTCGATATCATTGGTTCAGCATTCTCCCTCCCTGTCTCCTTACATGCTTGATAAACTCAATTGTGTGCTGGATTGGAATGGGTGATTATGTCTATGGATGTGAGTGAACCTGAGTAGTTCCTCCTTAGTGGATACATAGCTCATCTCGGGGGTGGTCTCTCAATTGAAATAATACAGTTTGGATAAATACCTACGGTTGGGTGGACTGTTGCTTCCCATAGCAGTTGATCAGATGGTTTCAATTAAAAGAAAAGTGTTCAATGTTATCTTTAATTATGCTAAGTTATGTTTTATGAGTGACTCTTTGTTTATGATAGAATGAATGAGATGATCCAATTTAAATTGTTAAGTTTGAATGTTTGTGGATAGCATAAAAATGAATTTATTTTGTGCATGATTTTACTGTTATGGTTGTGATGAGCATGATGGTAAATGCATGTTGTGTGTGCATTGATAGAGTTTAATTCAATTGTGTATGGTTATTATGTATCTGCACACACATTTAGATGTTAATGAAATTTGTAATCTGGCCATGGGGGAAGCAATTTAGCACCCCGCATATCATTTATGTCCCTATGCCGATTGGATTGATGAGAGGGGACGTGACAAAGTGGTATCAAAGCCAATGATTGCAGCACTAGGGTTGTTTGGGCTAGAATCCACATTCACAAGAAGAAACTAAGAAATGCATAGGAAGTGTTGATAACAATTTTGTTAGAAATTGTGGTTTTAAGTATAGATGGTGTTTTTACAAAGCCTAGGAATTCAAATTCTGAATCCACCAGCATGAATAACATATTGAATTAAGGGAGTTTTGGAAAATTTTATTCTATAGGTCTATTAGAAGGAAAAATGAAAATCGTGATTAACGAATATGATTCACAACGCACCCTCAACTTCCACACTGAATAACGGTGGTTAGGCAAACCGTTGGGAAGAAATTGTCTATCCACATGTTTTCTTTTAACCAACCAAAAATTCAACAACAACATTTCTAGAACTGTATTTTTTTGTGAGTTGTTACCACCTTTGAAATGGAAAATTTGGAAAAATATGAGGTGGTCTCCACCTGTGCCATGTAGGTGAAAGGGGTCTGATATGGACCAACAATGCTAGAACAACGTGAGGGTGGCCAAAGTCCAAAACCTGTAGGCATTGTGAAAAGATTTTCGCATGGATACCATGAAGAAAAATTTATGGGGAGCCATAGAGAAAGTCCATGGGCGCAGTGGAGAATAAGACCGTGGAGGTCCATGGAGAGGCTTTTGTGGTAGCACCATAGGGAAAGGTCCGTGAGAGCGATAGGGAAAGGTCTATAGAGCGAAGTTCACAAGAGTGATGAAGTTTGTTCGCGGTGTGCAATTGAGAATATTGGTCTATGGGGGCCATGGAGAAAAGTTCGTGGGAACGAAGGTGTAAAGGTATGCAGAGGTCATCGGTTAGAAGGGTCATTAGAAAGTTGTTTCCAGCTAGTGCCGACTCTGACTTCTGAAATCAGGATCAAAAATTCGGAATGGTTGTTGATGTTGTTGTTTGGACAGTGTCAACTTTTGACTCTTGATGTATGCAAGATAGTAGTTGGAATCAGGAAGTCGAGAATGGTTCACTATGGATCAATTATGCATTAAGATTTCCAATTTCTGATTGATAATGTAAGAAAGTCTTGATAAAAGTCGGGATCGGCACGTCGAGATACAAAAAAAGAAAGTAAGCATGAAAATTGTTTTGGCCATAAAAGGAGTAGTTTACCTCGGAATTTGATGAGAACTATGGAATTAAGATGCCATTAATGAAGGTCACAAAAAAATTGAGGAGGGTACCCAACCCATCCTACTTTGATTTGACAGAAAATTTAAATTAGTGACTTTCAAATATCAGTGTCCATAGGCCTAATGGGGGCTCGGTTTGGGCCAAAATTACTATGGTGCGATCATGGACCAGGTACGCAACTAGCTCTAGAATTTCAGAGGAAAATTCCAAAAGGCGTGAAGCAGGGGTGCAAAAGAAGGACAAAATGTACTATTCTGAAGTAGTTTTTGAGGATTTTGAAAATCTTGTAGGAGCTAAAATGCCCCTAGATGTTAAAACCATAAAAGTTTATGAATTCAAAATTTTATCTACTCATTAAAACAAACAACTTTTGTTAGACGATTTTTTTCCAGAAGTACTTAGTTTTGGAGATAGCCATTTTTGCCAAAAATTTAAAGTTTGGAAAATGTTGCAAAAGTCAAAATGAGTCAAACCCAAGATTTTATAGAAGTTGAATGGAGCATCAAATTAGAAAAAATGAAAGTTATTAATGGGTCCTTGTTATATGTACTAACTTATCTTGATAGAAAAGTTTTTCTATTTATTTCTATATTTTCTTCTACAAGTGGTTGAAGTTGGCCTATGAAGCCAAATTGGACCTGTGGAAAAAGTGCAGAAATGGGCCGAATCAACAATTTTGGAAAAATGTAAATTCCATACCGGAGATCGGAATGGAGCATGATGATAGGAATTGGAAATATTATCCATAGGGGTACAAGGGTACACAGTCAAAATATGAATGAGGAATTCTTATTTCTCATTGTTTAGAACAAAAAAGTGCATGTAACCTTGATTTAACAAAAAAGTTCAACAGGGTTAGTTTCCAAAATGCATGAAAATTGTTTTTATGCGTTTTTAGGAAGGAGTGTGCTAGATGCGAGAGTGACTCAAATCGAGTAAATATGACGTGGATGATTATCTCAAAACAAGTCAAGGAATTTATGGGGAAGCAAACATGACAAACATGGTAAAGTTACTTGTTAGCCAACAATGTCAAGAATTAAACCATGCAAGAGTTGGATGCTTGGTAGCATGATGATTTTGTGGATGAGAAGGGATAATCAAGTGATAGTGTTATGGTAATTCATGTTAAGATGTGGGAAAACATGTTGAATGGATAAGAATGCATCCAAGGCATTATTGTGATTAATGTTTGCAATTTGAATTACAAGGAAGAGACATGGGAGCTCTTGAGTATGGAATGCTCAACAAAGAATGGCGTAGGCCAACATATAAGGAATATGAAATTTGTAAAGGTGCTAGGTGAACCATCCTTGTGGGAAATTTTAATATGCATACTAAAATAAGTTGTCACTAAACGCATAAGACATTCCAATTTGTGAACCTGTCATGTGATTCATGATAATGATAGAGTGACAATGCAAAGGCTTCAAATAAGATAATGGGTGCATTCCCATGTGTGAATCTATGGTGTGATCCAGAATTGTGACAAATATTCCCATAAGAAAGGAAACAAATTTTCATGATTGTATGAGTCATAAGAACATATAATGGACCTTGAGGAGACTCCATATGGAGTGGGAATCGAATAAATTGCAATGATGTTAAATGCTAATAAGTCCAAGAAAGGCCAAGTTGGACATTACCAGAATTTCACAAAGTAATTGGAGCAATAGGGAACTATGAATAGAGTGCATTGAGTGTTGTTGTAATGGATAATAAATGATGCATAAGGATGATATATGGCTATAGTAGAAATTGGAGAATGACCTCCATAAGAAAGCATTGATAAAACAAGAATTTTTTTGCCCTTAAACTATTTTGTTATACATAAAAATTGCATGCTAAGAAAGTAGCAAGTATAAATGTCATGCATGTGTATATGTATTGAGTTTTTACTTGGTGAGAGAATATTATATAATGATCCATTGTGTGCTTGGCAGAGAGGCCATGAATTGGGTCATTTATAATGATCCATTGATTATTATGGTTGATGATGATTGTATGACCAAAGACAACAAAGACATGGATGACGATGTCAATGATGTTTTTGCATGTGACCAAAATCCTTGTGAGGAAATGATGGAGCAAAAAATATACGATCAAGAGGTTGGTGGAAGGATTGTGTAGTCCTTGGTAAGAGGCCAACGAATCATGTAACATCAAAGAGGTTGATGGAAACCATGCAGGTAATGGTTTATTTATGTTGATTGTATAAGTGTTGAAAGTGGGATTGGGTAATGTTATAGCTGATTTTACCACTCCAGGTGAATCACACTTTGTATGGCCTTCCCCTGTCCCGCTGCAGACTCCTTAGACCCCTTGGACCATTTTTTGTCCTTTGATGTTTCCTTGATCATCCCTAAAAACATGTGAAAAATGATACACGCGACTTTTAAACCTATAAGCACGTATATACACGGGATTGACCACTAAACCCATGTACATTGGGATGTGTACAAAATCCAAATCCTTTTGGAGTTTTCCTTGACATGGATCCGACTCACTTGACTCCTGGCCTTCCCTATGCCTTGAGATCGCTCGGATTCAACCTTTCATTACCCCTTTGAAAATCTATATAAGGAACTCTATGGTACATTGAAGGCATATGAGAGATTTGAGAGAAAAGAAACTATAGTCCATTGTTTCCAGAACTTATGCTTGAGTCTGCATCCCTTTGTCCCTTGGAGCACTTCTGTGTTCTTCCCAAGCTTGCCTTTTGCTTGTGACCTTGCTATCGAGAGATGGAGGATTGAGGTGGTGGAGGCCCAAGTGGGAGATTCAGATTCTCCGGTTCACAGACGTGCCATTAGAGGTTGTATCTATTGTAATCTTTGATTTATATTAATAGAAATATCTTTTCCTGTCCAATAATGTGTGTTTGAATGAATATTTTATCCATGGGATTATTTCAAATGATTATACATTGTTGATTATATATGCTAGAATAGATATAACACCATGATATATAGTATGCTTGTATTGTTTACTTGTTGTTTAGGAAGTACTTTATCAATTCAAGCTGAAGTTGGAAAGCTCAACGAGGATCTACTTCAACCGTCCGAAGTAAGGTACGAGGTCTGATCCTTTAGTGTTAGACATTTAATTTCTATTGCATATTGGAAAAGATCGATTTCTGGAGTCAAGCTGTCTGTTGTGGTACCCCAAGCCATAGGAATTTCCCTCTGTAACAGAATTGGCGACTCCGTTGGGGAGTTCCTAGTAGTTGTCCTTTGGGGGTTGTTTATCGGCATTCAATGAATTTGAATTGCTCTTTCTCTCTTGTTTCTGTGTCGGGTCTAGGGGCATGTATGCCTGGTAGTGTCTGATTGGTGTGAAGTTTGTCTCAGCTTGTCTGTTTGCCTTGATTTTATTCACCTTTCTTCCTGTACGCGAGTTTTTAACTCACAGTCGCATATACATGCGGGTTTCTCTGTGATTTCCACGTATACACGCGGGTTTACTGCGGACAGTCGCGTATGCCCTTAGTTTTGCCTTTTTGTGGAAGTTAAATGGTTGATAGGTGAAGTTTGATGATTGCTGAGTCTCCTTTGGCACTGCCTGAGTCTGTTTATACCCCTGTTTCTGACCAGAGACGTTTTTTTTAGGCTACATTTTTTTTTAGAAGGTTCTTGTCATGGAATTTTCGATTTTTTGTTTGGGATTAGTGCATTAGATTTCTTTTACCTTAGTGCTTTGATTGAGTGTTGTTTGAGTGTGCTTGCAAGGTCTAGGGGTTGTAGAATCATTCTTTTGCTTTTTTGTATCTTATTTTATTTCAAAAAAATCCAAAAATATTTGCTTATCATCATGCATTGCATTTTGCATTTTGCATTGTACTTGCACTAGATTTGCTTTGGAGTATTAGCTAGGATTTCATATAGGAAAAGGTTGCATTCATCATTTGAAGAAAATTGTGCATTTCACGTAGTAGCATACCCTGTTTTCATCGACACAATGCATTTGCATTGATTGTTAGGTGTGCATTTTACTTCATGTTGTGTCATAACACCATTAGTTGCACGACCATATCCTTATTTTGAGTAATAAATCCAATTAAAAACAACGCTAAATTAAAATGAATTACACTCTTTTCTTTTCTAGGGTGCACCAACAAGCTTAGGTTTTAAGGTCTTGGAATAGTTCATTGTGAGTAAATTCTCCAAGATCACTAAACAACAACATGTATGTGTCTGTCCAGGTGAGTGTGTGAAATCCTTGGTATAACCAGTGTTTCTCAGGATCCTCCTCTCAAAAGGGAGTTAAGCACGAGGCAGTGTGAGTGGTTATTGATTGGGATGACCCCTAGTCATAACTGAGTAGCATCGGAGATATTTCCAGGATTGTATTCGTATCTGGGGGCTCTTTCCAGAGTTTCGGGCTTTGCTACCCTGCCCATACGGTCAATCCTGCCTGCGACTGTCCGCCTAAGCATTGATTATATTGAGGTGACCTTAGTGGCCTTACCTAGGATATTGAGGGGGTACTTTGTAGGGGTTATTCTGCGAGTGTCCCGGCCAGGTTGGGGTCAGACAAAACAGTCACTTTACGCATTGAAGCTGAGGGCCACAATAATTGGTTACGTACCTCCGCTTGTTGTGTATGGGAGTCTCAAGCCTCTCCTAGGCGAGACATACCTGCTTCATTCGGGAACTCACTTATCCTGCCCTTGATTGCTTGCATTTGGCTTTAGATTTTATTAGTAATTACTCTGTGCACAATATCTTGCCTCTAGGGTCTGCATAAATAGAGAGTCTTTTCTATTTTTTGAGTCATTATGGATTAGGGTACTGCTCCTCGTCGTTCTCGTCATTTAGCAGGAATTTCGCCTTCTACTTCTCCTCCTCCTTTGGGAGAGAGACCTATACAGTCCAGGCGGACTACTTCGCACATTGATTCACACACCATGGGAGACCATATAGAGGATATTCCTGAACCACCTTCTCCCATTCGTGTAGACGATGGGGAGTTTACTCCTACTTACGATCCTTCACCCGACTTGGCTCAGTTAGGTCCTGTGATTTCTGAGATAGGAACCTTTCATGATAGACCTACTCACTCTAGGGTTGATTCCCCATTGACGCATTACCGGTATGGAATGCCGGAGGATGCCGAGACTCATTTTGAACCCGCAAGCACTAGCTATGGTAGTTATGGTGTGTCTGGATTTCCTACACATGATTTGTAATTTCATGTCGAATATGACTTCGAGCCTAACACTATTCCTGGGGGCATTCTCATTCCTTACCATGCGGAGAGGTTTGGGAGCACTAGTCACATTGCACCTTCCATCTCGGCAGTGGAAATTACATCACATATTCCTCCTAGGTCTAGGGTTAGTGATCCTATTAGGATACCAGATCCGAGACGAGTGACTATAGGGAATAGTACGTATATTATTACTTAGGTCCCTCCGTCATCTATCCCTACTTCTTCAAATGTTCACCCTCCACCTCATTCACGTGGTCCTTCAGTCCGAAACATTGCTACGAGTCATGTCCATACTGTAGTTACTAGATCGGTTGTGTCTCAGCTTCATGTACCGCCCATTGTTTTGGGAGGTCATGCTCATACTTCTAGAGGTCACATTCCTACTTCCAGAATGTATATTCCTACTTCCGGAGCGTATGTTCCTACTTACGGAATGTCTCATGGGACATATCATGCGATGACTTATGGGCCCTATTATGGGACGCAGTATGGACAAGGTTCTTCACCTTATGGGGGCTGGTATCAACAACCTGCTTACTCTCCTAATTACGGCTTCGTAGCTCCTACTAGTCAAGGTCCACCACACTATGGTGCTTCCATGCCACCCAATACGGGTCAAATAGGAGGAGGGCACTATGGCCATGGCCATGGTGGTAATCAAACCTATACGAATCAGACCTATCAGGGAGCGGTCCATCGACCTCATCATCCTAGGCTCCCTTTCCTCGCGACGCTAAATCTTCCTGACTTGTCGAGATTAACGAACGATCCTGTAGCTCATGACCCGACTTGGCCGGCTGTCCCTACTAAGCTTCCCTCGGACATACCTAAGTTCGAGGGCAAACCGGGAGAGGATCCGAGTGAACACATTACTATGTTTCACCTATGGTGCTCTTCAAATTGCTTACATCAGGACTCCATTCGTTTAAGGCTATTTCAACGCACCCTTATAGGGCCTGCCGCGAAATGGTATATATAGCTACCTAGGAGAGCTTTCGCTTTGTTCAACGACCTTGCGATGAATTTTCTTAACCACTTCCAGCTACTAGTGCATTATGACGTTGGTACTGAACTCTTGTTGACATTTTGGCAAGATAAATCCACACATATCTCAGACCATATTCAAGAGTGGCGTAGATGGAAGAGGTTAATTAAAGCCTTTATACCACCGGAGTTCCTCCTCGAATGGTTCCTCAAGTCGTTATTGCCATATATAGCGAAGGATGTTTCTACATCCAGAGTGCAAAATGAGGAACAAGCGATTTTTAGGGCGCAGGAACTGGACTTGATTTATGCTCAGTCCGGTTTGTTATATGAGATTATTCCCAATGCTCCATGTTCTAGTTTCGATCCCAAAGTCAAACTTGGACCACATGCCAATGGCATTGTGGGTTGTGCAAGTGCGAAACCTACGGATTCGGTTGCAAAACAAGTTAGTCAATTGTCAATCGACCAATCTGCTTCGGGACAAGCTACGGCTTCGTCTCAACTCGCCCAAATGGTGAGTGTACTTTCAGTACAATCGTCGGACCAAAAGGGTAACTAGCAGCCCGGATGGAATAGAAAAAAGGGTAAAAATAATCATAAGGGTGGGAATAAGAATGAGAATGCTAATAGTAATGACAAGAACGGTCGGAATAATGGGGGGCACAAGCAAGCTAAACATAAGGTTAAGTTCCCTTGCAAGTTATGTAAGGACGATCACCTTACTTACTTGTGCCCTCATATTGATGAAGCCTCGATATTCTTGGCACAGGGCCTAGCTGTGCTAACTAACCCTTTACCGCACAATCAAAATATGAACTCGAGGTCCCATGACCAGTCTGGTGGGGATCAAGAAACACCGAAGGGTAGTGGTCATGGTTGCATTAACATGGTGTGTGCTACAAAAGTTGTGACCTGTGCAAAATATTATGGTTTGTCACAACCCAGCCCAGGAAAAGAGCCTGATCCACCAGGGTCCCCTTTGCGTATTGAGAAGCCTATGGATAAACCTGAAACTACACCTCGCATTCCTAAGGGAGTTCTTAAGCATTCGGGGCATAATCCAAATTCCCGAGCCACCCAGAACTATTCAGTTGTCAAGGATTTGGGGCATACTCCTTGTGCGATGTCTGCATTGGAAGTGCTTCAGAGTTGTCCTTCGTAAAGGAAGGCGTTGCTTTTTGCCCTTGGTGTGAACAATGATGATTCTTCCTCCATGATTAAATTTGAAACCGCAGGACTACAACCTCGCTTGCCTTACTATGTGTCTCTTTTGATTCACGTAGAATGTCTTAATATGACCGTCAAGCACACTGTGATTGACGAAGGCACTGCCGTTTCTGTGATGTCTTTATCGTGTTGGAAGGGTCTAGGTTCCCCTGAGCTGTCGAAATCAGCGACCATGTTAACTGCGTTCGATGGGAGATCTTTTAGACCGCATGGCATCCTTCCTTCCCTTAAAGTCTGTTTGTGAGGGAAGACCGTTGCGATAGAGGTTGAGGTGGTTGATGCGCCCCTTGACTACAATCTCTTGCCGGGTAGGAATTGGATGTATAGTATGCAAGCCATTGCTTCTTCCTTGTTTCGCGTTGTATGCTTTCCACATAACGGGAAGATTGTAACGATTGATCAAATGAAATTCAAGAATCCGTCTGTTACTGCATCTTCAAGAGCTTTGATCCCGATCGTTGAACACTCTCAACCGGCAACTGGGAGTGTGGGTGTAGGCATGTATCCATCCCTCATGGGAAGCTTTAGTTGTCTTGCACCGATCCTTATGATAGGGTCTAGTTTTGGTGAGGCTTCCAAATCTATGAGATCGGTGTCTTTTCGCATGATTCATATGGAAGATCCTTGGATTCTTCCTACACCGAGTATTCCGAGTGAGCCCATCGTGACGGATGTGCCGTTGCCTGCAACTATGATAGCCTATCAAGCTAATCTCAAGTGTGTTACAAAGCCTAGTCCTTCCTCTTCGTGGATGGAGGAGGAGGACCCTTATGTGCTGTCGACATGGGTAGTACAGTCTTCTCATGAACAAGACTGCCTTGATACGGTTTTCCCTTCAGATGAAGCAATTATTGAGGCTATGTCGGGAGTTGGGCCACCATGGGAAGAACTCCATCATAGATCATACTTTCTTCCCGAGCTTGACCGCTTGGAGCGTGAGGACTTTAGGGAGGTTCTTAGTGAGAGAATTGGTATTCCTATGGTTCCGTTAAGCTCTCCCAATCAGATGGCTGATGGAAACATGGCTAACATATCTTCAACGATTCCTATCAACATCTCTCATGATCTTGGCAGAATAGAGAATGTCTATATTGGGGCAGAATGTTCCCATGCTGAGATTCTAGAATACACCGAGCTATTTAAAGAGTTCCGTGATATTTTTGCTTAGTCTTACGACGAAATGCCAGGTATCGAACCTCGTATTGTCGAGCACGAGATTAAGACTTACCCCAACGCTAAGCCTATTCGACAACTCTTGCGGGTAGTGAATCCTAGGAAAGCACCCACGATTAAGGCAGAGATAGAGAAGTTGTTGAAATCTGGTTTCATCTACCCCGTTCCCTTGATGGAGTGGGTTTCAAACCCCGTTTCGGTAGATAAGAAGCAAGGAGCGATCCGCATATGTGCTGATTTCCACGATTTGAATCGTGCCTGTCCTAAGGACAATTTCCCCACACCATTTATTGATCAGATTTTGGATGAGTGTGCAGGTAGCGAGGTTTTTTCCTTCATGGACGGCTTTTTCGGATATAATTAGATACAGATTAAACCTGAGGACCAACATAAGACTGCATTTATTTGTCCTTGGGGAACTTTTGCATATCGAAAAATGCCTTTCGGCCTTAAAAACGCCGGAGCTACATTTCAGCGGGCAATGACCTTGATCTTCCACGATCTCAAGTCAATCATTGAAGTATTTTTGGATGACCTTGCTACTCATTCTCATATGAGAAAGCGTCATCCCTATCACTTGAGATTGGTATTCAAAATATGCCGGCACTATTTGGTTAGATTAAATTCTCATAAATGCATCTTTTTGTGTGAAGACAGGTTGTTTGTTAGGATTCATTGTTTCTAAAGAGGGTATAAGAGTCGACCCTTTGAAGGTTGAGGAAATACTTCAGTTGTCTCCCCCGAAGAATATTCGTCATCTTCAATGTTTGCAAGGCATGGACAACTTCTTACGAAGATTTGTTGTCAACTTTTCCAATTTGACTAGAGGCTTCATGCATCTATTGAAGAAGGACACCCCCTTTTGTTGGGATGAGCGAGCCCAGGAGTCCTTTGATGCACTCAAGCGAGCCCTAGAATCGGCCCCAGTGATTAGTCCCCCGAACTATAGCCGTGATTTTCTATTATATGTGGTCGCATCCATGGAGACGATTGGTATGGTTTTGGTTCAAGAGGACGAGGAGCTCCAAGAGCATGTCATATACTATCTGAGCCGGAACCTTATTGATGCAGAGATTCGTTGTTCTCATGTCGAGAAGCTTGCTTTAGCTACCGCACATGCGGTTCAGCGATTGAGACATTATATTCTCCTTCGCCAGACCTTGGTTGTATCCCATGTCAGTCCGTTTCAATTTGTCCTCACTCGAAGGATGATTGGGGGAAAATATAATAAATGGATTGTCATTCTGCAAGAATTTGATCTCGAATTTGTTTCAGTAAAATCGAAGAAGTCTTTAATTTTTGCAGAGCTTATATTGGATTTCCCGAGCGAGGCTGAGGAGTTGGTTTGTGAAGATACATTTGTCGATGAACACATCTTCTTAATCTCAACTTTAGACCCATGGTATGGGGATATCATAATATATTTACAAACATTGAAGACCCCTACTGACCTCTCACGAGATGAACGACGACGATTATATCACGTCTCTAAGAACTACCTCATAGTGGATAACACTTTGTACCGTCGTGGGGTAGATTCCATTTTACGACGTTGTTTAACTCATGAAGAGGCTGAGGTTGTGCTGAATGATTGCCACGGAGGGGCGTGTGGTGGTCATTTATCTGGGCTTTCTACAGCTCAAAATATCTTAAGAGCAGGTTATTTCTGGCCGTCGATCTTTAAGGATTGTGTATATGCGGTCAAGAGGTGCCACCCTTGCCAAGTGTTCACACATAATATGCACTCGAAACCTGCCCCGTTACATCCCATTATCACCGCCGGTCCCTTCACTAAGTGGGGGCTCGATTTTATGGATTGCAACCTAGCCTCGGCTGGGGGGCACCATCATATTATAGTGGCTATTGATTACTTCACGAAATGGGATAAGGCTATGCCTACAGTTAAATCCGATGGTGAGACAGCCACCCACTTCGTATTCAACCAAATTATTACTCGGTTCGGGATTTCGAAAGAGCTTGTCACTGACCATGGCTCGCACTTTCAGAACCGTATGATGGAAGAGTTGGCATCAAAGTTAGGGTATAAGCAAGAGCATTCCTCTTCTTACTACCCTCAAGCGAACATGCAGGTAGAAGCAGTGAATAAATCACTCAAATCCATTCTCCAATGAACCATCGCACAAAGCAATAACAATTGATGGGCATATCGAACCGCTGTTAAGACTACCACCGGTTTTTCTCCATATCAACTTGTACATGGAGTAGAGTCGATATTGCCGGTTGAATGCAAGATTCCTTCTTTGAAGCTAGCTGTAGAACTCTTACCAGACACTTCACCATTGGAGGAGCGTTTGGTCCACCTTGAGCAACTTGATGAGCAGCGTCGAGATGCCTTGGTGGCTCTACAAGTCAATAAACGTCGCGTAAAGGTCTAGTACGATAAGTTTGTCCGTCCAAGGAGGTTTAGTGAGGGAGACTTGGTCCTTTTGTGGGATCAACTGAAAGAACCCTTGGGGGCAGGAAAATTTAATCCTATGTGGCGGGGTCCTTACGTGGTCAAACATGTGTTAGAGAAGGGTGCTTATGAGCTAGTGGATTACGAGGGAACAGCCTTGGCGGAGCCTAGAAATGGGCTCTATCTCAAGAAGTACTATGCATGATTTTCAGCCAAGGCTGGTTATTGTATATTATTGTACAGTTTTGCATAGTTAGGTTTTTTCTTATCATGATCAGGTTTGTGATGAGTTTCTGTTTCTTTTGGTAGATGTCAATGGAATCTTCCACCTACATAGGATTCGTGGATGGTGCAAGCCATCACACTCAACACTCAGCCTCTACTGCTTGGGTGATTTATACTCCTATGGGTCAAGTACTGTCTTCAGGAGGCGTATGTCTACGGCTATCTTCCAACAATGTTGCTGAATATAGTGCCGTTATTGAGCTTCTACGGGATGCCATTTCACATGGCATTCTCTCTCATGAGGTACGTATTGATTCAGAGTTAGTAGTGTCACAGCTTAATGGTTTGTACCATGTTAGAGATCTTACATTATTAAGAAGATTATTACGTGTGAGATTATTAGAACGACAATTTGACAATATAACATACATACACATTCCAAGAAATAATAATCAAGTTGCTGACTCATATGCTAACTACGTGTTAGATTGGCATTTGTTTCATTCATAGTAAATTCCTCACAAACACAATTTTTACACATGTAAATAAATAAACCGATCACCATAAAAAAAATTATTTATACATCCAAAATGTGATAATACATAGTGTCATGATACAAAATTGGGGCTTTCGAGCCACCAACATATAATACACGGTAATACAAAATGAATAGAATCCCAGGTATCTAATCCTATGGAGGAGGAGGAGGGTTGTGATCATGGAAGGTCACTACGGATCTAGCTAGCCGTCGGAATAATCGCACCCATGCGTGTGGTACACCCACCACCTGCCGCTGCATAGCCTCAGGCAAGTCCTCGACTTGCGCCATGGGAACCCTATGTGTCAGTCTCACAAAATTGGTATGAATGCTCTGGAGCGTCCGCTCCGCATCCACACCCATGATGTCATCTCCTCTTCCCCTCCGTCTATGACGAGGGAAGCCTTCTGGCCGCCATGGTTCGACATCTGCACACAAATGGTAGATGTCACTATGTATTGTCATGCAAAAATATGTCTTTTTGATTCCATATAATCAGAAAACACAAAAAATTAAATAACTCAAAAATTTTAAAAAGAGAAAGGGTCGAGATTCGTTACCTATGTCGCCATATGCCGATCCTAGTGGTAGTGGCATGTCCGAGTCCCCCCAAAAATCTATCCCCGCATAGGGGTAGTCATCGATGGTAACTATCTGTCGTCGCCACCACGAAAAGAACTTAGCTGGATAGGGGTTGGCCACCCTACCACCCCCTAGTCTGTGCATCGCATCTGCCCAACGCCGTTGGGCCGGATCTCAAACCCCGTGAAGAGGAACGTCCACTCTGGGGCTCAATCCTAGAACACGCTCGAAGAAAAACGTGCTCAAAATACTGTTGAACCTGAAATTTCGCACTCTGCCTACTTTACACTCACTAAGCCGATGTTTCATGTTGCTCAGTAGTGTAGTGCTCCAGTCATAAATCGTGGGTCTCATGCACTCCACTGCATAGAACATCAGAGGCCGCGAGGCCTGGTGGAGTGATGCCAAGCCTGCTATCCTGCCCAATGTCAATAGTATGGCCTTTAGGCCCAGCACCTGTATAGCGTTGGTAGGGACCTGACTCCCCACCTTCTCTGTGTTTGGATAGCAGTACACTACAATGTACTCGTCGATATTCAGGCCACCTCCTGGCCCACCATGAGAACGAAGTTTCACTACTTCCCCTCGTCTAGAAATCCCAGTGATGAAGTATATGTCCTCCACCTCTATAGTGAGGGACATCCCATCTATATGGAAGGACTCCGAGTCTGGATCCCAGTAATCCACCAGCATCTGTAATAGTCTTGGTTTGGCTCTCAAGCCACCAAGACACCAAAACTTGTAGAGTCTGCATGCACATAGAGCTTGTTGAGCCATTAGATCAGCCCTTACTGCTTCCTCTACCTCACCATGTTCACACTCTCTCCACTCTAGGACCATCCTGCACAAGAAATTGCCAATTTTCCCCTTAGATTATTGAAAAAAACCTTATGTTTGGCCTCATACGTGACTGTTTTCAAAACAGCTGCGTATGTACGTGGGTTTGGGGGCATTTTCCATGTATATCCAGCCCTATACGCGGAAAAACCCTCGATTTTTGCGTGGGCCGTAGCGCCCTTTTTAGTTTGGCCTAGAAAGCTTAATTGACCATGGAATTTGATAAAAAATGCATCAAAATGAAAGAGAAGAGCATGGATTAATACCTGGAAGAAATAGTAGTGGATTCCGCCAGCTGGATCTCCTGGAATTCGCTGTGGAAAATCTGAGCTCAAATGGGTAAAAGTTCCAAATGTTTTATAATATTTTGAATTGTTTACTATTTATAGAAAATTTTCAAATATTTGAAAATTTTTACCCCCTTTCCTATAGTTTCGACATTTTCTAACCATGTTGGACCATTTTTGACATAATTCATGATGTAGAGGACCTTTTTCAGTGCCGTTTCAGCCGTTGGATTGACCTGTTCGTGTCGATCTTAGGTATCATGTCTAAACTAGCATATAGGTTAGGTTTCATCACCGTTTTCATTTTGCATGACCTTATGACCATCTCATTATGACCTTAGGTACGAACTCACTCTATTATGTCATGGAACCTTCTTGTTGTTTTAGAAGTGGCATGATATGAGTGGTAGAGCTTCACCTTACATGGGTACCCTAGTTAGAGCCTTAATTGCATTTGGTGCCCATGCTGACCTTTTCTCCTTTAGGGTGTGGGAGTCCATTGTATAGTACTGCCATGACATTTCGCAAGAGCCTCATACTCCTCTTGATCTTTTGCTGGCCTATTTCCCTCAAGACTCCCTCATGTCAAGTTGTGAATGCATTATCATGAGCTTTGCCTGCCTTATTGAGCTTTATGCCAGCTTCCCTGACATTGTGTTTCAACCATATAGCCCGAGCTTGTCTCATGTCTAGCCATGCAGAGCCATTCTTTATATCCTTTGCAACTTAATTCCCTTTTTACCGGGAGGGGATTTTCCCCCGAGTGTCGATATCTTACACATGTATCCTTGCATTGAGCATAGGTATGTTCCACTGCTTGGAACTAGTTTGTTTTCCCTTATGACACTCGTCTCCTCCTAGTCTATAACTATAAAGCAATTTTATTCTTTTTCAATATTTTTAAATAACTGAAAAAGTCCAAAAAAAAAAATCAAAAAACCAAAAAGTCGGACAAGGAAAGATGTTATCTTTGGCAGCTATCGAGTCGTGTCGCCTTCAAACAGAGCACTGTATATCACATCCATTGTTTGGGTTTATAGTTTGACTTTAGGAGTTGTACTCGTTTATCTGAGTTTATCTCCACCGACTGGTTAAGCTTCCAGTCCCTATGGAGCCTCTATCGATGCCTCCTGTGTCACAGAGATGTCCTAGTTTGTATATCGAGTCTATGCTGCCTCTATTCAGTCACCATACACCGTTATGCTCTTGTTCGAAGGAAGTTGAAGCCTGAGTCAGCCATTCCTCAGTTATCTTGACTTTGCATGTTGGCCATTCCCGGTACAGTTACTGGTTCGTGCACCTTATGATCGAGTCCTTCCACATTATACAGCTTTGCTGAGTACCTCATGTTGGATGATGGGGGATGCCTTAATGCCCTCCTTCCAGCGGATTTCATCCCATCAACTTCAGATCATTTATTCTGGGATTGGAATCTAGAGTCATTTTGAGTGCCTTGAGACTTGCAGTCATCAGTGGCAAGTTCTCTCACCATTGACAGTCTTTGGGAATACATCAATGTCCCTTGATCGATGGATCCTCTCAAGTGTTCGACCTCAACACATTTATTCACACTTGTTAGTTTGCACTCTAGTACCTTGATTCCCATTTTCATTATCGGTGGGTGATCTTGCGTCTATTAACGGTATACATCAATGACTGGTAATCAGATGATGGACTACTATGTTTGACCTCGACACCTCTATTCACATAGTAGGACATGTACTCGTAGCGGTTTGTGTAGAAGACTTTCCAGATTGGTGGCATCTATTATATGCTACCTCCTTGATTGTACCAGTGTTCATGAGACCTCAGCGCTCGTGACTTGATTCCAGTATATGTCAGACATTTCCAGCCATTATGAATATTTTGATCTGTTATATATCTTCAGCCATTATGGAGATCATGATCCTTTGTATATCTTCATCATGGAGATTCCGATCTATGTATATTATACGTGGCGATGACCACTTATGTGATATCTTGTATCATGCCTATTCATGGCCATTGTACTCTTATGTATCTGAGACTGCTATATGTATTTGTAGTTATGTGCAGAGTTGTATTATTGTACTATGCTGATTGGGTGGCTGGTCTTCCATTTGGGATCCTTCATCACTCCATTTTTTGTCCTTTGATGTTTCCTTGATCATCCCTAAAAACATGTGAAAAATGATACACACGACTTTTAAACCTATAAGCGCGTATATACGCGGGATTGACCACCAAAACCCGCATACATCGGGATGTGTACAAAATCCAAATCCTTTTGGAGTTTTCCTTGACATGGATCCGACTCACTTGACTCCTGGCCTTCCCTATGCCTTGAGATCGCTCAGATTCGACCTTTCATTACCCCTTTGAAAAGCTACAATAAGGAACTCTATGGTACATTGAAGGCATATGAGAGATTTGAGAGCAAAGAAACTATAGTCCATTGTTGCCGAAACTTATGCTTGAGTCTCCATCCCTTTGTCCCTTGGAGCACTTTTGTGTTCTTCCCAAGCTTTCCTTTTTCTTGTGAGCTTGCTATCGAGAGATGGAGGATTGAGGTGGTGGAGGCCCAAGTGAGGGATTCAGTTTCTCCAGTTCGCACACGTGCTGTCAGAGGTTGTATCTATTGTAATCTCTAATTTATATTAATAGAAATGTCTTTTCCTATCCAATAATGTGTGTTCAAAATATTTTATCCATGGGATTATTTCAAATGATTATACATTGTTGATTATATATGCTAGAATAGATCTAACACCATGATATATAGTATGCTTGTATTGTTTACTTGTTGTTGAGGAAGTACTTTATCAATTCAAGCTGAAATTGGAAAGCTCAACAGGGATCTACTTCAACCATCCGGAATAAGGTACGAGGTCTGATCCTTTAGTGTTAGACATTTAATTTCTATTGCATATTGGAAAAGATTGATTTCTGGAGTCAAGCTGTCTGTTGTGGTATCCCAAGCCATAGGAATTTCTCTCCATAAAAGGTAATAATCCCTTCAGCCATATTTTGATCGTTATAAATTTGCATGCGTGTGATATTGAATGCATTTGTGTGAATGACATTCCACCAAAGTATGGTGAGGAATGGGGTAGTAAGGGAAAGTGACCTTATACATTGTGAATGCATTTACAAGAAATAAGAGCATGCCATGTGTGAGACCATGAGAATGTTGGATTGTGAATCCTGTACTGCTGCATAAGTATCCCATGAATTCCCTATTGTCATTAATCTAGGATGAAACCTCATTGCCAACAAGTAGGGAGTGAGTGAACTCCCAATGTTATGTTCAGGTGAATAAGGAAGGTGTTATAGCAATATTTTCCACAACTGATACATCATGCTTTGATGGCCTATCCATGTCCCTATGCAGACTCCCTTTACCCCTTTTTTTATCACTATAACCCTGATGCTCCAGTGGAACCCCTTAAAAGACACTTTTATATATATACACGGGTCACAAGTCTACAACCCGCGTATACGCATCTTGCACCACTGTCACCCACGTACATCGGTAAATGTGCTAAAAAACAAAAAAATATTTGGAGTCCCCCCCACTAAGTAGAAAAGGACTTGTCCCTTGGCCTTCCATATGTCGGGAAATGCTCCACTTCGACCCTTCACCTCCTATTTAAGGGCTATATATTCAGCTACTATGAAGCATTATAGAGTAGGAGAAATTTGAGAGCAAATACACTATAGTGAAATTATTCCCCATTCTTATGTACTTGAGTCTGCATCCCTTTGACCTTGAAGTAGCCATTAGTGTTATTTCCCAAGCTTGCCTTGATCTTTGTGAGCTTGCCTTTGCATAGAGGATTGAAGTGGTAGAGGCCTAGGTGGAGGGACGCAGTTTCTCGATTTCGACAAAGTGCCGACAGAGTTTGTCATCTTTATCTCTGTTCATATTAATAGAAATAACCATTTCTCGTCCATTGCATGTGTAATTAATTATAAATATTTTCTATCCATGGATGTAATTACTTTGAATATGTATTGGAACATAACAATCTAGATTAGATTCTAACGCTTTAGCTATATCATGCTTGTATATCTTGTTGTTGTTGAGGGAAATGTATAAGTACAAGCCTTAATTGAAATCTCAGTGGGGATCTAATTCAAATGTCTGGAATAAGGTACTCTCCCTTGGTCCCTTAGTGTTAGTTTTGATTGTATATTTATCATGATTGGAAATGGGTTTATTTCTGGTGTCATCCTGTCTGTTGTGGTCCACCCCAAGCCATAGGAGATATTCTCAATAACAGAAGGCACCTATATAGTTAACTAAGTGATTGGGAGATGCATGGGTATAGTGTGAAGCATTGGCTATGATGTCCAACTTACCATGGCATGACACGTGTTTAGGCACATAAATGTTTTACAACAATGTTGGAGCGCATTGAGTGAATGTACATTAAAGGATTTTGTAAATCTTTTGGCATGCATTCACTACATGCATATGTGTCGGTATACATGGTAATATGCATGGTGTGAATGCATGTTTGTCACATACATTTCATTGCAATTAGATAAATAGATGAAATGATGAATTATTCGTAATTCTAAGATCATTTCATAAGTTACTATGGATGCAGGGAAAGGAATTGTATGAAGAAGGTAGTCATGTTTGAATGGCTATCGGATGCTTTGTTAGGAGGACAGAGTTGCATAAAAGGATATGGTTGTGTAGGCACAAAAATATTTCAGAGCAATGCATAAATGCATTGGGTGCATGAACATAAGTGAATTATGTGCACTGAATTAATTATTGGGAAGAGTTTCTATGTGCTCTTGAGAGATTGTTAAGTAGCAAAAGGAGTGTGATCATACAACCATGAGTATTTAAAGATTTAATTGAAATTTGCATAAATAATGTTATTGTATCATGCAATTTTTTTGTGCTAATGGTGCATATAAGGCTTATGTGCAGGGATACTTATACTTGTTTGGATGATTGAAAAAAAAGATCACAGGTATGATTGTCTTGGATATGGAAATTAGTGTAAGTCCACAATGAATACTAGAAGTTTCCATGCGCAAAGGCCAAACGTTATGAGATGGATCTCATGGTTGTGAAATATGATTCCTGTAGGGGACATATTTGTACATTTCAAATTTGAGAATTTTGTTAATAAGTGCTAATGAGTGTTTGGCTGATATAGAATTGTCAGGAGGACACGTTGTAGGTGGATGCCCAAATTATTGTAGTAGGTGTAAGACCATAAGGGACAACGCGATTCCACTTACAAGAGCCAAACAAAATTGTGAGTTACAAATCCATATTTGAATCTGAGTATTAATGTTACTAATTGTTTGGATGTAAGGAGTTGTGTTAGGAGGAAACATTGCAAGAAACCATGTGTTATGGTCTGTAAGAGCCAAACAATATGAACATGGACTCCTGGTTAAATAAATCTAATTTCTATAGGAGACAAAATTGTAAATTTAAATTTGAATTTTATTATTAATGTTGTTGATTGTTCTATTGTTTGTGAATTGTGTCAGGATGACACACTACAAGAAGGCCATGTGCTATGGCTTGCAAGAACTAAACACCATGAGAAAGACCTCGTGTTTGGGAAATCTAGTTTCTATATGAAACATATTTGAGAATTTCTAATTGAAATTATTATGATAAATGTATCATGGAAATGAGATGGAACATCTATTGCTTCAACAATAAATTGTATTTAAAATTTTGATGATATCTTATGAGACCTGCATGCTTGTATGTAATGCTGGTGAGATGGTAAAAATATGCTAGTGGGGAAGATGCAGGCTGTTAAATATGAAAATGAAAATGATGTAAAAAGTGGCTTGGGTTTGAGGAACCCTATAAAATCCTTCCATGTGTTTATCTCTCTGCAATGTTGTTAAACCCGATAAGAGCATGGGAGCTCAAGGGTTTTGCATGGGTATTGGTAATATTTCTACGCTCTCATTGAAGAGCACTGGAAGGGATGGGTACACCTAAGGGACTGTATAGCAGAGAAGGGGTACCATGCTTGTGTTGTGTGAGTAGGAATTGTGGGGTCATGTTATCCTGCATCCAAGCAAGTTAACTATGGAGTTCCTGGAGGGAACCACTGTTTTTACATAGGAGAAGGGGCCATGCAAATGTATTAATTTGTATTGCTCGATAAAACTAGTAGAGGTGTTGGCTTGGAAATGGTTGTTGTAGCTTGATAAACTTAGTTGGGGAGACAAATTAGGGTACTATTTAATAGAAAGTATGATAAACCCATTCCGTGTACTGGCTTGGCATTGATTATCAAATGTTGTGGCAAATCCAACGCGTTGACTCAACATTTGTTTTATATTTATGCACAAGTGATCTGAGGCTTGTAGAAACATGGTTACCTTTCGATGCAGACTCTAAAATGCATTGGAATGGGTGGGTACACTTGAGGGAGTGTATAGCAGAGAAGAGGTACCATTCTTGTGTTTGGTGGGGAAGGTCTTGTGGGTGCAATAATTGTTTGAAGTAACAGTGGAATACCTGTGGAGTCGAATGAATATGCTTATGCAGATAAGTATTTGTTTTATTTTTCATCTTCTTAGTGATTTAATGTGAATATACATGTGTGTATGCTTCAACTATGGTTTTGAAAATCGCTTTAAGGGATAAGTCCTATGAGAATGGATTTGACATGTGGATTGATTCATTGTTTGAGGATAGGTATTGCTAGATGCAAAGACCTTGGAGGCATCTTAAGGATGCAGTTGGACATGTGGTTGTCCTAAAAAGCTTCGTATGAGTAGCTAAAATTGGAAAGATAGCCAATGGGTGTTGATGCAGAGAAAGAAATGCATCATGTGAGCAGCTAGAAGCTAAAGAAATATTTTTTTGAGGCAAGCAGATGATGTGAACACCGAGGACAATGTTGTTCTAAGGGAGAGGGGAATGCAATGTACCCATTTTATCCTTAGAATGAATTGCCTTCATATGCAAATATTGTGCATACGTGAAGTATGAATTCCTATTATGGATCTCAAGGACAAGGCCCTGCTGGTGAATAATCATATTTTAAAGGAAAATATTTTTTATAATTTGTAAGCCATGTTCTAGAAAGATATGGGAAAATTGTAAAATCATGTAAATATTTATAATTGCAAATAAAAGTCCAAAACGTTGGCTATGGAAGCAGCTAAAATGAGGGGGTTGTATGTATCCACTAGGGAGAGGTGCGAGGTTATGGGATTTAATTCATTATTTCCAAATGTCATCTTGGGAACCCATCGTGACTTCCTTTGCTGATATTTAATTATGTTATAAGAAGGTAGCTAAGAAATCAACTCATGAATTAATGGAGAATGGGAAAACTCAGAAATTTGTATGGTTGAGTATGGGTTCACTTTACTTGACCCAAAAGTAAATTTCCCTCGTGGGAATTTGTTTTCCACCATTCTCATACCATTATGGAACAATTAGACATCAATTCTTAGTTGGTTATGCATCCCCAACAGTGAAAATTGTAGAAATCGCAACCAGGAAAGAAACCATGTTTTAGAGTGTCAAAATTCCCAAAATTTTATGTGAGCAATGAAATGGGGAATTCATAGATATAAACCATGGGGAAAATTTGAGAGTGTCAAAGGCTCAAAAATTCATAACAAGACCTCGATTTGTAAGCTCAAAAAATTGAACTTCATGGTTGGGAGTCACGTGACTAGAATTCAGAAAAATCCAAGGGTGGATCAAATTGGGAGAGAGATCAGAGGTTGGAATTGCTTGATAAACCTACTAAAGGCTAGAATATCTGAAATCTATTAGCTTCGACCTTTCTATGCCCACCTTTAAGAGTATTGGAGGGAAGGGGCGCATGAAGGACTGTATATCAGAGAAGGGGGCCTTCCTTGTATTAGGTGTGGTAGGTATTGTGGGTGCCAAGGTTGGGTGAGATCAATTGATATACTTGTAGCTATGTGGTTGAGGTCACTGTATTAGCCTTCTCCTTCCATGTATCCCTACATGCTTGATAAAACCAGTTGTTTGTTGACTTGGCATGAGTGATTTTGTTTATGGTTGTGAGTGAGCCTGAGTAGTTCCTCCTTAGTGGTTAGATACATAGCCTAGCTTGGGGTGGTCTCTCAGCTGAAATAATATAGGTTAGATAGAGACCTATGGTTGGGTGGAATGTTTCTTACCCATAGCTAGTTGTTTAGACGATTTCCATTACAAGATAAGTGTTAATTTTTGTCTCTAATATGTTAAATTATGTATTATGAATGATTGTTTGTTTATGATAAAATGGATGAGATGACCTAGTTTGATTTGTTAACTTTGAATGTCTGTGGATAACATAAAAATTAATTTATTTGTGTGCATGATTTTATTGTTATGCCTATGATGAGAATGCTGGTAAATGCATGTTGTGTGTGCATTGATAGAATTTAATTCTATTGTGTAAGTTTATTATGTATCTACATAGGACTTTAGATGTTAATAAAATTCATAATTTGGCCATAGGCACAATTTAAAACCTTGTGTTCATTCATGTTCCCTCCATGGGTTGGATTGACAAGAGGGGACATGAAAAATTCATAAAGAAATGATGTTGGGTCACATGGCCATGATGATAAAAAGTGTAAGGAAGTCCCTAAAGATGTCCTTAAACAATGTCAGTAAGAAATGTGAAGAAGTTCCTAAAATAATGGTATTGGGTCCACATGAACATGTGCTTGGGGTCACATAACCCATGTTGGAGAAGGCCCTAGAGAGCTCCTAAGATTGTTGCAAAGCATATTGGGATGATGTTTGAAAAATCTCCCAAACTCATGATGATGGGTGCACATAACCCCGAAAATAGTGGTGTTGGGTCCACGTGACTAGAAGGATTGGTCCATATGATCATGAGAATTAGCCCCTGAAGTAATAAAGATTGGTTCATAAAACAATGTTGAAATAAAAGGTGAAGAAACCCCTAAAAAACGATGTTTAGTTCACTTTCCCACAAGTTTGAGGTTACATGACCCATGGTGGAGAAGACTTTAAAGAGTCCCCAAAGTTGGTGTGAAGCAAGTTGGTGTGAAGCATTAAGTATCCCCAAAATAATGATGTTGGTCCACATGACCCCAAAAGCTATGGTACTTTGTCCAATTAGACCACATGAAGTGGCTAGGATCACCTGCAAAAAATAATGATGTATACACCAAGTATGATGATGGGGATAATCCAAAAGGCCCCTTTCGAGAAGATATGGAGTTATCTTGAAGTTTCAGTGAGGTGTAATGATGGAATTTTGAAGTGGGGTATCAACCCATTGAAGTATTCCTTAAAATATGGAGATCCATAAATTAAGGTTAAGTTTAAGGACGATCTAAAATAAGATACAAGCATATCGAAAGGTATAAATGGAACATCAAAAACATTTTATTTGATCATATATCAGGTATCTATTTTCTAATCCACAACTCTTGAAGGAATGTGTGAAATTTTGTGGAGGAGCTAGTGGGACAGTTTTGGGTTTTTGTTCTTTGGTGAAGATTGATAAAATTGGAATAACATTCTTATATGATATCATAATTAAAAAAAATTGGCTCGTTTGAAATATTATTGGAAGGGATATGTGACAAAATGACCCAGAGATTACTTTGGTGAAAGGTTTCTTTCTTATTTCTACATATTGGAAAAGGTATGGTTCTTATACATGGTTCTCTATTGTGATGGTCATGACTCTAATGGACTAGGGTCTATCTTATTGTCTTGGAAAAGATATGAATTTTGTACATGCTATAGTGTTTCTCTCTTGGAATACTTGATGGTAATCTTGTCATAGATATTGGTAATTATCTTGGCATATTGTTGGCATAGATATTGGTGATTTGTTGGGATAGATCTTGATGATTATATGGGAATATTGTATGATGATCTTGACATATATATTGATGATTATCTGAGAATATTGTATAAGGGTCTTGGAATTTATCATAGTGGCTATCGTGGTATAATCCACGGTTATGTTTTGGCATATGGATCATCTCTTGGAATGTTCAATTTTTTGAGAATGTCTATGATGTAAAATTTGAGGATGCAAATGAAATTGATGAATGATTATTTCTAGGTACATATTTGAGTCATGTATAAGTTGATATAGTGTGAGATATTGAGACTATTTGACAATTATTGTGGAATTGCAACATTGATAGTGACATTATGACATAGACAATTATTGTGGCATTGAGATAGAGATACACTGATACATGTACAAAGACATAGATACAGGTACATGTTGTAGAGATAGTGATTGCGACATTGTGGCAGAGATAGTGATTGTGACAGGTTTAATAAGGAAGCGATACAATGATACAGGTATAGGTTGCTTGAGGAAGTGATACATGTATAAATTAATGAATACAATGATACAAGTACAAGTTGATAGTGACAATGATAGATTGATTCTATTATTCATATCAGGGTGGTAAGACAAAGAAAGGACAAGGAGTTGTAGCTTCCTTCCAGTTGATGCTGGTAAATATAGTGAATTGGATCTCACTGAGGATTAAAGTATTATCCATAGGTCAGATAATGTGGATCTAGGGGTTGGAGCCTCCTTTCAGTTGGAGCTAATAAAACAAGGTGTAGGAGCCTCCTTCTAGTTGGTGCTGGAAAATAAGGGAGTTGGAGCTTCCTTCCAATTGGTGTTGGTAAACAAATTGAATGTAATATTTTATATGATATAAGAAAAGTATTTTGTGGTTTTCTGTCATTTGGGTTTCCACATTAATTATCTTGTGCACTATGTATGGTTTATGTGACGATGAATGAAATTGTTAATGGTTAATATTTCCATGATATAATTAATGTTTGAAATGGTAAGAATTGCTTAATATTAATTCTCCCCCCCTCTTAGTATTTTCAATAATTGGTATTAAAGTTGGTTACTTCAAGTACATTCTAACAACTGGAAGGAAGATCTCTAGAGCACACATGGATGGATATGAAGATATCTTCTCTCTAAATAACGCTCCATTATTTGATGGTACAGATTATGATATTTGGTGCTCCAGGATGAGAGTATTTTTATAGGCACGAGGTTATGACATCTAGGAATATATTTTAAAAGGTAACATTGCTCCAAAAATACCACAAAAAAATGCAGCCAAGAAGGAGTTAAGAAATAACAATGTAATGACAATGGATACCATCTTGCATGGACTATATGATTCTATGAAAGATAAAGTTGGAAATTTTACTTCAACTAAAAAACTTTAGGACAATCTAGAAAACCTCTACAGAAAGGGACGTATCCATCATGAACATGGAGACAATCAAAAGGAAAGGTTAGATACAAAAAATGAAGAACATCCAAAAGCATATGATGAAGTTTATGAAAGCGATGCTTCTAAAAACAAAGAAGATTAAGTAATTGAAGGGGTTACAGATCTTGAAGTAGAACTGATTAGTGACCTACATGAGTTGACGGAAGAAAAAAAAGAAGAACAAGATGCTTATGGAACAACTACAAAAGAATCAAGAGTAGAATACAATGCTAGTTTAAGAGGCTAATAATATCGAAGAAACATTAGCAAATAAACTAAGAAGAAAACAAGAAGATGAAATTGGATCATTAAAGAAATATTTGGGGAAGTTAACTCTAGCAAACATAGAAATTGAAGAAGAACTCTTAGAACTCATAAAGGAGAACCAAGAACTAAAAGGTTGAATGCAAGAAACTCATGAGGATGATCAAAATTCAAAAGGACGAATGGCAGAGAGTATTGAAGAATACGAAAAGACCATTGTTGGTCTAAAGAGACAGATAGAAGAGGCCAAGAAAGTTAAAGAATAACTGACAAATAAACTTTAAGAAAAGAAAGAAATTTGTCGAAGGAAAGAACTTGATACCCTTTCTATAAAGGAACATTTGGACAAGAAATCTACTCAGTTGAAGAAAAATTCATGGTTCGAGAAGGGCATTGAAGAAAGTGAAATCTCTAGGCTACCAAAAAAGGAAAGTGCAAAAAAGGATAAAAGTTATGCAAATGTTATCAAAATATCCCATTACAAAGGAAGAATTCATGGTTAGAAATATTAAAGGAAGAATGGATACATAGAAGTTACATCACAAAGAAGATCCTTTTCTCCCAATTACCAAAGTTTTCGGTTATTTTTTCATGTAACAATTTTGGACATAGGGCTAGAGATTGCAAACCCTATGGACGAAATGATCAAGAAAGAAAAAGAGGTGTCCACATGAACTACAATGTTGAATGTTACAATTTCCACAATTATGGACACATGGCAAGAGATTGTAGAAGTATGACGAACTTGAATGCTACAAATGCCACAACTTTGGACACATAACTCATGAATGTAGAAACATGATGGAGTCTTCCATGAAAGAAAATGCTTATACCAAAATTCTGGAAGAATAATTTAGAAGGGCATAAGGAAGAATCTTGTGGATTATTCATCTCTATAAATGATGAAAGTTTAAATATCAGGATAAGAAACCAAAGAAAATCTCTTATATTAAAGGTGGGAAACATATTGAATGAAAGCATAATAGGACTTGGGCTTGAAGATAGAAAGGAATGAGTATTACATGCTGAAGATGTGAGGGAGAAATAGCTCAATAGAGAAGTCTTGGAGGCCATACCTACAATATTTTCCTACAACAGTTGTTAAGTCAAGAAATAAAGATGAATCAACAAGCAAAAAGAAAATCGTTAGCTTTATAGATGATGACTATGAAGCAAAGCAGTATCAATCGTTCTAAATAATTTGACATAGAAACACCAATTATTATAGATAATGTGAGGGGAGTCTAAGTGATAGGCAAGGAATATCGACGGAAATTTAGAAGAGAAGTGGCCAAGTCTAGGGGGGAGCATTGCCAGCAAAGAAAAATATTTTTAGAAGACATTAATATTCAAGTAAATTTATCTTCTGGAAGAGAGAAAATGATCAACAAAACAAAGTTACAAAAGAGAAGCATATTGACACGGGGAGCCAACATAATCCCAGGGAGAGTAGGTGAACAATTTTTCTTCACCCCTTTTTTCATTTATGCCAAAGGGGGAGAGAGAGTTGAATTTGTTGCCATTAATGACAAAGGGAGTGATTGTTGGAAGAAGTTGTCATTGATGTCAAACATGGTGTCATTGATGTCAAAAGGGTGAAGAGATCTGTGTTGTTTCCACTGGTGTCAAGGTGATAATGATGATGCAGTTGTAGTAGAGATAGATTGTTTGGGAATGTTTGATGAATCCTTGAAGCATATAGAGAAGACCCTAATGATCCTAAGCAAGCCATTGAAGAAAAATCTTTATCACAAGTGTATATAAATCCAAAGCGGTCTCCTTATGACGTAGCGGTTGCACATGGACCTAACAGGAATACACTTTGAGTTGCAAACAAGTGGTACAAATCCCCTAGAGAATCCCCTAATGATCATAATGACGTGGAGTGTAAAGGAGTCCTAAAGTGTCACAAAGAAGTGTGAATGATTTCCTAAAGAAATGATGTTGGGTCACATGACCATTATGGTGGGCTACATGAACATGCTGATAAGAAGTGTAAGGAATTCCCTAAAGGTATCCCTAAACAATGTCAGTAAGAAATGTGAAGTAATCTCTAAAATAGTGGTGTTGGGTCCACATGACCAGGTGGTTGGGGTCACATTATAACCCATGTTTGAGAAGTCCCTAGAGAGCCCCTAAGGTTGGTGAAAAGCATATTGGATTAACTAGGAAATATCTTTCAAACTCATTATGATGGGTCCACATAACCACAAAATTAGTGGTGTTGGGTCCACATGACCAAAAGAGTTGGTCCATATGACCATTAGAAGTAGATCATAAAGTAATAAGGATTGTTCCACAAGATCGATAGTGTTGAAATAAAATGTGAAAAAACCTCTAAACAATGGTGTTTGGTCAAGTTTCCCATAACTTTGGAGTTATATGACCCGCGGTGGAGAAGGCTCTAAAGAGTTCCCAAAGTTTCTCAGATGCAAGTTGGTGTGAAGCATGACTCTATCCCCAAAATAATGATGTTTGGTTCACATTACCCCAAAAGTTGTGGTACTTTGGCCCATTGGACTTCATGAAGAGGCAAGGATTTCGACAAGAAATAATGATGTATCCAACAAGTATGATGACGTGGACAATCCCTAGGACCCGATTTAAGAATATATGGAGTGATATTGAAGTTTTTCTGTGTTAGGTTTAACCTTGACTCGGGAATGAGTCAAAGGTGGTTTAGGTCTAGAACATGGCTTTGGGAACATCATTTCTTGTATCCCATGGTATTGGCACAAGGTATTGCATGTAAAGAAGCCTTTATAAGGCTTGAGGAGGCTCCATTGTAAAGTGTCCTTGAGGTAAGTCGGTGAGCTCACTTAGATTGGTTGGCCAATTTTTTCCATGTAATGAAGATCTTCATTAGTGTTGGTTTTTCCCTACATGGGGTTTTCTAGGGTATACCTATGTATCTATTATATGGTTGTTTGCTTATTGCTAATTTTCCTCTCACGTAATATTTAATGATGCTCATAAATCCTAAGAACTGGGATCAGAGCTATGGTTGTGGTCGTTGAAGTTGTGTGTATGTAGGTTGTGGCAGGGAGAGCATGAGGTATAAAAGAAGCAGTGTGAAGGATCTCATGTGAGCTTATGTGTGAAAATGTATGAGGATAACATAAATATTTTTACTCCATGGTTCTTGTGATATATTATGAATATTGTGGCTAATATTAAAGCAGTTTATGGAGGCCACATTATGTGCTAAATGTGCAAGAAAGTGGACATTAGACAAAGATGAGCTTGTGTGAGAATATGTATTGAGAGAAAGGGATATTTACTTATTGGTGTGTATTGTCTGGAGATGACAGAAAAAAAACCACACTACATAAGAGAAACCAATGAGGAAGAGAAAACGAAGTTGCATAGAAGGAATTTGCATGAAGTGGAAGAGCCCCATCGAAACTCCTCCTGAATGTTAATCCCAACATGCATGGAGGAAGGGCATATGACTGATGTTGGAAGCGATCAATTTCTATAGAGAAATAAAGGTTGTATGTTCCTTATGGGGAACATCTGTATTTGAAGCGAAGTGCATCGTTTAGGCCCGGGGAAGCACCTCAAGAGTCGACCATGGAGATGGATCAATGCTATGGGTCTTCCCTAGTAAATAGACATCAAGAACTAGTGAGGAGGACGTGACATCCTTGGTTATCTTCCCAAGGAGACTCCTAATTTGATGAGATATATCTCTACAAGGAATTTCAGGATCCCAGAGCAATATTTGGAAATATCTTTGCTAGATTCACCATCCTCTCTTTGTGGGAAGTCAAGGGAATTACACTGGTTCATGATGAAGGTCGTTCCAAAGAGTTCCAAAGAGTTATTGTAGCCCATGGTATTTTCTCAAGGTATTGCATATAAACCATCAGAGATCCATCTTAGGTGGCTCTACCAAGCGCCAAGAGGGATCAAATCCCTTGAGGTGCAAAACCTTTCCCCTCTATCAAATCCAATACTCACTCATTTTGTCGTTAAAATCGTGTCTTCAACATAACATGTGTAGTTGAATGGAAGGTAATTGTGGATTATCACGCTATGAGGTATCCCTACACATTATTACACACTACCATGGATGATACACCAAGGGGTATCACTTCATATATTTGATTGTGCAGGTAATATTTGCGGTAATTAATATCATATTGTTATGGCACTGTATTAATACTATTATTACATGTGCAAATTAATTTGTTACCTGCGTAAATTAGTTCCATATCCCCACAAATTAATTGTTGTAGTGGATGGCGCATGTATTTATGCATATTCTTGTAGTCACTAGAAGCATCAGAAATGATAATATTGTTGCAGTGATTGGGAGGGAAGGTAATGTTTGTATTAGGTCATTAAATATATGTATCCCCCAAGTATTAATCCATATTTTTGCAGTCTATGCATCCACTGATCAAAATGATGATATTGTTGCAGTGAACATGAAGGTAATATTTGTATCATATCATTAATTATCAGTTATCTAGACAACTCAAATATTATTTCCATTACACTGATATATTTTGTTTGCATTACAGTGATATCTAGATAGCGCAGGTATTATTTGCATTACAAAGTTGGTTGATATATTTTTCACTACAACAAATAGAGAACTGATATATTATTTACATTTTTTTTATTTATTTTTTTTCGCCTGCGTGCAAATGGAGAATATGTTTAAACCACTTTAAAAAATCCTAAATCCAGTTTCAACATGATAGTAATGTTCAAATATGGTTATAATATTTGAATGTTATAATATCTATGGTTTTAAATATTAAGCGGTCATTACAAGGGGTTTCAGAGAAAGGATTTATATGGGATTTCAGTATTTTTGTATATGATGGTGATGGATGAATGATAAGAGGTTGAGTAGTTAGTGTGATAAAATGCTTTGAAAAGTGAAATTTGAGAACTCTGGGGTGAAACATATTAATTATTGTGCATGATTTACAATGAAAATAAATATTTTAAAATCAAAAAATAGTTTTAAAAGTTTGAAAAATAACCAAAATACTACGACCTCTTAAATATATTTTGAAAATTTTGAGAATATCCAAAAGAATGATTAATGTGGTTTAGTTAGAATATTGTTATCAAATTTAACCTAAAGTAGTTTATTTATTTTTTAAATTTAGCTTTAAATTGAGATTTTTAATGCCATGTTAGTTTTTAAAATGTTATAATGTGAAAATGACAATCTCTGGGAATTTTACCTGTACATATAAAATTTTAATAACAACATAACCTTATTAATGATCTGTAATGATGAGAAAAAAAACGGCAACGACTATGTGAAAAACAAACAGTCGTTGGATTTACTGAAAAAGAAAACAACATTGTCTTAAAACAACATTAAATTTTTCCAAAGCAAAGAAAGTTATGCATGAAACATAACTAAGTGTTTAAATTCGACGATAGCATAAATATAATTAATAATAGATTTAAAAACAAATATTCTCTTTGTTAAAAACAAATATTATGAAACCATAGTTTGTTTACTATCTAACCATTTGAAACGCTCGTAAACCATATTATTATTATTACGGAACCATATTTGGTAAACAAATAATATAAAACCATATGAAGCGAATATTAAACTTAAAGAAGAATATTAGATTAAAAACTTGATTTAATTTTAAATTTTTAAACTTAACACTATAAGTGTTTCATGTTTTAAAAGAAAGATTGTGGTTGATGCAATTTTTTTTTTGTGAAATAATTAATAAGAACATCAATGAATAGATTGTAATTGTAATAATAAAGATTTAGTTTGGGTTAATATTTCATTTTTAATTTGAGTTAACGGAAATTATCATATTAATCACGAGGAAAAAGATAATAGTAATATTTGTCTTTAATACAATGAGATTTCTTTATAAAAAAGAAAGTTTATGCGATTTTTTTAAGAAAAAGTCTATGTGATTTAGTTAGTTTTAAAATGAGAGCTTAAGCGTGTTAAGGAAATGTGAACCTCAACACGCTTCATATATAAATCTATAAGTGGCTCCATTTTTATTATGTTTTGATATTTATTTTATTTTTATCAAGCCGACCAAATTTTTGGCATATTCAAATTATTTTCTTTTATTTTTTATTTTTATTTGAGTTGATTGTAAGCACGGAAGGCGTCGCACATCCCCTCATACTGGGTTGTAGAATGCGTCTCTTGGCGCAATAAGCATTTAAAAGGTTTGAGGAGCCTCCATTGTAAAGTGGCCTGGAGGTGAGCCAATGAGCTCACTTGGCCCAATTGACCAATTTTGGCCATGTACAATAATGGAGTTACGAAATTCTTGACTTATTAGAAAGCTTATTGGAAGGGTTATGTGACGACATGATCTAGAGATTGTTTTGGTGAATAGTTTCTTTCTTGTTTCTTCATCTTGGGAAATGTATGGTTCTTGTACATGGGTCTCTTTGTGATGGTCATGCCTCTCATGAACTAGGGTCCATCTTGTTGTCTTGAAAAATGTATGAAGTTTGTACTTGTTATAGTGCTTTTCTCTTGGTATACTTGATGGTGATCTTGGCACAGATCTTAGTGATTATCTTAGCAGATTATTTGCATAGATCTTCGTGATTTGTTGGCATAGATCTTGGTGGTTTGTTGGTATAGATCTTGATGATTATTTAAGAATATTGTATGATGGTCTTGACATAGATCTTGATGATTATCTAGGAATATTGTATGATGGTATTGGCATAGATCATAGTTGCTATCTTGGTATAGTCCACGGTTATGTTTTGGCATATGGATCATCTCTTGGAATGTTCAATGTTTTGAGAATGTCTATGATGTAAAAGGTGAGGATGTAAATGTAATCGATGGATGATTATTTCTAGGTATAGATTTGAGGCATGTAAATGTTCGTATAGTGTAACAGATATTAAAACCGTTCAACAATGATTGTGGCATTGTGACAGGGATAGTGATTGTGGCATTGAGATAGAGATATATTGATTGTGGCAATGAGATAGAGATATAGTGATTGTGACAGGGACAATGATATAGGTATAGAGACAGAGATATAGGTGCGGGTTGATATAGACGAGGATACAGGGTGCAGAGGCAATGATTGGGGCATTGTGATAGAGATAGTGATTGTGGCAGGTTGAATAAGGAAATGATATAGTGATACACGTTGGCAGAGATAGTGATACATGTATAGGTTGACTGAGGAAGCGATATAGGTACAAATCAATAGAGACATTGATACATGTACATGTTGATAGTGATAGTGACATAGATAATGATAGTGATAGAGTGATTTCTTATTCATATCATGGTGGCATGACTGGCAAGGACAAGGAGTTGTAACTTCCTTCCGATTGATGTTGGTAAAGTGAGTTAGAGTTCATTGAGGATTGGATTCCTCTCTACAAGTTGGATCTTGTGGATCTAGGGGTTGGATCCTTGTTTCAATTAGAGTTGGTAAACCAAGGGGTATGAGCCTCCTTCTAGTTGGTGCTAGAAAATCAGGAAGTTGAAGCTTCCTTCCAATTGATGCTGGTAAACAAATTCAATGTAATATTTGACATGATATAAGAAAAACATTTTGTGGTTTTCTCATGTTTGAGTTTCCATGTTAAATCTTATGTGCATTATGTATGGTTTATGTGATGATGAATGACATTATTAATGGTTAATGTTTCCATGATATAATTAATGTTTGAAATTGTAAGAATTACTCAATACTGAATCCCTCCCCCTCCCCGCCTCTTCTTATTTCCAACACCCTCCTCCCACATCACTCTTATTGCCCCAAAACCCAAATTGACATAATAAACAACATTTAACATACAACATAGAAAATTGCTTAAACTTGAAAACGTGTAATTAACCCATATAACTAAATTATTTAAAGATAATAAAACATAGAAAAAATATAATTATTGCATACCTCATATATTTGAACTTAACAATATTGTTAATCTTCTTCTTCATCCAACTAAACATCTTACGTATCATCTAGTTCATAATCAATGTGCAAAAGGTCAACTATATGGATATCAACATCGTCATTACTGTTATTTTTTATTATATCATCATCGGTATCGCCATTGAGATGCTAAACTAAATCATCTTTGAAGCAACAACTGATTTTCCATGAAACCCTTTGTAGAAATTTACAATGTGGTATAGGGCTCTAATATTTAAAAAGAAAGAAACATACAAATAAAATCTTGTAGCTACCTTTACCAAATGAAAAAATGATCGTCTCTTTGTATGTTGCATTATCATGTACACATATTAATTATGACATCAGACAAAAGAGTTGATTTCCTCTTACACATTTATCTGTAAACACTTATATGATACATATTAAACACTTGTTCAACCACTTAACCATCCATTAAATCTCATTTCATAGTCAAGATCCAAGTAAACAAGAATAAATGAAGATAAAAGAAAGTAGTAAATATTTTTACCTATTGAAATAGAGCTAATGTATTTTCTTATAATATACTCAACTATGTAAATGAAGTATCTGTACACCTATATGATACATATTAAATACTTATTGCACCGAAGAGGTGCATTCTACAACCCAGTAGGGGAGAGATATGTAACTCCTTCCGTGCTCATCTTAGAGTTGACACTTGTCTTTTATGAAAAATAATAAAATATTATTAAAAATAATATGTTGGCTTAAATTAAATTTAAAAGATTTAGAATTACGTATATATAAAAAAACAACATAAATTAGATAAACTAAAACCATAAACATTGAATTACACATTTCCTCAACATTTCCACGCTTAAAATGGGTTTACAACTTGAGAGATTTGATCCCTCTCAGTGCTTGGTAGATCCCCTTTTAGATGGATCTATGCTGGTTCAACCACTTAACCATTCATTAAATCTCATTTCATAGTCAAGAGCCAAGTAAACAAGAATAAATGAAGATAAAAGAAAGTAGTAACGATATTTACCCACCGAAATAGAACTATCTGTATTTTCTTATAATATACTCAAGTATGTAAATGCAATAGCTGCAAAAATAAACAAAATATGACCTCCTATACCAAAAACATCTACAAAGATTTCCAAGTCTTTTTTTCAAACCGCATTCGGAATTAAAAAAACATTGGCTAAACATTTTGTCAATAGATTAACAACATGGTATAAGCAACTTTGTGTCCTGCTAATAATAACGAGGCATTAAAATGAAACTATAATCTATTAACTGGATGGCACTATGCTCTGCACTCACAATCATGTTCCAATGTCAAAACAAACTCTTGTCAACATCCTTAAAGCAAACTTTGTAAGCTTCCAGTTATGTATTTGAAATATGTTACCATATAAAAGTAGAGATTACTACTTGGCCTGACAAATGAAAATATCAGATACTTGCCTAGGTCAACAAGCAACAAATACAGTGGACCATCCTATATAGTTCTTGCCAAGGTCAACAAGCAACAAATACAGTGGACCAATGTACATTATAAGAGAGATTTATACTATATAGTTCCAAAAGTATTAACGTTTGTCTGGTCTAGCTTCGAATCCACCTTCTGGTCGCTCTTGAATCGTGTAAGGCATATAAGTCCCAAATTACAAAGAAAGGTTGTGCAAAGTTGTACTTAGCACCATACAACTGATGATGAATGTCATGGTATGCTGTATTATTCTGAAAAATGATATGTAATGGATTTCCAGGTAGCCAAAGGCCACAATGATCATCAACTGCTTTAATCATTAAAAAGCAGAAAAAGAATATTGATGTTCGAGGCGTCATCCCTGAGAAAAAAAATGCCAGAGCACTACTAACAGTGTCTAGAAGCAAGCTTTCCAGTGGATAACTATACACTGCTCCAAAAGCATATGGCACTATAAGCTTATGATGTTGTGAATGAAGGTGCCGATACAAAAACTTGTTTTGGTGCATATAACGGTGAATAAAGTATTGCCATGCGTCCAGGACCAGCATTGCTATTATAAATTGTCTTGCCTGTACCATAAGTGAAGGTTGTGAGGTGGTGCCAGCTTCAACTGTATTTCTGGTAATCTGTTTTCCAATCAAACAACAAATGTTCTGCTAACTTTCTGATCTTGAAACAAACATTTTCTGATATTGAAACAAACAAATACAAAGTCAAGTACCAATACTAAATAGTTCTTAAGGATCCCGGATAAGCTTATGATTGTGGTTGTCAATTTGCAAAAAAAAATCGTAATATGCATAAGCCAACAAAACAAACACATGCCTGCAGTTTGCCTCTCTCCTATACTCTTAACTTTCACATGGAGAAAGTTTTCATATTTGCATCAAAACAAAATTTTCTTCTAAGACAATTGCACCATCAAACAATGTTTAGTAACAAAATGAGTCTACTCTGAACAACGAATCCAGACAAGCTATTTTTATGTTGAAAATAGTTTTTGCATAATCATCCTATAATGATATCAATAATACCTAGTTGCAAGAAAATTGACTCAGAACAACAATCTATATAAAACCCAAATACAATATGATTCTCACAAAGAACCAAACACCAAGGTAAAACATGCAATTATTAGGCAAGCTGAATTGACTGTTCTTAATGACTTTAAGAACAAGGTTTGCCAAATTAAAACAGGTTGCAAATACACTGTTGAATATTTCTCTGCCATATTTAAAAGCACAGAGGTAAAACATGCAATTATTAGGCAAGCTGAATTGACGGTTCTTAAAGACTTTAAGAACAAGGTTTGCCAAATTAAACAGGTTGCAAAAACACTGTTGAATATTTCTCTACCATATTTAAAGCTTTTAGGACTGTGGAAAATGGCTAGGATTTTATTAGTTTTATATATAGCTTGCTCCGTTCCTTGATGAAAAACTTTGCAGAAAACCATTGATGAAATAGTTTGCATAAAAACATCAAAAAGACGTCTTATTTTTCACTGAATAAACTCCTCTAATTAGGATCTCAAATACAGAGACAAGTACAGAAAATAAGAAGTTTTGAGCACTGAATAGATCAACTGCGATAATATATGTATCTAAAGACAAATAAAAAGGTATTTTAAAAGCTATGATCCTGAAGATGGGTGGAGGATCCACCCGAAAGATGTCGATCTTTCAAATCTTTTATGCGGTAAAATTTCAAAAATCTTAACAATGACTAAACACTGTCAAAACATTCACACCTTGAAGTTTCATATTCCTTAAATTCTTAGAAATATATCAAAATATTGGAAGAAACAAAATAATGAAGATGTTCCATATTTCTTTACTGGCAACTGAAAAATAGCAAAGTAACTTGTCGATCTGGGTTTTTATATCTTTTGTTGGAAACTTGATTTTAGATTGAAAATATATCGTCATAATAACAGAATTTGTCAAAGGCGGAAAATGTTGTAGATAATAATCCACACCTTGGTATCGAACGAGTCAGAGGTAGCAATCCACACCTTGATATCAATCAAATCAAGATGTTCACCCTTAAAGGAGCATGCAATTTAGTGGGAAAATGTTGTAGATAACAATCCACACCTTGGTATCGAACGAGTCAGAGGTAGCAATCCACACCTTGATATCACCATTAAAGGGGAATGCAATTTAGTGGTAGAGTAGCCCACCGATTGTGGTCAATTTTCAACAGGGTGTTAGAGGCAGGTGTTGATGTTGATTATCTGTGGACATTGAGGCCTCAGCCAAAGTGTGGCTACAGTGGGGTTAGAGAAGTCCACCAGCGGAGGGCAAGAACTGGATTGGATTCCTCGCATATTCAATTCTCGTCAACTGGGCATAAAATATAATACGAAACTTTTAAAGACTGTAAAAGTCTTGATTTGGCCTAATGATAAGCCGAAAAATTGACACAAAACCAAAATATGGAATTAAATTATGATCCGCCAGCCATGAAATGGAGTAAGAAAAGTTTTAAAGGATTTAGAAGTTGATATCTAAATTTGGAGCAATGTTATGCTTGAAGAAAGGAGGAGACCAAAAAACAAAACAAAATATGCAATTAAATTCTCATCAACCAACCATGAAGCAAAATAAGAAACGTTTTAAAGGCTTTAGAATTTGATACCTAGATTTGGAGTAATGATATGGTTGACAAAACCAAAATACGCAATTAAATTATCATCAACTGGCCATCAAACAAAATAAGAAAAGTTTTAAAGGCTGCAGAAGTTGATATCTAGATTTGGAGTAATAATATGGCTAAAGAAAGGGAGGGACACAAATATGCAATTAAGTAGACTATTGAAGTTGTTTTTTATATAGCAAATGTAGGGGTGATATAGCACAAAATAATGAGCGCATGCATGAGGAGAAGGAAAATTTCAACTCTGCAGACAGGACACGTCACACAACCATGTCGAAAATAGCAAAATTTCAACTCTGCAGACAGGACACAACCATGTCATTGCAGTCACATTCAAAACTAACCCATCTTTAATTGATCAATTTCCAAAAAGGGGAAAAACACATCTTTAATTGATCAATTTCCAAAAAGGGGAAAAACATACTGCAAATAACGACAGAAAAACCGAAGTTGACTGGTTGATCAACACAGCCTTCACTACACTATTCCGAGGCACCACATTCTTCAATTTGTCTTCCTCGAGAGTATGCAATCTGTAGCCATCAAGTGGTTGGAGCAAGTGATAGAGACCAGAGTAAACCCAATATACAACAATAGGCATAAATGTGCTCAAAGCCACATCTGTCAGGAGAATATCCTTCAATTGACCCATTTCTGCATTAACCAGACAAAGAAATCAGACTGACCACCAACTTATCAAGGCAAGCAACCACCAAATAAGTACTTTCTTCAATCAAACAAAACAAAACTCTATATATCACAACCCATTTCTGTATTAACCAGACAAAGAAGTCAGACTGACCACCAACTTATCAAGGCAAGCAACCACCAAATAAGTACTCTCTTCAATCAAACAAAACAAAACTCTATCTATCACAACTCAAAATACAGTTTATATCAAAACCTAATTAAAACTTCACTCCTGCTCACACCCTAGACCATGAATGAAAACCTAATTCAAGAAATGTTTTATTTACCACTCTTGCTCAACAATTGATCAAAACCCAATTCAGCAAAATCCTTCAGGCCTCACAGAAAACAAAACTTTGTAACCTTGGGGAAAGACCATACAAATTCCCAATATTTATGCAGAAAACTGTCCTAGCAGGAATTGGGTATCTCGGATTTAGGACCTCCTCGGATATAAAGACTGTAAGCAGGGGACAAACGTCATCCTTGTGACAAAATACTTGGGGCGAAAATGACTATATGGGGAGCTGGCAATAAGTTCCGGGATTCTAGAAAAACCTCAGCTGTTGACCATTCGTTAAGTAAATAAAAAAATATCATGGACAATCAGCAGATAAAGCGTATTGTTGTTGTTAAATCTTCAGCCGCAAACAAGCAGCTCAGAAACTCTAGCACTTCGTTGAAGCAGTTAGAGCGCTACTACAATTTGGGTGAAAGGCTGTGCCTTCAGTGTTAATTTATTAACAGCTGGGTGGCGATTTTAGTGGAGTTGGTAACTTGAATTTGATTCTTATTGCTAGAATTCAAGCCGCCTCTTAATCCTAAGGGATAAAGTTGATAGATATGTCCGGAGTATCGTTAATGATGCATGTATTTTCGTGCTTGTGTGGTAGTGGTTTTTTCAGGAGAAAAATAGCAGTTATTTTTTATTCAATAGAATCAAAGGAAACTTGTTTGCTGCATCAAGTAGACATATACATGAAATGACCACAGTCCGGGCAAGTGTGCTCATCCATCTAACTAACAGTGAATAGACATAAAGCCTATAGTGACATCCTCAAACCAGAGGAGCCAAGCATAAAAAAACAAGCTGCCAATCCCATACTCCGAAAGACACAACAACAGAGAGTACAAGTCAAAACAGGGTGGCTTAACTGGGGATGCACTTCTGGGTACTACCAAAACAGTAAAGATAATGGACTATGCCAACTATGACACCAAAGGGAGTGTATTCAAAATCAAGCCACCAAATAGATGAAAATCATGTCTATTATTAATAGCATTGTAAGGAGCCTCTCCTACTGCAATCACACTTAGTGAATTCCATAAAGTGAAGGTACCCAGAATTTGGACAAAGTGCCTCCTTAGATAAGCCATCTGCTTTAATGTTGAATTCTCTGTATACATGGGCAGATTCAAGATGGATAAAAGAAGCTTGAAGGACTCTAATATTACTGCACCAAACCTCAAGTTCAAGAGCAGATAGATCAGCCTGTCCCTTGAACAAGTTGATGACGGCTGAAGAGTCTCCTCTAATGTGTAGATGTGGTAGCCCAACAATTTTAGAAAAGGCAAGTAGTACCCAGAGAGCAAGAAGTTCTGACAGGGTGTTGGTACTCTGTCCACATCCCATTTTTAAACAAAAATAATAATCCTTACTTATAATGAGATGTACACCAGTGCCTCCAATCTTGTTCGCGGAGCCCCATCAAAAAAACCGATAGGGTAATCATATTACTGTTTTATAGTGGTTAAAGATATATACATATATTAGATGTAGCTTGGGTGGTTGGGAGGAATGATTGTTACCCTCCCCACCTAGGTTCAATTTTCATAAGTGATATGGCGCTCTTTGAGCCCTTATGTAATGCTTGATATGCTTTTGTAAAGCTCCTTTGTAATACATGTGTTGATAATATAAGATGGACATACCTTGATTCATGTTTGAATATCAAGTGTATTTTCTGTGGAATAGCCCTTTAATAAATGGTGAACCACATTTAAAAAAAAAAGATGTATATGTATATTCATGTCTATAGGGAGATTCAATTTTTTTACAATTATGTTGTGTTTTTGGGCGAAACATAAGGACTTGATAGATTTTTTTGGGGGGAGAGTGTTTATGTGGGAGCATTAGTTGGATCTCTTATTCAACGGTTCCAACTTTATAGGCACGTTCTTTGAGGGGAGTCTCTTTGGTACTTAAGTTTCAACATGTTTTTGGTGGCTCTTTCATTACGATCATATATTTTATGTAGGTTGGTATCAAGACTAAGTTTTAGGGATGTTTGTATAAGTTGAGGTCAAGTGCAATCTTTTGTCTTACTTAGTAAGTAGATATATTTGATACAAGGTGAGGTAAGGGGGTAAGACTTTTTTTTAAGGAGTTGTTTCATATATTTTGGTGTTGGGTAAGTTTTTATGCTATTTATACAAAAACATATAAGTTGGAGTTAAGTGTAAGGGTTATGCTCATAAACATGTAAGTTGGGGCTAAGTGTAAGGATTATGCTCATAAACATGTAAGTTGAGGTTAGGTGTAAGGGTTATGCTCATGTAAATGGGTTGTTTAATGAATCGGGTTTAAATATAAGTTTTAAGTGTTTTGGGGAAAGAGATACCCACTTAAAATGTACTTTATTCAAAAGATTTTCCATTGAAGTGTGTAAAATGTACTTGCACTTCATTGTAAGACATAAAACATGTAAATTTGAAAAAGGCACATTCATTACATTGTGAGAAGATTATATATATATATATGAACTTAGTCTTGATATTTAGTAATGGACATCAATCCTAGTGAATATATATATATAGACACAAATAGGCCCGAGTGTTAAATGAAGACAAATTTGTCAAATGAAATTCTAAACAAAAATGCAACCGCACCCCGGTATCCCATCCTATGAGCCCTAAATAATGGTTGAGGGTGAAGGATGAAATTGAGGTACGAGGGGGAGGAGCGTTAAGCAACTCACCCAACGATCTAAGAAGGAGGGTGAGGGGCGAGGATAGGAGCCGCTTGACCGTATGAGAGAGGTTTTCTTAATATGTTTCAATGAGACTTTGTGCCCGATCCAAACCTGCCTAGCCAAACCTGTCATATATATATATATATATATATATATATATATATATATATAACTAACATGGTGTTTATCTTCCTTGCACTAACATAACTTACCTTGTACATATTTATCTTTCAACTCAGCAACTCGTTTCCCTCAAATACTCAATGATGTATCCATCCATTCGCTACAATACTCTACCTTAATCATACGTGTTATTTACTTGTAAGAACTTTCTAAACTCATTACCCTCCTTATCGGTGCTTTCAACTGTGAATAAGCTCCCTCCCAACATTCATTAAAAAAAAAAAGTTTACTTCATTTTTAACTTACTCCCATTACTTAGATCAAAATCTTTGTTAATGTAGAGATTAGCTTTAAGGTACAATTCTCTAAAATATTCATCTTTTACAAGTTATTTTTTCTAAATAACTTTATTTTTTTGGGGTGAAAGACTTATTTCCCCTTAAAATCTATATCAAAATTTATTATATATCAAAGTTGGGATTTATACCAACCAACTTATAACCTACTTTATGATCGCAACTCCAATATATCTCATGAATTTAGTTCCAAAATATCATTTTCAATAGTTAAATGTGTTGAAAGTGGGTTAAGAATAATGCACACAAATATCATTTTTGAAATAACCATGATATCTAAGGTAACAAGATTGAGATTTATACCCAATCAACTTAAAACCTATTTGATGATGGCAATTACGATATATCCCACGAATTTAGCTCCAAAATAATATTTTCAATAATTAAATGTGTTGAAATTGGTTTAAGAATAATCTACATAAATAACATTTTTTGAAACATCATTAATGACTTCAATTTCATCCATTATAAATGCTCTCATCTGTAACATGATTAATGACTTCAATTTCGTCCATTATAAATCCTCTCCGATTGTTAAATTTTGTTATAGTATATGTTATTCTCTCTAATTTTTAAATTTTATTATATTATATGTTACTTAAAGTCTTTTAAGTCGAAATGTTTTTAAGTCATATTTAATGACTTCAATATCATCTATTATGGAAACGTCATTGATGATTTCAATAATCGAATGAACTTTCTATATAATTAAATTTTCATTTCATTAAACATCATTAACTGTATTTAATAATTATTTTAATATAATTTATTATGAATATTAGTAATTAATAAATTTTATTATATATATATATAAGATTTTAACTAAATAACAAAACAGATTAAAATAATATAATCTTATTATAATATTATTTAACATTATTAACTAGTAATTTTTTTTCATATAGAATAATAATTATTTATTATATTTCTTAAATGTGTAATTTTTTTTAATAAGTTACAGAGATTTTTATTAAAATACAAAAAGCATAACATGCATCGTGTTTGAACCATGTGTATCTTCAATATGAGGGTACTGACAAAATATCAAAACATATGTCATGGACTTGATCTTGGTGAGGGAAGCCAAGTCTTCCCAAATAAAACTAAAGTAGAAACTGGTTGCAACAGTGTGTGACGAGTCGATTGAGCAAACAGAGAAAACATAACAAAAAATAGAAAATCCTCAGGCCTTATGGCTTTCGCCAAAATTCTTCGACGATGGGGCACGACTTGTAGTAGTCATCATCTTCACCGGAGAGATCAAGTTCTGAATCCAGAGGCGGTTTCGCTGCAGAAGGAGGTGCCAATGGAAATTGTGATGAGCTATCAGTCTGCACATGTCCCTCTTCATTTTTCCTTTTTATCTCCGCCATGGGTGGAGCTTCTTCCACGCGTCAAGTAGTCCTAGTCCCATGTTGTTGGGGAGTCTCTCTAGGAAGGTTCGACCGGTCCAGGCTTGGTGAAGACGAAGAAGTCTGTTGTGTCGACGAAATGCCTGATTTGCTTGAAAGAGAAGGGGAAGGAGCACTATCTCGTTCCCAGAGTAGCTGGGCAAGGACATTTTTCATGCACTAGTATCGAGAAAGCCTTACCCGATTGTGCGGTGGTGCGCCACAGCCTCCACTTCCCATTCATCCACAACCCTATGAACACTGAGGGGGATATGGGCACCATACCTCGCAGAGAAGGAGCGTCGCAGTGCTTCTCGGCCTCGAGCTCCCCTGGAGTTGTTGCCCCTACGAGGCATACCACGAAGTCGACGCGGCATAGTCAGTGAGTGGGTTTCTTGCTTGTTATCCCTATCATGCTTTTTGGTTTGAGAGCTAGTAAACCACAAAGGAATGGAGTTTCCCAAGAGAATGCAAAGGATAACCTGCTGCCAAAACCAAATTTTTGCAAGGCCATCATGTGAGGTGACCTGGTAGCTAGGTTGAGCGTCGACGTCCATTAATGTTCTGCTATGGGAGAACTGAACTGTAAGAGCTAGTACCTTTTTTTTTTTCCAAAGAAAAAAATCGTAAATACTTTATTCACATTCAGCAGATGGCCCTTATAGTCCATTATACAAGATACAACTAGGAAGTTGTTATTTACATAAATTTTGCCTCATAAAAGAGCACAAAATCCACAAACCATATCCAATACTGATCCAACAGTAAAGTTTGTCATTTACATACAAAATATCATCATAAGATCGTAATGTGCACCAAAACTTTTCAGCAGAAAAGAACTCAATAACCATGCAATAATTAAGTCTGATCGTAGCAGACTTATGTCATCATTCCTGAATAAATCAGGTCAGATCAAAACTGTATCCGGTGATCAAAAGCAAAAAACCAAAGCAAAACTAGCATGCTGATGAAGTCTCGCAAGTGAAAGATAAGTCAATAGCTGATCAAAAGAAAACAACAGCTAGAAATTGGCCAATTCCAGGCCATCCAATGTAGAAAAAAATCCATATCCATTCAGTTCCAAATAAGAAGAGGCCAAACAGCCTGCTAATCAAGCTCAAAGAATGTTGCTTGAGATCACCAAAATGTCGAAGGATGCATATTAATATCAGCCAAAGCATCATATTAGGGTAGAGCAGAATAAAAAAAAATCCAGGAATGCCCAATTATTTATCTCTCCAAAAGAACCAGCAAAATTGACAGATAATATCCAAATGCCATCATCATGACATAAAAAACAGTCCTACAAAAAACTGCATAGAACAGACAACAAACAGCAACATGATTAGAAAACCTGAAAGGTTTCTATAATTTTTGCCCCTCTCTGCTCACAAGTACTCCAAAAACCTTCAAGTATGCTGCCACCTGCTTTAGCCAAAGAATCTGCTTTGAAGTTTCTTTCCCTATAAATGTGTTTGAAAGACACATAGTCTAGTCTGTCAGTTAAAAAGTGAACATCTTGAAGTATCATGGCTAGTTCAAGATTTTGTAATCGATACTTACCAGATGCCCAATTTATAACAAGCTGGGAATCCCCAAAAACTTGAATTTTTTCCAAGTTATGCATCCGAGCCAGCCTAAGGAGAAGCTTAAGTGCACATAATTCTGCAAAATTATTTGTACCCAAGCCTAAACCTGCTTTGAAAGTAATATGATGCCTATCAGATATGAACAAAATACCTCCAGCCCCACAAATCATTGGATCCCCAGCTGCAGATCCATCAAAATAACCCCATGCAAAAGATTGATCAATTTCTTCCATAAAAATTGATCTGATAGGGACCACAGATAAAGACTAAGGTAAGTTTTTCAACATACCCAAGCTATAGCTTGATATCTGTGCAGGAGTTGAGTCAAGATCCTCAAAGCAAGATCTATTTCTTGCGTTCCAAATGAACCAGAGTACAATGATAGGTAAAGAATTGATAAGTTTCACATCTGATAACAAACACCAGTTTTTAAAACATTCGGACAGGGAATCACCATGCCAAAGATTATTGAGATTCAGATGATCCTCAATATTTGACCAAACAGATTGAGTAAATGGGCATTCAACTGCAATATGAAAATTGGATTCACAGTACAGTTTGCATAAAAAACACCTACCAAGACCTTCTCTACCTCTCAAGCACAGAACATCCCAGGTCAATGCTTTTCCAGAGAGTAGAAACCAGCTAAAAAATTTTGTTTTTAGTGGACACTTCATCTTCCATAAGACCTTCCACCACCAGATTGATTCCACATCTCTATTAATTAGTTCAGCATATCCCACTTTAGGAGAATATTTACCTGTTTTAGATAAATGCCAGATGAGACAATCATCTGTATTAGAAAGTCTAACATGGCTAGACTTGAGAATGGCAATATAACCATTCCAAGTAGTAATCTCAAGTGGATCATTAAAACCCAAGGTATCTGCAGATAACCATTCTTGTGACATTAAAACAGACATACCATGAATTCCAATATCAGAGAGAAGATGATAACCAGCCAAATGTAATCTATCTATCATACGGATTGGAAGAGCATGTCTCCATTTACATCCAACCCATGGATCTAAACCAATACGAACAACATTGCCAGAACCAACCTTCCATACCAGAAAATTCCCGATGAGATCAAAAGCCCAAAGGACAGCTTTCCAGCAAATGGAGATGTTCTTATTCTTTTTAACAGAAGATCTTATCCAGTCCAGTTTATTCATTGGATAAATATATTTCTGAAAAGCTATCTTAACCCATAAACCCGAACCATGAATGATATCCCAGACCTTTTTTGCTGCAAGAGCCTTGGCAAATAAAACAGGGACCTTAAGTCCCCAACCACCCAAAGATTTAGGCAAAGCAAGAGACTTCCAAGATATCCAGGGAAAACTAGAGGAATTCTGTTTACCAGCCCATAGAAAGTTAAAACAAAGCTTTCTGATTTTGTCTATGACACCCATAGGAACCCAAAAATGCATCCAATATACTGGAATAGCCTCTAAAACAGCTTTAATCAGTATCAACTTTCCTCCTTTGGACAACCAACGGAAGCTCCAATTCTGAATCCTTTGTTCAACTTTAATAATTAGCCAAACCCAATCCCTAATAAGATATCTGCAAGGTTTAAGTTTAAACCCTAGGTACTTCATGCCAGAATCAATTCTAGCAACAGGAAAACTGAAGATGTTCTGTAATGTAATAACTTCAGAATCTTCCAAGCAGGAGAAATATAATGACGATTTGTTATTGTTAATTTGCATTCCAGATGCCTTACAGAAATGCATTAAAATCTCATAAAGAGTAGAGAGAGATTGTTCAGAACCATCATTAACCATGACAATGTCATCTACAAAGAGAACATGAGTTAATACAATTTCATTACCAAATGATAAACCATGATAAGTCTCATTGAGAGCAGGATGAAGAATAGCCCGCCCAAGTCCTTCAACCACAATAAGAAACAGAAGTGGTGCCAATGGACACCCCTGTCTAAGTCCCCTACCAGATTTGAAAAAATTAGTGGCCACACCATTGATGAGCAAAGAAAAAGAGACAGATGAAAGACTGCTCATAATCCATGCAATAAAATTCCCAGCGAAACCCATTTTTGCAAGAATAACCCAAAGATAAACCCAACTAACTCGGTCATATGCTTTAGATAGATCAATCTTAATCATGACAGCTTTTAAGGCTTTAACATGCATAGAATGCATACCCTCCTGAATGACACCTACCGCATCATGAATCTGTCTACCCGGTAAAAATCCAAACTGTTCACCAGAAATATATCTACTCAAAACCTTTCTGATTCTGATCGAGATAATCTTACCAATAATTTTGTATACAAAATTGCACAAAGATATAGGCCTAAAGTCCTCAAAAGATGAAGGGCTATCAACCTTAGGAATAAGAGCAAGAAAGGTAGTGTTAAAAACAGCTGGTATTTTGCCACTTAACCTGGACAATTCAATGACTCTTAAGAGATCTTCACCCAAAACATCAAACAGGCATCTATACACCTCCACAGGAATACCATCCGGTCCAGGACTCTTATCATTCTTGCTAATGGACAAGATATGCTTAATATCTTTAAGAGTAATAGTCTGCATAAGTTCAGCATTTTCATCCTCAGTAACAGAAGATGGGAAATAACCAGCACTATGAACAATTTCTGGAAGATGGAGATCAGCTTCTTCTTTAAAAAGGCTTTAAAGTGCTGGATCCCAGCCTCAGCTATAGCCTCAGATCCTTCCACAATATTTCCAGAATCATCAAAAAGTTTCCAAATCGAATTGCGACATTTCCTATGAGCAGCAAATTTGTGAAAAAAAGGAGTATTATCATCACCACAGAGCAACCATAAAGCCCTACTTTTCTGGCGTGCCTCCTTTTCCCGAAAAAGAAGAATAGCATTCTTGCGAGATTCAATCTCAATCAATAAATCTTTATCAACCACTGATAAAAAACCAGAAAGATGACTATCATGAAATCTTTTTAACTCAAATTCAATATCAACCAAATCTTTTATATTCTGAGCTTTTTTATTCAGAGACCACTTAATAGAAATTGCTTTAATTCGCTTAAGATTCACACTGAATTGTGCCTCAGGGGATAAAGCAGACCGATCATCAAAGAGAACCCAAGAATCTTTTAAGGCTTCAACCAAATCAAGATGATCCAGCCATCCTGCATTAAAATGGAAAGGACTATGGGCCTTAGGACTCTGAGAAGATATTTGCAGAAAAACAGGTTGATGGTCTGATACACCTCCACACCCAATCCATTGTTTAAGAAGGAAATCACAGTCTAGGAAATCAGCCGAGACTAAAAGACGATCCAATATTTTACAAATACCCTCAGCACCAACGTGGCGATTACTCCAGGTGGGAATAGCTACCAAAGGGTTGATGTCAACAATCCCCAAGCTCTCCAACAGATTATGGAAAAAATTAGTTAATGGATCAACTTGAGCATGAACCCCCCAAATTTCAGAGAGACCCAAGGAGAAATTAAGATCGCCTCCAAAAACTAAATAAGGAGATATGAGACAGTCCGACTTGATCAAATTATTCCAGAAAGTTTCCCTGTCCAGATAGGGCGCATAAAGATTAACAAAGGTTATTTCCTTTTGTAAATCAAAAGAAAATAAAACAGCACACAACCCAGATTTTATGGTCCGGGCATTAAGGAAAAGAAAATTACAAGATTTCCATCCTAGAATAAGTCCACCTGATCTACCCAAAGCATCCGCTGAAATGAACTTCCATCCATGAATCATAAGTTCCAAATCTTGAACCAACACACACCCCTCAATCATTGTTTCTTGAATGAAGATAACGTTAAGAGAATGTAGATCAATAAGTCTCTTAACAGCTAGTTTCTTGGGAAGACTAGCCAACCCCCTAACATTTAAGGACATAAGGATCATGAAGGAACATTATTAAAGACAAAAGCTCTAAGTGCCCCAACATCTCTAAATTCAGAATGTGATACATTGTCATCCCCAATCAAACCTACATCTACTTCAAGATACCCAGGTTTATCCTTGACAGGTCAAGAAATCTCCTGAACAGATTTTGTACACGAGCGAAGAAAATACCCCTTGCTAACGATAGCCTTACATGGAGATACAAACCCAAGATATTTCAAAGATAAATTCGGAACAGAAGTAGGTAAGGCCTCAGAAGAAAGATTCAGAAATGGAATGATATCATCCATAGAATTAGAAATACTTATCTGTTTAAGATTGGCTAATGGTTCAAAACCAAGAGAAATAGGATGAATATCTAGATTCTCATCCACAGACTTTCCAATCTTAGCAGTAGACAGAGTCCCATCTGATTTGACTCTCCAAGTATCCAATTTTTCATCCACGGACATCCCTGCCTTATCATCCAAAGAATTAGAAATACTTATCTGTTTAAATTTGGCTAATGGTTCAAAACCAAGAGAAATAGGATGAATATCCAGATTCTCATCCACAGACTTTCCAATCTTAGCAGTAGACTGAGTCCCATCTGATTTGACTCTCCAATTATCCAAATTTTTATCCACAGACATCCCTGCCTTAGCAGTAGGCTGAAACCCATCTTTTTTAACTCTCCAAGTTTTAGAAGAAGAATGTTTTTTAAAAGATAGATAGCGGTCATTTGCCAGATGTCCAAACCCATGACATCTGAAACATTTGAAGGGAAGTCTTGAATAATCCAAAGGCTGAGAGAAATCTCTGTTACCTTTTTTAATGACCAGTTCAACAGGTAAGCCCAAACGAGAGTCTAACAGGACAAGTACCCGGCCTATGCAGCAAACCCCAGATTGTAAATAAGTAAAATCAGTTTCCAAATGGGATCCCAACGTATTCCCAACATGCCTGAAGAAATCAGCAGACCAGAATTCAAAAGGTAAATTTGGGAGCTTGACCCAAATAGGAACTTGGTCATACCTTTCTTTTCGCGGGTCAAATAAAGGAGACCACCTCTTGATAAGAAGGCCAGCATTATCCCATTTCCAGACACCAGCTAGGATCCTATCAGCATCAACTGCTGACGAAAATTTAAAAGCTATCCAGCCCCTAGGAAGCATATAAATCTCAGGACAAGTACTGATAATATCATTCCAAGCCCTTACAGCCCACCCATGTAGGGATTCAGAATTATAATTACGCCTTCCAAACCTCCCAAGCAAAGTCAAAGCATTGGTGAGAACAATGTCATTTAAAAGCACATCTTCCCCCAAATTCATTAAAACAGGTTTTAACTTCTTGATGGGTTTAGGAAGCCTCTTCTTAGCCTTAGATGAACCAATGCTACCAGAGTGAGGCACAGACACAAGTTCATTATCAAGGTCCATAGACTTGTGAATTTCATACTTCGAATCAAATCCCAGCATTGCATTCATGCCATTATTAAGCGTTAAACTAGGCTTATCAGTCTGATAACCAGAAATAAGATCACATGCATCCTTATCACCATTAGTCAAACCCATTGAGTCCAAGGGGAGACCCAGGCTTAGAGAAGGAGGCACAACCCCATCCAAACTACTAGTCCCAAACAACCGAGGAGCAGGCAAGGCTTGCCCACGACTCTCCAAACAATTGGAGACATGGAAATCATTTTCCGAACATTCCTCGAGCTGAGGATTCAGAACTGGAAGATCCCTATCTCCCAAAAATTTCCCAGGAGAATAAACCACAGAACGTTTATCCTCACCAAATCCCAACCGGGAAACAGATAGCTGTCCCATAGGGGCTGATACTGCAGGGCAAGGATAGAAAGGCTTTAAACAAGACAGATCAATTTGCCCACCCGAACTTCCGCCATCCAGACAGTCCATGGAAGAGGTTACCTTATCCAATGAATCATCCAGATCAGGGATAGACCCCAAATCTCCCAGCTTAAAATGCAAAGGCAAGTAGGTCGCAGTGACCCGATTCTCCTCTCCAAAATCCTGTTTAATCACTTTCAAATGCCCTGGCGGAGTTCGAGCCAGGGATTTCGTCGCCCGAAGCGACATAACAAAAACAATCAAGCTGATCCCCCAGCCAAGAAACAATCCCAAAAAATCAACACCCAAGAACAGGATACCATTACAAAGGACAGAGTGCAAAAGGGTTCACAGCATACCAAAACAGCAGCGCCCTCGTCTCAGCAACAAAAATCAAGCCTCATCATATAAACCATGCAATAACTACATAGCCTAAAACATGGCAGAGAGACAGCTCTAAAGATATAAAGCGTCGGCAGAACAAAAAAGTGCAGCAAAAAATCACCTGTCAGATCGAAGCACAGACATTCAAAACACAAAGTTCACCAGTGTCAAGGAAACCAGATGAACAATATGCGGCCAAGATATTCCAATAAACCTTCACCTTCGCCAGTACCCTAATCACACAAGTTGGATCCACCGTCCAAAAACTACGATACCATATCAAAAAGGCTAAAGAACCCACCCGGCCAAAGACCCCTGAAAAGTGCAACAAACAGAGCAAAACAAGCCTTCACCAATTGACGACAGAAACTTAGCCAATTATCAAATCGGAGCACAGGCATACATACTGAAATCCCTAAAAATCGAGGAGGGCCGGCTAAACGGCCAAGAACAGACCAAATGGTCAAAAAAATGGCCAAGATGCTCCACGCACCTATACCAATACCAAAGTCGCACAGCTTGTACCAATTGGAAGCCTTATACCTACTATAAGAACCTGTATGATAGATAGACCCCTGTAAGATTCTGAATGATAGTTTTAAGCTTAGAGACAGAAGGTTAATAAACCCATCCTCATAGACCCCTGTAAGAACGTCACAAAGAGAAAACCATGCCTTCGCCACAGAGATTCAAGCAATAACCCAACATCCGAACATACTCCATAAAACTCATACAATAATTCAGTCTCAAGCAAGGGCACTACACATCAAGCACTACTGTAAGGGCATTTAGACAACAAGCACTACTGTCATGCAAAAAACCAAGTCCATCGGCAAAGAAAACTCCAGAATATGCCAAACCCGAAAAAAACATGTACGAGCTTTTAACCTGTACGAGCTTTTAACCCCCACTCCTAATAGCTAGAAACATGTTCATCACAGCTCGCTAGAAGAAAATACAAAAGCAAAGTATACTGAGGAAAATCCGAGCATACCTGTATAAACACTTGGAAACCACAAAGCAGGTTCAACCAAACCTACCGAATGCCGAAATCCACCACCTCAAGTAAGGACCAAAGTCTCCAAAGAAAATCGCAGTGAAACCAAAAAGTAGGTTCATACAGCCTGCGTGAGCCGAGACGGCCTTCAAGAAATACCTGCGCCTCAAGTTATTCGCCTACCTCCAAACGAAGCAAGAAAAGTCCAAGGAGGGCCAGCTAAACGGCCAAGAACAGACTAGATGGACAAAAAAAGGCCAAGATGCTCCACGCACCTGTAGAAACACATGGAAACCACAAAGCAGGTTCAACCAAACCCACCGATAGCCGAAATCCTCCACCTCTAGTAAGGACCACAGTCGCCAGGGAAAATCGCAGTGTAAACACAAAGTAGGTTCATACAGTCTGCGAGAGCCGAGACGGCCTTCAGGAAATACCTACGCCTCAAACTGTTCGCCTACCTCCAAACGAAGCAGGAAATCTCCAACCAGAACGGGAACAACGAATGCCGAAAACCACTAAAAAATCCTACGCCTTGATAAAGTAAAGACTCTATCACCAGAAAAAAAAACCACAGGCCTGAACCAACAAGCGGATGGAGATGGAGCTAGAGAAGCCGACGGCAAAACCCAAAACTGTAGATGAGCTGAAAGCCAGCAGCAGAGGACATGAAATCGCCTGCAGAAGTGTTCACAAAATCCAGAACAAGCAGCGCTCTCATCGCAGCAAAAATAAACAAAAACATCAAGAGCTAGTACCGATACGAGATGACTAGTATGCAAGTTTGAGTGCCTTCCAAACAGGAATGTATTTACCGAGAAAAGCGCTACATAAATACCCGAGAAGCAATAACAGATGCCACAGGTGGCACTCAATATGTTTTTCCACCTCCTACCACATCCCTCCTCGAAACACCCGCGTGAGGGGGCGTAATTATTATTTATGTGTAATCACATTATTAAAATAACATATCTTTATGATTGCTAACATCATCAATATGGGCTCGTTGTATATTAATATTGTTCTCCTTCTATGTGAAGGATTCTCATGTGAAAATAATAGTATCGAGGCGTGAAAACGCCCAATAAAGATGCGACTTACACAAAGGTTTTTTTATTGGGACTTCCGCTTTAAAAAAAAAAATACCAAAATAATCTTAATCTTAATATTTGTTTTTCCTTTATGGTGAGAAATATTTCAATTTTTAACAAAAGAAAAAAACACAAGTCTCATACCGAGATAGTCTTTGTCTTAATGTCTTTTTCTTTAGGTTGAGAAATATTTTTATTATAAAAATAGAAAATAGAGCAGAATAAAAAAATAAGTTTCTCTAAATAAAAAAAGTCAATGCGTATGAGCGTGATATTGGATATCATCAATTTAAATTCATCTTAACTTCAAATTTATTAGCTAATAAGAAATTAAAAGAAAATTATTTTTATATTGTGAAGAGGTTGTTTGTTGTTTATAAGGCAAGATTCTCACAACATGAGTAACTTGAGTAAATTGAGTTTCCAAGTTAAGGTATACAAAAAACCTCACCATTAAAAATGTCATTTTAATTTGTTATATAGAGAATGAAAACAATTATTACAACGTCTTCATCATCAACATTATCGTTCCATCAAGGTGGGGCCTCTTGATTTTATGAGGCCAAGGTCGTCAATCTACCAACCTTTCATTCTTTTTCTCCAAGGTTTTTTCAAGCTCTTTGTTTTTAGCAAACTATTGGAGATCCCAACTAAGAACACAAAAGAGCTCACTGAAAGGTTTAGGAAGGAAAAAAATAGACACAAAGATCCTTGGAAATGTGTTGGAGTTGCTATCATGGCTAAAGATCTATGTGACTATTTCTCTTTGCAGCAACAATTACTCAAAGTTGTGGACTGTTAAAATCACTAATTTTTTTTGGCTCTCTAATCATGTTCACTTAGATTCTAGCAATGCCATGGCGGTAGAGGCTCCATGCCAAGTTCCATTGTACCAAAATAATAACAATGCGGGACAAGTGTTTAAAAAGGTCTAAACAAAATGTGCTTTTCTAAAATGCATGTTGTGGGCTTATTGACTATTTCATTAAAGGATATGATGAGAACATATGGAATGGTGATCACGTGGATACCTTTAAAGTACTAGTGAAGTCATATGAGTGCAATACCATCACATTGTAGGTACAATCACTGGACTATGTTTTCTCCATTAAGCTAAACCTATAGAACAAATGGAAGATCCTAGTGACTCAACGACACCTTCTATATGGTAGCAAGTAGCCAGACGCTCATCATTTACTTTCATATTATGACACCAATAAGGATTCCATGTCAGGGTAATCTTTAGTGGTGAAATTTCACCAATTAGCTATTTTTTGGGTTTTTTTCAAAAAATAAATTCGCTATTTGGTGTCTAATACCGCATATATTTACATAAAATATGTTTTTTATCATAAGATTGGCCAAACTTTATACATTTCAGTGTTAATTTTATGTTTCATATTTAATATTCGCCTACCTATCTGTAAACATGTTTTATCAATCTAGAACAATCGCACGCCTAGAATACTATACTTAAGTATAATATTGAAATCCTTAAAAAATACCCTGTTCCATGTTATCCTTGGCACTTTGTCTTCATGATGGAGATGAAGGTAAGGCTAAACCCTCCTTATACTCCTTTAAGGATGCCATTAATAATAAGCCTTTTGTAGCCATGGCAACCGATCCATCCAATGTCTATATTGTGGAGTAACCAAAGGAGGTCCAAGTTTTCAATATAATAGAGGAGGTGATTCCTAAACAAATTTCATACGATAAATCAAAGGAAGTAATTTGTTTATTGGATTTTGACGTCCTACCTCATGTTTGTATAAATTCTCTATTTGTATTAGACAAAGGTTTGTTAGGTATATCTTGTTTGATAATGTTTTATTATTATTCAATTCACGAACTTATTACTTAGCAAAACAATTTCAAGGGGGGCCATGTTTTCCAAAATTTAATCCATTTAATATATTTGCAACCCAAATGCAAGTATGGCTATGTCCCCCTAATATGTGAATCCATTTTTTGGAGTTATCAAATTTTGAAGGAATAGGGGATACTGCAGGTTGATATTTAAAATAAATATTGATCAAACTAAGATCGGTATATTTACACATGCATGTATCTATGTGGAGATTAACCTTAGTAACCTGGGATAATCAAAGAAGATTATACTTAATGTAAAGGCTCCAGTTGTACGCATGAATTGGATTATAAAAATACAACATTCTAGTGCAAACTTGTGTACAAGTAAGACATATGCAGGATACATGTCCTCAATTACTTATGCTAAATGGAAAAAAGGCCATAAACCAAAAACCAAATGATGATAATCTTTTGAGCTACCAATGTTAGAAGACGAAGAGGACCAGAGTGTAGAAAATTAAAGGAATACAGATTTAGAGAAGGATATTAACAATCATCCTAAAATAGAGGTTAAGGAATTAGCACTAGCTATGGTGGATAGAGAAGATGATAAGAATTCCATGAGGGTGGTGGTTGCTATTGAAGCCACGTCCAAGGGAATGAAAAAAATGCATCAATCTAAATTAATAATCTTTTAATTTATATATATATTATTTGCCATTAAATCTAGATAATTATAAAAAATAGAAAAAAATAAAAAATAAAGAAGTAAAAAAAATTAGTTAGATAAAAAAATTAGTTATTAAATTGAATTTTTTATGATAATAAAAATACAAAGCATATATATTTTACTTTCAAATTTAAATTAATAATCTTTTAATATATGTATATGTATTTGCCATTAAACCTAGACAAACTATTCTCACACACACACACATATATATATAAAAGCATTCTTCGAGAGTTCCCTCCATCGACACAGCTTACGGTTAGGCGTTGTACCTTGAAAATGTTGAAGTTATAATAAGTTTTTTGTTGTAACAATTTCGATTCATATTGTTAATTAGAGTGTTATAAGAATTCTAGAGGTTACCCTAAATACCATCTTCAAAATGAAAAAAAAAGTGTTACCTTGAAAATAATATTACTTAGATAAAATAAAATAATAAAAACAAATCCATTATTTATTTATTAATATTAATTCTTTTTAAATAAATTACAAAATAGCCCATACCTATCTTTTCCTTTGCATTAAACCATCTGCAACTTTGTAGAAAAGCCAACCACAATTCTAACTTATAAATAAATATAATGAAATAGTATGTTTTATTTTTTCATAAGACCATTTACAATTATGCATAGAAATAACACATGCAATATAAAGTAAACTCCCAATCCTCCTCAAAGCATATATTCATTATATCCCAATGCTCTCGAAAGCATATATTGAGATTGTGTGTTTAAAATATATTAGAAAAAATATTATGCACAAATTTGCATACTAAAATCTAAACAGGCAACTATATATATTGGGTTTGTGTGTTTTAAATATATTTATGTTATGAAAAATATTATCCATCATAAATTTGCATACTAAAGTATAAACACATAACTATCCCAATGGGTAGTGTTGATTCACTCGATTACTAAGAAATGATGATGGATTACCCATATGCATAGAGGGCAGTTTACAAGTACCATGGTAAAGCATGCAAATGTAATAGAAATACTTTAAATATGAGAAGTGAGTAATTTGAAGATAAGAAATATTTCAAGTATGAGCCATTAAAAATATTATGCATGAATTTTCATACTAAAGTCTAAACACACAACTAATCCATTGGGTAATGTTGATTTACTTGATTTCTAAGAAATGGTGATGGATTACCCATATGCACAGAGGGCAATTTGCAAGTACCATGGTAAAGCATGCAAATGTAATAGAAATACTTCAAATATGAGCTATTGGGAAGTGAGTTGGGAAGTGAGTTATTTGAAGATAAGAAATAAAATAGAAATAGTTCAAGTATGAGCCATTAGGAAGGGAGCTAGTTATTAGAAATTATATTGTTTCATGGATAAAATAGGTTTAAATTTGTTACAATTTTATAGATGTTATTAATTTTTATTAATCACTTAAAAGAAATTGAGATTGACAAAATTGATAAAAATATTGTTGTAGTTAATGTTACAATAAGATTAAAAAATAACTTAAAGGTGATCAATATACATCAAATTCATATTTCCCCAAAGCATCCATGTTGTGGCCATCAACTACACCTATGTAAGAGAGTCCCAACTCCTCAAAAAGCATGGGAGGAGAACTAATAACCATACTTCATGTATACTCATCCACTTTTGCTTCTCACTGATGCAGGGAGGCACTAAGTTGTTTGGTATCATCCTACAATACCACATAAAGCATTACAAACCATAAAATAATATCAAGCAATTGTTTAGTTCAATTTATTATTGAAATTGTCCATGTCAAGCCAAAGCGAAGCACGACACTCGCATGAACCAAATGAAGAATATATGACTTCACTATTTAATCTCAATAATTGTTATCCACATTACATTCATTTTTCTGTAACTATGGTTGATTGCAATAAAAAACAACCTAAAATTTACAATCATTTGTCTACAAAAAACAATGGTTTTAAAGAACAAAGAACAAAATGATATGTTTAGTTATTTAATAACATTAACATATTTCATAATTCACACAAAGGTCTACTTCATTGCAATTTACTCAATGTGTTAATGAGGGCATCGACTAGTGATATAGGCCCATAAATATTTGTTGTTGGTAAAGGAACTTGTTTCGTGTCGTTCAAGATAGCTATCACGTTTGTATCCAATATCTATTATAGTTTATAGCTTCAAGGTATTCCCTTGTCATGGCTCCATTTTTTATGACACAAACCACATGATTGTTTTCAGGCTTTCAAGTCACAACCAATGACCATGCTTGCAAATTTACAAATAGTCGGCATCAAAGTCCCCTTCTATATTATTTCCTATAGGAAACCTCATCACATTCAAAAAGTTAAAGGATGACCAATTTCAAACCTAGCCTAACATATATACTAGTAGCACTACGGTTGACTTAGATTCATAAAATAATATCATTCATCAGAAAGAATATATTGAAAACCTTAGCAAACAAAACCTTAAAAAACTATAATATTTACAAAACCATAATGGGAAAATAAGGTACACACATCCTAACAAACCTTGGTTGAACAAGGTTCATGCATAGACAAAAGGAAAAGGATGGTGGAGGGCATGATCTCTCAATAGAATTGACATTGTTGAATCACTTACTTTCGAACTCCCAGCTATTTATGGTTTTGGATCCATTGGGAATATAGGAAGCTAGTTTGGAAGGGGAAATGGGAGCTTCTATTATATTTGATGGAAAAGGATGTTGAAATTGGGCATCTCATAAGAATAAGCCCCTTAAAGAAGTGATACACAAACAATAAGCAAGTCATGCAATAGGTCACATGAATCTATTATGTGGAGGGAACAAGCAAGCCATTAAAAAAACACATTATGAACACTACATAAAACTGTAGACACCATCATGACACCATCCATTCCACTCCATATCCAAATATTATTGTCATACCAATCACATTGATGAGAATTTATATAAATTGCATATCAAATAATCAAGAAAAATAACACAATTTGCTAAGCTAAAATATAAGGCAAGAAAAATAGTTTACTTGTACAAAATAGGCTAATGAAAAAGTTATTACAATAGTCTCTTTACGCTAAACAACTAGTATAAAAGGTATGTTGAATCCATTGAACCATCTCATAACCAATAACCATTCCACTTGGGAAGAAAACCGTGATTTAAGTACAAATCAACTTTGTGTTTTAAACGAAATCACAAGTCATCACCCCACCATGGTGAAACCCTATTTCCTTATATTAATTGTAAGTTTATGTCTCCCTTCAATTAACAAGGATTTTTCATATTGTACAATGAAATCATGCCACAAGTGACAAATAAATTTGAGTGAGAGAATGAGAGACCATAGCTTCAAATTAATTGTAAATTAAAATCTTCCTTCAAATAAAAGGAATTTGTGGTATTGTACAATAAAACCACACAACAAGAAACAAATAACTTTGAGAGAGAGAAGCAAATGAATGTGTGTGTGAGAGAGAGAGATGGAATAAATTCAACTATTCAACGTAGAATTTGGGTATCGAGAGATTGTTCAATTGATGAGGTTCAATTCCTAAGGGTCTCAAGAGAGAGTGTTCATTTGACAAAAAATAAACTATTCAAGGTGGAATTTTTTGAGAGGTTGCAAATTCAATTCCTAAGATTCATGCTAGGTTAGATATGGCTCTTGTAGTTGTAAAGTGCCACCCTCTTCTATTCAAAATTCATGTGTGTGTGTAAGAAACTATGTACCTTTTACCATTAAGGCAGAGGCTGGCCTTTAGATTGAATTAACTTTAAACTCAAGGTAATTAGTCTTGTCATAGTGACAAACAAAAGAATCCTACAAGCCATGTCATCATTAAGGAGATCCAAAATATGCATAGGTAACGACACAAAATAACTTAGAATGGGAGTAAACTATATGGCATGGTCTTGATATATGACCCATGGACAACCACCAAACCCCATAAGTTGCAAGCTTCATTGAGAATCCCCACTGTGGAACTACACTAGTAGAAAAATGGGTGATAAATGAACAGGTGACCAAAAAAATTGGTAACGAAGTGAAATAAATGGCTAAACCACCAAAACGTTGCTCACCACAGTATGTTTAAGTGAAATATGACCAAATTTGAGTAATTTTAAGTGATCACAACTAAAAATGACTAAAATAAACGACTAATTTAATCATGGGATACACAATATGAATAGACAACCTAAGTTAATAATTATATAAGATGTCCATTGTTAAAATTTTAGCATTAAAATTTATGAAATTTTAATATTTTGTTGTCAAAACTGCAATTTTTCATTGTTCAAACAATCGATAATTCCCTCTTCTCCAATAGGATTAGCTTTAAATATTGTTTTATTGTCTAATTTTAATCCCCAATTACAATTTGTCTCAGAAGCATTGGTAATAACTAGTATGAAAATGGGTAGCCAAATGAGAACATATTAAACTTTATCACAAGGTCATTCGTCTGTAATTTCATATACAGGGTGGTGTGTTTCTCGTGTCCATACCTTGTTTCACTATTTTCGTTTCCATTCGGCACACTTGTCAAGTTTCATCTTATGTGTCATTATGTGTCATTTTCTGCCATGGATTTTGTCATTTCTCTATATAATCATTATCATGTCATGATTGTTATACCATTGGGTTCATATCGTCATGTAGGTCACGTCCATGTTTCATTTGATGAAAATCGTCACCATTTCACCCTTTCGACAATCTGTCAAAGTTTGGGAAAGTGCATGTCTTTTGAGTCAAGATCGCCAAAAAAATTTAATATCTTGTCCTCCATTAATTTACAAGCCGCAACCGTCTGCCATGATTCTCACTCCGTCTAAGCTTAGAAAGTTGAAAATACCCCCCTTGACTATCTCCCTACATTTGAAAGTGCCAATGACCCCTATTTCAAGAAAAAATATATCCCCTCCTTCAACATAGTGTGGTTGAGTCGAGTCTTGGATTGGATAAGCAAAATAACTGAATTAATGCATTTAAAATAACTATTGTCAAAAACTAATATTATATTATATTTTTTACAACTCTTTTGGTGGTTTAGAGTTGTACTCTCACGTTGAAAGTTATTATTCTCAATTTTAGGTACATGAATACTTGTAACAATGATTTAGGGGCTCTAATTACTCGTTTTATTGTTCTACGGGATTAAATATTGGTAGATAAGTTTCTTCACTTATATGCAACTATTAAGTTAACGATAGCAAGTCCTTTTAATTGAATCCAAATGATTTTCCACTACGTCTTTATATCATTCCGGAGCTTGTATTTGTGAATGAATACTGAACACATTGTTGTTATAATTATTGTTGTTGTTATCATTTAATGGAACATCTTTGACATAAATTCATTTTATTGTTTTTATACTGAGAGAGCATTTCTAAAGCAACCAAAACTCTTTCTCGGGTAACCATATTGCAATTTTTTATTTTATTAGACTCTTTTGATTTGTTTCTATTTTGATCCGTAATTTGTATCATTACAATTCTAAGAATTTTGAGAAGGGGAAACGACATGGAAAAGATGGAAACGGGTTCTGGAAGAGTATTGGTCTAGGCTTTAAACCCCCGAAGAAGTGATTCAAGGAATGGTGATCAAATTCTCGGTAGATTTGTTTATACTAAGGTATATTTTGTTGGTATATTAAATTGTTTATGTAATTTTTTATTCTTTAAATATATGCATTTGAATGTTGAAATGCTCCCTTCTAGCAAATTGCATGAGTGAGAATATATATTGGCTATGAGAATGGTGTACTTGATCATGAATTTCCATAATATTGTTTCTTTGTAAGAGGGTATGGTTGATTGAACCTATAATATGATTGAGATAATCTTTGATTTAATAACAACATATTTAAAGCTCAATGTCGAAACATGTAACACCCCGGTTTTGACCCTGTGATATTTTGGCTGTAAATGATGTATATATTGTATGAATCATGGCAAGGAGATCAAGGCCAAGGCCAAGCCATTGATGGATGTGTTGTAAATAGATGATCAAGGTTGATGCCTATGGTTGTGGTGTTGGTTATGCACAACATGTTTTTGGTATATCATGTAAATGCACAATTTAATAAAATGCCACAGCTAGCTATGGAACTGCAATGTGAAAGAGATGGGGGCATGATTTCACAAGGGATAGGGTGGGGGAGTTAGTCAACCTCTAAGCCTATAGGGTTAAGCCATATGTCATGGAGAAAATCGTTGAACCTCATCTACCCTTTGTGTCCCCTGCACTCAATCATTAATTCCTTCTAGAAATCGGATGAGACAGTTAATGCTTAGGGCAATGCAAGGCATGGCAGACTGTAGTCTGTGCATTCCTGTAGCCTAGGGGAAGCCGCACTTTTGCTTATGTAGGAAGCAAGCACATGATGTGTGCCCAGTCTATCAGAGGAGGTTCCATTTGGGATTTGTTCACTCCTCCTCATGCATTGGAACCATCCATCGTGACTTTCATTCACTCTACCATTAGAACTCTCCAGACTTCTCTTGCACGGTGTGTGTTTACCTATGTTGTAGAAGCGTGGTTTTTTCATGTGATTGTCTATCCCTGATCCCGTCATCGTGTTGGTTCATTGCCTGGAACCGCATAACCAATTATTTTTATAAGTATTTTCCTTTTTCAAGCATGAGAGCTGGGGTTCATGGGTTATATGGTTCAATTTCACTCTCCTAAGTCAGGGAAGGTGTTTTCGTAGTGGGTTTCTTTGTTACAGAGTGAGAAAGCATGTTCTGCTGGTATATAGTGTGGTTGTTGTGTTGTGCACCTTGGTTTTGGGTCTGATTGGTATGCAAGACTGAGGAGTGGAAGAGAAGAGGAATGGACTTGTTAACCTAGTGCATAAGGAACCGCGGGAAAAGATAAGAGTGGCAGGTAGATCCTTACTGCATAACTTGAAGAGCACTAGAAGGGAGGCATATCCTGAAGGACTGTTGAGTAAAGAAAGGGATCCTACCTTGTGTTGGGATGCAGGTAATGTGAATTCCAGGCTAGATAGATATTGTGGAGGTGTCCTTGGCTCTTGAGTGAGCCATTAGCTTAGTCATTTTACCTTTCTACTGCCTCGACGGCCTATAAACACGAGGGGTATTGGCTTGGCCTTTGGGCCTATTAATCTAATTGGATGTTGGTTTGGCTGAGTCTTTTTTGCATTAGCCCTATGTGTAATCCTTGGCTGGTCCTTAATGCAAGTGTTGGCTTGATAAGCCTCCAGCTTATTAACCCAACTACGTGTTGGCCTGGTTGGACAGTCTGGTAAGTCCAATTAGGTGTTGGCTTGACTGTGTGTTAAGTATCTGACTATGTGTGAGTCTGTTGTTCCCTAGTTCCTTGTGGAATAATTCCCAACTTGGGGGTGGTAGTGGTGTCGAGATATTAAAGAAAACACTGGCCTATGCACTAGTAAAAAATGAGGAATTAGCTACTACGTGACTAAAAATTCTAGTCACCACAAGTTTTTCAAGTGAATTACTACTAAATATGAGCAATTTTAATTGACCCAACTATAAACGACTAAAATTAACGACTAATTTAGTCACCGGTTAACAAATATGACTAGATAATAAGTGACAGGTTAAAATGACTAACATAAACGATCTATTTTGTCACGACATAAAAAATGACTACTTATAAGAATATGAATTAGTCATTTATGTTAGTCATTTTTATTTGTGTCATGGAAAATTGCAAATTTGACAATGAAGTGTAAATTTTGTAAATTGTCTACCTTTTCTTAGTAATATTGGTGCCATGCACCTCGACCTTATGAGATCCAACAAAACAATTACACAAATTTTCTCTTGACCATCATTTCAACACTTGGTCAATTTCATGCATCAAGTAAATTTACACAAGAGACAAACATTATGGTGGGGTTGCCGAACCGGCTAGCCCCGTTCATTTTGTATTAATAAAAACTTTACAAGTATGATTATACCATATACTAACAATGCTCCTGCTGTGCACCCAACCAGTAAACACACTTCCATCTACAACAATACAAAGAGTCGATTTGACCCCACCCGTGTGTCCAACTCTTAATACTATCAACCAACTAACCCTTGTAGATAGAAACCGTCACGTGGATTGAACTCAATGGAGCGCCAACTTTCTAGACCGGCACATCTTCCGCAACCTTGTTGCGTTTCTGAGTTGAGCCACTTAGCAACTGTTCCTACAAGTAAGCTTGCATGTCTCGGTGTTTGTCACTTCGTTGCTTGTCTGATGATGCTCATCAAAATCTGCCTCTTTCCATCCTAGGTGTCGTGCCTTTATACATGTCACAAGGGTGAGCGCAGGCCCAAAGGTGGGCGCACCCCTTTTCTTAGCACATACGCTGGCTCTGGGATGACGCGCTAACTCCACCGGAGGGTCCACTTCCCATGTGTGCACGCTCGTCATTCCATCGATCCGGCATGCTAAGTGTGTGTCGGATGTCAGGTGCATCTTCGCAGGCGATCGTCTCCATTTCGAACTCCCCCAAGTGCGCTATCCATCTTTCTCATCGAGGTGTTGGGCCCGTCTCTCCTGGGTACTCGGTCCAACAACCCAAACTTCACCGATCGCTTCCACTAAGAACGTCCCTGGCGACTAGTGTGGTGCCAAGTGTGCTTCTAGTGGAGTGATTGGGTTGTTTGGACATGTTAATCCACGCTTCCTGCCAAGGTGCATCCAACCTCTCTCTGGAGCGCTTTAGGCTCTGTCACACTGTCCTACGCCACCTGCCAACATGTTGCCGAGGTGCCACACTCATGGGATTTCTAAGCTTCACTTCCTTGAGTGTGGGCTTCATTTGTGGGAGCACGCCCATACTTGGTTTGTGCACCCCACCTTCTTTCTATTTCTTAGCCATGGTATCCCCTTGCCAAGTCTTGCTAACCGAATGTTCGTCTTGCCCAACTGAGCGGCCAAGCCATCTCTTTAAAATACTTTCTTATTCCCTTCCATTAAGACTCGTTAAAATACTTGTTCATGTTAAACAAATGTTAAATTCCAGACTTATCCTACGAACAAAGCCATTTCTTTACGTTTCTTATCCTATGAACAAAGTTGCTTGTATCTTTGATTATGTAATTATTATTTATTTTATCTGTTTTGTTTTTATTACCAGTGGGTTCTTTTGATGTCCCCAAATTCATCTGCATCTATTAAGTTACCAGTAGGATGGGAAAATCTATGGAAAATTCTTACTTATCATACAAATTTATCACATTTATAATTAATAATAACGATAACTCTGCATTCATTTTTACCTCTATTTTTTTAACAGTCTCGAAGAGAGATGTAGGCTCTTTTCCACAACAAACAACAAAGATGATTTTCGCAGTTTCGAAGAGAGATGTAGGATCTTTTCCACATCAAAGATGAGTTGCTTGGGAATAAGATCAAAGATGAGTTGCTTGGGAATAAGTAAGAGAGATGTAGGATCCTTTCTCTGGAGTAAATTTTTTACCTGACCATTTGCATCGATCGGATGATCTGGCTCGCATGAGCTTTCACATCACACATTGCTGATCGTCCGATCAATGCAAATGGTCAAGTAAAAAGTTTACTCTCTTTTCCACATCAAAGATGAGTTGCCTGGGAATAGGTATCGGAAGATTTATATTTACCGGGGATGAAGGAGGACTCTTGAAAGTGTGGAAATGGGAAGCTTAGAATTGCATTTCTCCTATTCTTAATGCGAGCCCTTGATCTCTATGGGCAATATGTGATGCCTTTTCTTGCCCGGTTCTTGCCCGGATTTTTGGCCTATTTAATTATATAAAACTAATGATGAACAGAGCAACAATAAATCCGAAAGTTAGACACAACCGAACAAGCAGAGTGCAAGGTGATTAATCAAAATATATACCATAGGCTTTTTAAGTTTCCAACTAACTGGAAAGATCTTTAGAACACAATGACCATGCCTACTAAGTGTCATGCATGAGTGTGATAACAACTGGTTCTGGGTTACTAAATCTTTTGCTGTTGTTTTCTACCGCCCCTTTCCACTGCAATTTGCCACTAAGGTTTGAAGCATACTCAACAGTCTAGTACAGGATAGTACATTGAATCTAGGAATTGCATCAATTCTTGAATTGATTTTCAACAACTGTAATAAAAGTAAAATTTCAGAAGTTGAGCCCCACTGAAGACAGATTCATTAGCAACTGTAACATATTGCAGAAAAGGAGCCTCCGATAGGAGGCAATATTTTGTTTTCACACATAATTGAACTAGGAGTTGCTTCACATAGGCCATAGGATCCAAATTGGAATTCCAAATCCTGAATGTTGTATGGTATGCATCTCACATATGTCCTTTTTCTTTGTATAATGTACATGATTTCTACTTTGAGGTTTTAGTAGGCCTTATCTTTAGAGAATGATTTGAAGCTTTCTAAATAATTAGGCATTGGCAAGGTAAATTAGGCATTGACAAGGTAAGTTGTGTTCTACCTTATGCACTGTATGTAGTCATCCACTGTATGTAGTATTTTATGACAACATAAGTTCCATGAAAACCCAATTCCACAGGCATGATACTAAGCCTTGTTTTGATTATGTACATAATTGAACTGAATCAATTGAGATTATAAATCGAGGGACTGAACTCCTGTAGAATAAGATATATATGTCCAAATTTTGAATTTGTGTAGAATAAAATGTCAAAAATCCAAAATTTCAGTTTCTTTATGGAAGCATATAAAATTCTTCAACCAAGAATACAAGCCATAAAGAGATACACCTTGCTGGTGCGGTTAAATATTTTTTCATACGGTAACCTGCTACTTCGTATCCTATCCCAGTTGTTCACATACTCGACATAGATTTCACTAACTTACCCACAAACATGAGAGAAGTCTTTACTGGAAGATGACAGAGGATAAAGCACCTAGTGGTCCACTGAATGATATTGGTTATGTTTCCCATTTTCCCCACCTGGTTCATGAGCTTTCAGGCTGAACCACAATCTCCTGGCTAGAACACTGCATCATAGCTTACTGTCTGGATTTAATTAACACAGATTAAAGGTCTTACTTTTTTATATCAGCAAGTACATTTCGCAGTTTGGAATCCATGAAAACGTGATACAAAAAATAACCAAAACATTTACGAGTTTATTCTCCTGGAATTTGACTTATAACATATTGAAAGCCATAAAATTGGACATTTACAAAATATAAATAACATAAATTTATTGAAAATGAAGGATCAACATATTGAAAACCATAAAATCAGATATTTAAAAAAATATAAATAACATAAATTGATTGAAAATGAAGGACCCCGGGCACTGTAATGTGCAAGCTCATAATTACACCAACCATATATATAAAAATGAACATCAACCTAATAGAAAAGCCAAATATTTTTTTTATTTTTTAAGTAACATTTTGTCATATATAAAAATGAACATCTAAGCTAATAGAGAAACCAAATTTTTTTATTTTTCTTTAAAGTTTTTTTTTTTCAAAAAGAAAACACTATTCTTTATTTTGAAAATAAAAAATAACATAATTACATTGCTAAAATACCATATACTCGCAGCTTCGAAAGTGTAAAGAAAGGAAATAAAAATGGTAGTGTGGATGCCTATCCTTCTAGAATAAACAACACTTGCACAAAAACAATATACACAACAGAATGTAATAGAGAAAGCTTTGCATATGTAATCGATAATGGAAACTGTCGATATGAGGATTAACTCGATCAAGATTACCTCTGTTGAAACAATGAAATGAAGGGTTAGTGCAACTGCAAAGAACAGAAATTGAGTGCTAGCTTTTAATTGCAGCTTCCACGTGATTGCAAGGTGCAAAAACTCAACTTCTGAAGCAAAATGCTAGCGGCAATGCCAACTCCACAAAAATAGGCTTTCGAACTGTGCTTTGCATGGCACAAACAGATGGAGATGGTGACCACCAGGCTTCAAATTTGAAGCCTTCAGAGCCCTTCAAAGGCCATTTTAAACGTCATAGAAGGCCAAAAATAATTTTACCATGCAAAAAAAAATTAGTTTCATTTCCAGCACGTCAATAATGAAATTGAGTACGCCTGGGTAAATTTGCAACAGAAGGGCAGCTACAAAATTTTCCCTTCCAAGGGTTATTAGTGATTTAGTGGACTATGGGATATTCGGGACTCAGAGCCTTCCCAAGTGCCTTTGAATAGTTGGATCATGGATGAGGATCTTGGTCCCAATCGGCATGGACCACGGTGGGCCACTGGGATGCCTAGTTCCAAGTTCAACTTGGTGAGTCGCGATTGTGAATCAGGATTTGATGTTCACTTTTAAATCATTTAATGGCATTGGCATGCATTCCTTATTCACCAACTTCATTAAATATTGGTATGAGATGATGCCACCTGCCTACTCGGTTTTCCATCTGTCATCTTATTGTTCACCAAGTCATGTGTTCTCACAACTTACAAGTCACTTGAGTATTTGAGTATATGATGTGAAATTAAATGCTCATATGAGTCATATCTATGGATGGTGAATTGATTTGATAACCCTCAACTATCAAGGCTCTGTAAGGAAAAACTAATGGTGTTGGATTTTTGGTCACAAC